>JAIEZT010001318.1:25018514-25388514 GCA_019594935.1 Periophthalmus modestus
GTGGGGTTACTGCAAAGCTTGACCATGGCCCACTGTTTAACATATGGCACTGAGAAACTTAAGGTTTGTCATGATACCCCTGTAGTTTCATAATAACTCCCGATGACTGTGATTGGTTAAATCTGTCTGTCACTCACTCAGACCCTGCCTGACGCTGACCAATCAGCATGTCATATCACACAGTTCGATTGCTTGCCCATAAGTACAGCTGTCCTCCCTTACAACAGAAGCATATTGTGATGAGCAGGTCAGGAGGAACAGTGTGTCTTGCGCAGGTTGTGTCTGGACGTTTCGCTTCAGTGCGTCTCCTCCATGCATCAGCTCTCACAGAAAAAGTCCCTGTCAATCAGAGCAGGCCTTACCAAACTCTTCACCGCTCTCACAGCGTTTGGCCAAGTGCATTTATTATTGACACAAATGTTTCAAGAAAAAAGGTAAGGCTGATATAACCTTATTCTTTCATAATCTTTACTAAAATCATTTCTTTCTACCCCTTTGAAAAGAAAAAAATGAGCCCGAGTCCACTGAATTGGCATAATTATATGGGCTTAAATGCAAATTTACAATGTGCTTATTAATTCTATTCTGCTCATTTCAAATGACTGACTGCACTTAATTAAATCAGATTGATTAGACCTTTCCAGACTTTCCTTTTACAACCACATAATTATGACAAATAGAACCACTTGACACAAAATCTACTGAGCACACTTTCTATTCTTTTATTCTTTTTTTTTTTTTTTCAGGTTTTGAGGTGGAATGGGTCATGACAAACTAAAGTCTATGTAGTTGGTATTAAAGAAGCTACAACAACCACTGTTGTTTTAACAGTACAACAGACTATTTCTGTTAGAACAGTACGTGTATTGCTAATCTTTCCACCTTATACAGTCACTAGAGCTTTTGTCATCAGAAGGTCAATTAGACTGACAGCTGTCAATCACGGCTACTGGTAGAGACCCGTCCCCTACTCATTCCTATTACAGGAGAGTATAGAACAAAGGACACACACCCGGGTGTATTTAAGAATGTGACAAAACATCTTGGCCTGAGCTGGACAAATATTAGTGTTAGTTGATATATATGTTGTTGTTGTTGTTGTTTTTAAAGGGCCCACATGACACTATTTTCTGATCAGTGGTATAATGTCATTTCCTCATCAAAAACTCACCCACTGTTGTGTTTTGTTTCATTCATACATTCATACGTTAAACACACAAACCCTGCATATTTAGTGTTTCTCATGGAAAACACTGTTCCACTTTGTGATGTCATGTGGAAATACAGGAAGTGCTCCACTGTGTTTTTAAACTCTATAGAAACACAGTGCATTCTACCTTCACTAGAATCATTTGGATGATTTCAGCCCTGGAATTACCAATCTGTGCTGAACTAAAGGTAGGAACAGAGCATTTTGAGATGTAGACAGACTAATGAATAAATAATAATAATAATGTGAATGAAACAAGACACAAGTCCAGGTATGTTTTTGATGAGCTAACAGCATTATAACATGGCTAAAATCTCACAAGAGTCAATTTTGTGTAACACAGGACTTTTAAACCATAAAAGACGTTTCAAAAAATCAGCTTTTGATGTTCTGCAGTGGTGTGGCGTAAAAGCAGGTATTTCCAAGGTGTGCGTGTGCGATGACTTTGACTGTCTGCGTCCCATTTACTTTCATACAATCTAATGAGAACATGTAATTACTGCAGGTTCACAGTGTCCTCTCTCAAACCATCATTGCGACAGATGCCCTAACACGCAGCTTTTATGCAAACGTCCAAACACTCCGCAAGGTCAAAAAGTAGCTGAACAGAAGAACAGGAAGGTGATTATCGGCAACACAGTGATTGCAGCAAACCCTGAAACAATAGAGAGAAATACAAGCGTAATTATTCAGGGAGAGACACAAAACACAGAAACGTGTTGGAAGAATTGTAATATTTAAAAAGCAGCACCCCGGGACCTGGCGAGTTAATGGCTGAAAGGGCTCGTGCTCCTCAAGTGTTTTTGCGAGCTTTGATTGCAATTTGGAGAAAGCATTATCTCGTCAGGGAGTGTGGGCAGAGGGAGGCAGTGTCTGACGGGGAGCGCTCGTCATTACCAACACGTCTCCCAGGGCTTTTTCTCTCACTCTTTTCTCTAAATCTGCCCCCCATACGCCCTCTGCCATTTCTGTTATTCAGCTACTAAAGCGTGACGGCATTAACATCTTCTTTTAGTGGATCAATTGCTATTATAAAAGAATAAAAAAAACAAAAATACTGGTTTAGCGCTACAAAGCATATTAAAGATGTTTATGTAAAGCAGGGGTGTCAAACTCAGATTCACATTGGGCCAAAATTAAAAACTGAGACAAATTCATGGGCCAAACTTAATACTGATTGAAAAATTGACTGCACTAAACTTGATATTAAAACAAAGAGAAATTAAATTTGAAATAAAAGACACATCAGTAGTATTAATTCATTATTTAAATAGGTAAAATAAAGTATGTCTCTCTCTCTGTAGTAATTAATTTGGCTGAGGTGACTAGTAGCTTGGTCGCTAATGAATGTCAACAGAAAAGGAGGGGCACTTGCCAGTCTCGACTGCAACGTACTAGCAAAGCATTCTGGGATTTGTAGGATCAGTGGTGCATGAGCTATATACCGGCAAGCCAGTTCTAATGCACATTTGATATGATCTCAAGGGCCAAATATAATTATGCAGCGGACCAGATTTGGCCCCCGGGCCTGAGTTTGACATACATGATGTAAAGGATGTACAAATGCAGAATATGGCCACCTCAGGCTTCTATTGATTAAATAGTTTGACCCAATGAGCGCTCTTAGACTCTCTTTTTCATGAGTGCCCTGTTCAAAACACAGTACCAAAAAAAACAAAAAACACACAAAGCAATGCATAGTATTTACATACATAAAGCAGTAAAAACAGAGGTGTGCGTATAGAAGTTTGTTACCAGATTATTAAATTTCCCTTAAAAAGATGGATTACCCAACTATTCACTTATAAATGAGTAAAAATATTTTCACTCACAACCAGAACTGCGATTGTGATCTTTATAAAACATTGTATAAATCACAAACAGTCGTGTGAGTCACTATATGACGCACTGGGATGAGAGCTACTTGGCTGTTAAAGGCTGCTAAAATGTCTTCTATTTTGCTTCTGTTCTTCATCTGAAAATGCCGTTCGAAAGGTGTACGACTGGCCACAAACTACATGTAAATACTAGTAATATGCCAGAAGGTTAGAGAGTTAGAAATTTGTGTGGTAGATTTATATACTTTCTGCTTTCATGTCTTTAAAAATACTGTACCCTAGCTTACTCATTGTGCCTGTATTCACTTTGAAAGATGAATGGCTTGTGCCTCTCCGGTGTTATGTCCTTGTCAGCCTATCTTTGTGGAGCTTGAATGAACATTACAAAAAACTGTTGGCGAAAATTGAAAAAAATCTGCCCCCATCGCTATTCATAATTCACTACAGAGGTACATGGTATTATTCCGTAACTAGCCCTGTGTTTTTAAGCAGCTCCCGGGCCTCAGTTCTAATGCCGCTGCGTGTTTCCATGGCTAGTTTGACAGTGCACAGTCCTGCTTTAAATGGTTCTTTTGACAAATGCCACCAGATCGAGGGTCATGATATTTCCCCTTAATTACTGCCATATTATCACTATAAAGTACTTCCCACCTCTGCCGCACTTCTTAATTACATTGTTCTGATTGCAGTGACAAGGCCTCTCATTTGCCAATGCACTTTGCAGGAAAACTAGAGCCCGAACAGCGAGCAGGGGACAAGAAAATGGGAAGTGAATGCAGTGTATTAAAGCATTCAACACTATCTTTATTAATGGGACTTGTAACTAGGTGTCTGCATTTAATTGTTAAAGGGACCATATCACGCTATTTTCTGATCTATGTTATAATGTTTCCTCGTCACAATCATACCCGGAGTTGTGTTTTCTTTCATTCACACATGTTTAACTCACAAACTCTGCATATTTAGGCTGAGTTCTTCTCTCAAACAGAAAACACTCTGTTCCAACTTGTGATGTCATTTGATAATACTAATAATAAAAGTCAGCCACGTGGTGTAGATAGATAAGTTTAATGCCATACTGTGGGACATTCCAGATAAAGCAACAGCATGTCCATTGAGACCAGCATGGGCCAAATCCTCCACCTGAAAACTTAAATAGTGCACTGTTACGTCTCTGCAGCATAGTGGGTGGTTGTGACAGGCGTCTGGGGCTGCTGTGACTGACAAAAAAGCATCCAAAATGGTAGAGTTCTTCAGTTGTTTCTGTCTACAATTCTTTATCTTAGAATAGTCCCATTTTGTTTGGTGTTTCAGCCAGGCCTGGTGTAGGGGCAGAGAGGAGGAGGCGTCCAGGAGCTGTGGTTTCACCAGGTGGGCTTTGTGCTGTTAATGTGCCCATTACAGGCGGTGCAGTGGTATTTGTTGGACAGGCCTCTCTATGGGACTGCTGAGTAAACCCCTGTGTGCTCTCTCCGGTGGTCCCATCTTGAGCCTTTCTGACACACACTTACCTTAAACCATCAGCTCTCATAGTTATGTGCTACAGCTATTCACACATCATAATTTTTTTTCTGAATTACATTATTTCTGACCCAAAGATTCTAGTGAAAAGTGCATTTTGATTACTGCTTCTGGTCAGTTCCGTCTAATCTTCACTCTGTTGTTTTTCAATCAGTAACAACCCAGGGACACTCTGGCCTATCAAACAGCTACTTACCTGCGTTAGTTCAAGAATATTTTGTCCTACTTACTGAACAACAAAACCTTGGCTTGTGTGTTGCCATTTGTGTCAATCAGGACAAGGACAAGATTGCCCTATAGTGCAAATATTTCCTCATATATTATCATACATGTTTACCGGGAGCTATTCTTCCCCTTTGAGACACACCATAAATGTGTAGGAGTCTTTTATGTGTTACCATAGCTACTGTATTGGGCTAACTATTGCTAACCTCTGTATATGTGTTAGATACTTAGGCATATCAATAAGCCAGTACTCCTGTCCAAGGTTACATTTGAGCACAATGCCCTCCTCTTACAAGCCTCGAGGTGCTGGGAACGTTTTTCAGTCACTTGATCGTTCTTTAGTCACATTGTGTTGAATATTGGTTTGCATTTGTCATTGTGTATAGTGATGCAAGTGTATTCTTTGTGCTAATTTAAAGTCTGGAGATATGAGAAGAATTGTTATAAGAATGAGCCAGAAAACCTACGTATATGTATTAAAAAATCAATATTAGATCATTGTATATGAGAAGATAGATTCTTTGCTGTGACAAAAGAAAATCAAATAAAAACATAGTTTCCTGACGTGTACACTGAGTGTGTATGTGTATATGTTGTACACTGAGTGTGCATGTGTATATGTTACACACTGAGTGTGTATGTGTATATGTTGTACACTGAGTGTGTATATGTATATATTGTACACTGAGTGTGTATGTATATATCTTACACACTGAGTGTGTACGTGTATATGTTGTATAGCTTGATAGCTTGTAATGTGACTTCAGAGAGCGTCGGTGTGCGTGACCTTGTGCGTGTGGGCACGGTGACCCGGCTGTACTCATTAAAACCAATGGGATGGATCATTCGCCCGTAATTGTTTTCTCCTGACAAATGGCTGGTGTGAGGCTGCAGACGTCTACAGGGCCGCTCTGCCTGCAGCTCTGCCACCGCACTAATGACAAGTGTGTGTGTGTGTGTGTGTGTGTGAGTGTGTGTGTTTGTGTGCGTGCGTGTATATATTTGTGCTTTTTGTAGGACCTGCCTTCCTCGCTGCGCTGTGGCGTGTTTAAAGGCGGAAACACTGCAGCATTAGGCTCAACATAAGCCATTAAGGCATTTCTTCTTGTCAATCATCCTTACACCGAGTTATTGTTAACAAGGAAAGTGTTGTAGCCAACTGCTTAAAAAGTCATTATTTACTCGGGAACACACTGTGTCTGCTCCACTGTAACAAGCAAGGGGTAATTTCTGACCTAATTTTAACCATCGTTCAGCAACTTAAGCCCATGTCTCTTTTTACAGACGGTTACTATACCACTAATGCTAACACGTGGAAGAAGAAGTCCTGATAGGAGCAAGTTTCATTTAAAAAGTAACAACGCACACATGTTAAATATGTCTTTGTTTTGTAACATGGGAAATAGATTATTGCATTTTAACTCTAAACTAAATATAATGTAATGTTTAATGTATTTATTAGCTAAATATCAGAATACACAAATGACTGTCCAAATATATGGTAATCATAGATTAAGAACCATGACTAGCTTTATATTCTAAATCTAATTATACTTCGCTCTATGTGCCATCCCACCTTCCCCCGGTCTCCGTGTGGTCCACCTGCTCGGCTGCACCTGTGCCATGCTCCAGTGCCCCCGTGTAAATTGTATTAGGGGACACCCCTGGCTGGCACTAATCCATCAGAAGGGCAGTCAGGCTGTGCCATCCCCCTGCATGTTCTCCACAGTGTCCAGAGTAAGAGGAGGCTCCAACTGGAGGTGCACTACAGCTCTGTCTGTATTACATGACCTGATCACATGACCTGATCACGACCTTATCATATGACCAATAGCTTCTGCACAAAGAATACAATAAAAAGTACATTTAAAAGGCAAGATGGGTTTTGAGTAGTTTCTTAAAGGTGGAGAGTTCAGTGTTCAGTGCCGTCACGGACTTACTGAGGTAGTGAGTTTCACAGGTGGGGGCAGTGATGGAGAAAGCTCTGTCTCTACAGGTTCAGAGCTTGATCCTGCAGGGAAGGAACTGGATGTTGGCCTTTGGAGGAGTAGAGGAAGTGAGGTGGAGGTGCAGCAGGTCTGAGAGTTTAGTGATGGTCTGGCTGTGGAGGACTTTGAAAGTGATGAGGAGGACTTTGAAGTGGATGAGCTGATGGGGAGTCAATGGAGGTTCTGGAGGACAGGGGTGATGTGTGTGTGAGGAGGCGAAGTTTGGAATGTATTGTAATTTACTACAGTTTTTGAGGGTGTGCCATAAAGGATGCTGCTGCAGCTGTCGATTCTGGAGGATGCATGGATTAAGGTCTCAGCAGCAGAGAAAGTGCATGATGGATGGAGTCAGGCAATGTTTTTAGATGGAAAAAGGCAGTCCGGGTTATTTGTTTAGAGCAGGATTCAAATGAGATGTTGGGGTCGAGAAAGATGCCAAGGTTTCAGATGAGTGAGGATGGAATGAGTGCTGAGACAGAAGTTTGTTGGGGTCAAGACCAGTTTTTTTGAGTATTGGGGTGATGGATGCCAGCTCGAGAGACTGCAAAACAGTCAGTGATAAGAGGAGAGTTTATGGTGGTTGTGATTAAGGGAGACATGGTGGGGAGTCATACTTTGAAGGGAGAGGAGGGACCAAGATCCCTTGACCAAGATGGAGTTTTGATGACTGACAGAAGTTTGGGAGCTGCAATGGGTATGTTGATATCAAAGGTGAGGACTGAGTGATTTGAGATATGGAGGTTATGGCTGGAAAGGTTGTGAATTGTAATGCTAGTGAAGCAAACCATACCAGGATGTGACCATGAGTATGGGTAGGAAAGAAACTTGTCGAGTGATTTTAAAACAGTTTAGCAGGTCCAGAAATTTAGTGGCAGGTTTAGAGTTCTTATTGTCAATGTGAAAATGAAAGTAAAATGTGTCCAAAGTGATGTATTGAATTGTACAAGATAAATATGGCAACGTCTCTACCAATCAAGTAAAGTGCCAGTGTTTAGGAGTCAGTTTTCCAGAATATTGAGTTCTAAAGCCAAAGTTAAACCTGTACACTGGACAAAAACTGTTCTAGAATAAAAGGTGTTGTAGAAATTAATGCCATTACATTTGTACTTGGCTTTGAACCTCAACATTTCTGTGTTCAAGGTCTAAACATTAGCAAAATAAATGACATTCCATTGTGTCCCCCCCAAAAAACCTCCTCTTTTATTACTCTTGTGTATTTTTGGACTGAAACTTTTACAGTTCAGCAGTCTCTTTTCATGAAGTTAAGCACAACATTGAAAATTCCAACTGAAAGCTACAACCTGTGTCCTTTTATCTTCTGAGGACTTTCTGGTGACATGTGATGACTGTAGAGAGCTGCACTGAACAGAGCAGTGTGATGTTACCACATGCCACATTTTCAGACCTATATTAATATAGTATATCTATTTGCTTCAAGCTAACACCACTGCTGTACGTTTCTTTGCTCTGGAATGAACGTTTAGTTATTCTTTGTAATAGACCATATTAAAAAGAAATCATATAAAACAGATGAACATAAAAATAAGAGATGATTTTGCTGGTCTGGTGAACTGGTGAAAGATTATTATTTATTTTTATTTTTTTCTGGAACAAAGGCCTAAGCTTTTCTTGGTTAATTGCTTTCTGAGTTGGGGAAGAGCTTGCCAATTGCATTTCACTGTACATTGATTTAGCAGATCTCAAGATGCTCAGAAGATGATTCATCAAAAGAATGACATTATAAAAAAGGGATTAGCAACTATCGAGTGGGAGTCATGGCTTACATGGGATACATTGCAGAGATTTAACTTACGTATACAAAGACTGAGGTAGAGATCACAGATGTAAAGTACTGACTTAAGAACTTTGCAACAATAAGAACTTTGCACTTGTGATGTTTATTTTAGGGAGTGTAACAGAACGCAAAATGCTTACATCAAGGAACCACTCAAACAGGAACACACATTCATACACTAGTGTACACAGACACTGGTGGAGAGTGTTTTTCCCAATGACACAACGGCACTATTCATCTGTGGGAGCTGGGGTTAAAACCAGCAACCTTTGGATAAAGGGATGAACACTACCAGCGTACCTTCTGTCATAAAATGTTTGCAGGTGCCCTGTATTATATTTCTTTATGGGAGGTTATAAAAGTATAATGCAGTTCTATTTCGTCCCTTCTGACTGCCAGAGGCGGTGCTTCAAGCATTGAATGATCACTTTTGAGCATGTGCAGGTTGAGGATTTAATAACAACAAATTCACAAGTGACCTTCTGGTGACCCATGTGAGACTATATAGTCACATGACTCCAGAAGCATAGTGTCTATTTTTCTTCTCATGCTTAGGTCAAGTGTGTTGTGGCTCCTTCTGGATACTGCTTTTTTCAACAGCTAAATTTTCCCTTTAGAGTCTCATGGCCTGTGGTTGGAAGTGTGTCACAGTCAGGGTACATGGCTCCTCATGGGCTGCATAAGCTGCACATCAAATGATTGAATGCCCTACCGGGATTGTTTTGTCACTCCCTGATATCGGTGAGGTGTACGTTTGACTAATGTAGTTTGATGGTAAGTAGTTTTCTACATTATTTGATTGAAAGTGAAAGTGTTCGATGGAGCTTGATTATATTTTCTGATGTTTTTAGTTCAGCTTGACTTGTTTTCGTTGCTAGGCTATCGTTGTTATTTTAAATCCATGTTCAGTTCTCTTGCATAACATTTAGTTTTTGTTAATGGTATGTTCTAGTTTAGCAGAGATGACTGTTCAATTTGATTGTTTTTTTCTCTGGGATAATATAATTATATATAGTTGATCAACCACCAGTGGTGTTTTTGGCTTGACATGGATTTTTTTGATTTTTTTTTTCTGTATTGGTGGATCAAGAGTGGCATCTTCTGCTTCCTGATCTACCTAATTTTTCACAGTTTTATGCTTATTTGTGTGCTGTCACAGGGTCCCTGTGTTGTAAAACTTGCATGGCCAAGCTTCAACCTGACGATGGACATAATTTATGCCCCATATGTTTGGATGTCGACCACCTTTGGGAAGGCCTGTAAGACTGTCTGATATGCAGAAGCCTTACTTTGGAACTCACTTGCATTAAAGCTCTCCTTGAGTGCATTCAGGCCGGGGATAGGATGTGATCTTTTGAGGACACGGAATTAAGCAGCAGATTTCCTCTCCCGCTAGACTCTTCTGCCAGGGAAATGGAAGCTTCACCCAGAAGTGGTCTACGCCATCTAGAGGGTCTTTGGCAGGGCTGAAGTGGACCTGTCTGCTTCACAGGAAGCAACCATTTTCCCTCTCTTGTCTTCAAGAAGTTTAAGACTATGCTTCTGGAGTCACATGACTATATAGTCTCACATAGGTCACCTGAAGGTCTCTTGTGAATTTGTTGTTATTAAATTCTCAACCTGTGCAAGAGTAATCATTTAGTGTATGAAGCACTGCCTTTGGCAGTCTTTCGGCATTCATAGAACCATAGTTACATCCATAATTTTTGTTTTCATTATAGGGAAAAAGTACATAATATAGTTTTTTCTTGTTTTTTTCTTGTTCCTTGTTTGTCTTTACATCATTAGTTAATATCTGTATTTATCATGTCTCGTAACTGGTTGAGTACATTGAAAGACACCTGTTAAATGAATGTTATATTTTAAAAGTTATAAAACCTCTGAATATCTGTGTTTTCCATTGGTCCACTCCATTGGAAAACCCTGCTGACATGTATTGTTGAGGTCCTATTGACTGAGTGCACTTCCAGTTGTTCAAACATGGTCACGTCCCTGCAAATTTATTCCCCCCATCATCCCCAGTGTAAAATCACTCCTCCTCTTACAGATGCTCTCTCTATGCGGGCTATAAAAAACACATTATAGTGTCAGAGCAGAGAACAGAGGGAGCATTTCGACTGTCTGTCAACTTTTCCAAAATACCCTCAACCAAAAAGAACAGGAAGAGGGTGTCAGTGGAGTGAGAAGATGTGTTTTTAAGTGTTCACTTCAAATGCATGTGGAGAAACGCAGAATGCTGTGGATCCCAGAACACTATAGGCAGCACAGCAGTCACATGTCTGATCTTTGGTTGTCATTCACATTAGCTGGTCTTGCACAGGGCCGCTGCTATACGGACCCTATGTAGATGTTTTTGAGGCCACCTTATTTTTACCATATTCATTATGTCAGTGTTTCTCAAACTGTGGTACTGGTATTAAAAAACAATGCTGTGCATTCTTTCAAACATGCTTTTCGTCACCTTGTTGTTAGTGTTTTACATTGTCTAACTTAAAATAATGTTCACATTTGGAGAAAACACTTAATAAGTTACATCTCTATTTCCAAATAGGTATTTATCCATTGGAGCTCCCTCTGCTGTCAGCAACAGGAATGAACAATTAGAAAAGAAACAAGTGAAGATCTTCTACCATGTATTTGCTATGCTAATAGAGCCATGGGTCTGTCGTGAAGACAATTTAACCACAGAACAAGTGCAGAGATGGCTTATGGGTTTAAAAATTGGAACTGGAAAAGTCTGGATTTTTACATGTGACGCAACAATGTGGGCACAATGTAAACAAAGCATTTTGAGTGCTCAGAGAAGACGACTGTGGAGGCAGCAACACAGTTAAAAGGTCAAAATATCTATCTATAAAGTCAATTTTGCATAATATGTGTCTTTTAATGATCAATGGTATATGTTTATACTGTGGATTTATTCTAATCTGCAACTGAGACACTCTGATATTCAGCCACTTCCCTCTGGCTGGAGGCTACGGTCCATCAGGACCAGAACCTCTTGTCACAAGAACAGTTTCTTCCCCTTTGCTGTTTGTCTTATGAACACTTTATAATATCTGCACTAAACTGGACACTTTATAACACTGGTCACTAAATAACGCATGTTGCACTGTTATTGTTTTGATGCTGCTGTTGTATATATTTCCTACCTGCATGCCCTTATTTGTATTTGTATTTATTCAGTGTGTTTTTTTGTGTGTGTTCTATGTGCACTTTATTACCGAAGTAAGTTCCTAGTCTGTGAGCTCTGCTCACGGACAATGGAAATAAAACTTCTTCTGATTCTGATTCTGATTCTGATTCTGATTCTGATATCTTTGGTGTTCTCTGATGGTAAATTGTTTTGAATACACTCTTTAGAAGGTGGTGCAATACAGTTTCTATCCCATCATGCATCATTTCTTTTCTCTCTTCTCTCCTCATTCAAGATTTTCTGCAATTTTTTTCACAGTTGCTGTTTTTAAAAAATATTGTCATTCATTTTCTGTAATTTTTAAATGTCAATAGAATTATAATGAAGGCAGTGAGGAGAAAACAGTTTTAAGAAATTATAACTGAGTCTGTTAACAAAATATTTCTTATTATGTATGCATGCCAACTAATTAACCTTGCAGAGTATTTAAAAATGATGTGTTTACTTTGTGCTTCTTTTGCGTTTAACTTCTGTGTCTACCTTGAATCTATTTCGGAAAATAATACCTTGAAAAACGTGCTTTTCACATTTGTGAAAATGGGTTTTCAGCGTGAATAGGAAAGTTTTGGAGGTCACATGTTAAACCAATGGAGTGAGAAGCTGAACATATTTCTCTTCTTAGAAAAAGTATTGAATTGTCCATTTAGAGCGTGGTGTATTTTGCTGTAAATCTCCAGCTCTGGATGTTGATCTTGGAGGGCTGTGAAAGTCTCTGTTACACGTCTATTTATGTCCAGTGCCAGAGTTTTTAATGTATGCCTTCTACTGTAACTGTGGGTTTGAAAATTCTCTCGTCAACCTGGACTCCACCTCCTCCTCACCCCATGACACACTCAAACAGAAGGAGGCCAAGATTCATTTACTAGTTTGATTTATAGATTTTAAACACTTCAGATGGTCTTCAACAGGCCAGCCCCATGCAGAAGCAGAGGTGGATAGTACTCAGTTACATTTACTCAAGTACACTGGAATGGACAAAGCCTTTTAAGAATTATTAAGTATTGCTAAACATCAAAGTAGCTTCTTCAGTTCTGACAGGGAGCAGCTAACTACATTGAAAACACCCTTGATTAAAGTAAGGAACATTGTTTTATTAGTCCATTGAACTAACCTGAGGTGTGAACTCTCCACATAACTCCTATTAGCATACTTTGATTTGCCCTTTTGTTTTCTTTGTTTTAGATGGTCTTATGTTGGCAATATGAAATGATCTGTTCATTTTTGTGCCTATACTTTGAAAAAAACATGTGAAATCAAAACTTTTGTATACCTATTACTTGATACACCTCACAGCTCCTCATTAAGAGTCACCCCTCTCTTGACCTGTGTCTTCACTGTTGCTTTTACACAACACCTGACCACTTCCCCTCCTCAGTCCGTGCTCAGTGGAGCAGTGGAGGATGTTGACGCTCTCTCTGCCTCTGGGCTATAGCTATATGTTGATCAAGTGCCACATAATTACAGGTCTTCCGTGTTTATTGACAACTCCTTCATATTTGTCTCACTGTTGAAGTTATTGTGGATGTGTGCCGCAGGTGGCCGCCCCGTAGGTGGCAGGGAGCAGGAAGCCGTCTGGTCCGTGTGCACATGTATCGGACACAGCATGTTTTTCCCTTCTGGAGGCGAGGTATCCTGTGAGTGTGTGTGTGCCTTTGCATGTCGCCGAAAAGCACTGAGGCGGCTGACTTCCAGGAACCCCCGCAGCAACAACAGGCTCACTGGGCTTCCTGCTTTACACACCGTTATCACAGCACACACACACTTGCAGCACTGGGCCATTCTCTTTGCCCCGCGCAGGTTTCCTCAGCGCCTATCCCAGCGCCTCCGGCTGTCAAGATGTTTCACTGTGATTGTCATGAGAGAAGTCGCTCCCAGAGAATGGACCACAAATAGGCGCAGACAGACAACCTCCGATAACCTCGCAGTTTGTGCGGTTGTTCTCTTCCATTACACAGTTCTCAGGGTGGTTATTGGTCAACCCAGGACAAGCCACTGTGGTGTTTGTGCCAGTCCCAAGCGCAGATGAATTAAAGGGTTGTGCCAGAAAGATAGCTCATATATGCCTAAAATACACATGCAAAAGACTACATGTTGGAATGCCTTGTGGCTGTGCCGAAAAACCATAAGTGTAGACATAGTGCCTACTTTCTTCCCATACTTATTCCTATAAAAATGCTAAGGGCCACTGCAGATTAAAGTGACTCCCCTTTTTGAAATAGAGTAACTTTAAATCTTCTTGCGCATTATAGACTGCAGCAAAGTCAGTGTCTTCTTGTATAAATCTTCCTCTGACCTCCCTCACATCTGAATGAGAGCTATACACACCTTGTCTGTGTCTCACCTCCATTTCAATCGGCCTCTTTATCTATTCAGCACATATATATATCCATAGCCAACTGCCTTTGTGCGCGTTCAACAAAAGGAACCAGAGTGCAAATGGAGTCCTCATTTTGTGCAAGAGAGAGTGCAGCAGCAGACTGTGTGTCCATATTCCCTCTGAGAGCACGATGCAAAAGCCATCGCTGGATCCTGCAGAAGACAGAGGCGCACACGGGCACAGATGAAGTTAAGGAACGTAATGCACAATAGCAAAGTTGCTAACAATTGCCGTTAATGGCATCATCTCCCCCCCTGAGCGCACTGGGAACTATCCGAGCTGTGTGGATAGTGCTCTCTCTGTTCTCGGAGCATTAGACAGGAGACACAGAAGGAAGTGTTCCTCGGGGTAGATATGATCGTAATCATGAGGGTCAGGGAAGATAAGCAAAATGCAGTCTGAAATTTCACCCAAAAAATCACAGGTAAAATCAGGCGATGCTTGTCAAGAGAAAGAAAAGAAATATAGCAAATAAATAAAGCAAAACTGATTATGCTATAGTGCAATCCCATGAAATACAAGTGATGCACAGATTATTTTAGACCTTTTTTTTTAATCACAAGTTCATCAGTGACCAAGTTTTGCACCTATCACTGGCCCTTGGGCGTCTGCATAAAGGCCAACTGTATACGTATATGAGGCTGCAGATACACAGACCCTCTCACCCCATAGGCCTGGCATTTAAATGTGGCCGTCATCAGCTCCAAGCCTCCAGCTCCAAGCACCGCTCATGTTTGATTCTCGTATAATAATGATGAAGACAACACGACATGGAGCAATAATCTGTCAATCATGTGTAACAACATTTGTATCTAAAAATGATCAGTATACAAATGAATAACCTTAAAGGGCCAATATTAAGCTATTTTCTTACATGTTGTAATGCATTTTCCTCATCACAAACATAGCTGGAGTTGTGTTTTGTTTCATTCACACACATTTAACACGCAAATCCTGCATATTTCAGCTGAGTTCTTCTCTTAGACAGAAAATACTCTGTTCCACCTTGTGATGTCATGTGGTAATACAAGAAGTGCTCCAACTTCATACACTTCCACTAAAATATTTGGATAATTTCAGGCCTAGAATTGTCCATTTCTACTGAACTAAAGGTAAAAGGAGCTGTTAACTTGAAAACTACCACTACATGTCATCAGGTGAAACAGAGCATTTTGAGCTTTGGAGTTGTGGACTGACTAATAATAAAGGATTAAACAGGTGTGAATGAAACAAAACTGGGTTTGTTTTTGTGGAGGCAGCAACATTATAACATGACTTAGAGCTCACAAGAGTCCATTTTGTGTAATATGGGACAGGCAAACAAAAGATATTAAGTGTGCTGCCTGGATAAATAATTTATTCCGAAAAATGTGTTGGAAAAAGCAGCAGCTTCTTGTCCTAATGACCACCACATGGCAGACTCTAGCCCATGTCCTGGACTAGAGTGAGATGTTTATGAGATGTTATGAACAGGCGATGGTGCATGACTTGTTCAGCTGAGCAGCTCGAGTGGACCAGTTGTTATTAGTGTAGCTTCTGCCTCGTGCTCTCCCTGGCTCTGCTCCGAGATGACTTCCAGATGGCAGGGGAAAGTCTTGTGCCTCTAGGTTACTGCGGCTGGGCTGACTACACTGTTCTGAGGAGAGACGGAGAGGGCAGCAGTGTGGGGGTGTGGGCAGAGACATGCATCACAAAGGCCTACTTCTGTCCATACACTATCACACAGGCTGCTGGTTCTCGTCCATGGCACTCATGGTCTGCTGATTGTGGAGATATAGAGGAGAGAGAAGAGGCAAAATAAAAGACCTAATGCAAACATTTCATTTTGTCTGTTACTGGATGCGTGGAGATTATTTGTCCATTAAAAGCTGATTTAATTTAACCATTTTGTTCATTTTTTGAGGTAAATGCTGTCTTTCTTCCAAAATATGTTGCATAAATCCATCCAAGATTCACTTATTTCACTCACTTCAAACTTAACAGAACTGATTCAAATTGATTTCCTAATTTTCATGATGATTTGGTTTATTTGTGATCCACTTTGAACAACTCCTTTAACAAACACAGCTCTAAGCTCATGGCAGACCTCGGCATAGCTGCAGCCACAGTAACAAATCACAACAGTAAATACGTTTGGTCTTGGCTTGACCCTGCAGTGCATTTTCCAACCTGTTTTAGGACAAACAGATGCGTTCTCTGCCCCCTTCTCCGGGTGCGCGCTCTAGGCCACGCCCCCCGCCACCTGGCTCCGCTGCGCACCGCCGACTGGAGCCAGAGCGCAGTGACTCCTCTGCACAGCACCCACTGACTCCTCTCCACAGCACCCACAGCCACGGGACACGGACCACCGCCTCGTTCGCCGTTTGTTTCGTGAATTAAACTCACCAGAACAGACCAGTATTTTGACTTGATTGCGCTGGAGCGGTTGGACAAAGACGCACCAGGCTGCATCATTCCTCTGCATCTGTTTCGCTGCTCTCACGCTCCCATCCCGAAGCTCCCGGTGACTGACCACTACTCAGCTGTGCGCGCATTCTTGTACGGCTTGTTTTCCTGATTGTTCCAAGAGCGCAGAGCTTTGGAGACAGTGTTCGGACTCTGGTTCGCGCTCCCGGGGATCAGAGAAGGGGACCGAGCGTGGACTCTCACCCGGACTGGAAATTATTAAGCCCCCTCACATCAGCGTGCCGCATGGTGGGAATTTCTACCTCCTTGCAGTGTAAGTGCTCTCTGTGTTTATCTGTTTGTCACATACAGTTCCTTGGTCACGCATAGGCTGCCTGTAAGTGAGTATTATAATTGTTACAAACGTGAAGGATGTCTGTGTGTGGCTTGTTTTGTCAACAGAAGTTTTACAGCAGCGGGGTCTCAAATGTCATTTTCATTTGTGACACCGGAGCATCGCCTATTACACATTCATATCTCAAAAAGACATTGTTATAGCGCGTTATACCCGTCCACAAAATAATCAGACGGGATTATAAAGACATCCAAAAGTAGTTAACAAAATAAAGGAATTATTAGGCCAATAATCACATTAAATAGGCCTGTAAAAGTTATAAATGGCAGCTTGTTCCAGCATAGATCAGTTTTGTATTTTCTTTTTTTTTTCCTTGGAATGAAAATAACCTGTCTTCACTGTGTCTCACATCAGACGTGGCTTCTATTTCTCCTCCTTTCTTCTTAATTCCAGCCGTGGAAAGAGTTTGGTGATTTTTAAGTTTTCCAGTTGGTAATTTGCAAACACTCCTCAGAGCTGTCACCATCAATCTGCTGGACTTTCTATCACTGTCTTCATGTTAAGACAGTGTGAAGTTGTGAACAGATTCTATTCGTTGGTTATGTTAGGACTCTGAGACATATTTACAATGTCTAAAATCCCAAAGCTCAGTGCCTCAGAGGTGAAAATGCGACCTTCTTTTATTTTGTTATTGCTGTTTATGAGATTGCGTTACCTCGGCTGCTGGCGTGCCTCTGCGTTCATTTCACCAAACCTTACTGCAGTGGTCATGGTCCTTAAATTGGTTACATCCTTTATCGTGGCATGCCTTATATTTCCTCGCCTTAGCCACCGGGACTTCCTTTTAAGTTGACTGAAAAGACTATTACCTGGTGTGTGTGTGTTTGGGGAGATAAAGGCGCCATGGACACACAGTGGCCTAAATGAAAGGTAAACAAGGCAGATGATGAAGTGAATGAATCCAAATGCTGTGTGCGAGTTATCATTGCCATTACATAGTATGTGTGTGTTGGGCTATTGTGCTGTGGTCCAGGCTCTGCAGCATCCTCAGCCCATCTGTAGACCCTATTACCTCACACCTGTTCCCTCCCTGTCCCAGAGAGAGAGGGGTCAAACGCATTATGCTACACACACCAGCTAAAATATTGGTTGGCTTTTTATTAGTTCTTGAAATTCAATGTTAATAAAATTATCTTGAAGGAAAAAAAAAAAACAAAACTGTAATTTCCCCTAAAGGCTGTGGGCCACTGCCAAATGCTTCATGACACAGATGTTTGGATGGTGTCCAGATTTGTACAGTGAATAAGTGATACAGAGTCAACATGCTAGCATTTGACAACTGTTTATCTTCTAAAGTAATGCAATTTGGTTCATGACACTTCTGCTATTCAATTATTATTATTACCTAATTAAAAAGCATATGAGTGATATGGTAGAATTAAGATTTGTGATGCAGTATAATATGACAAAAACAATAAAAATTAAGCCCTAACAGACAGACATTTTTCTAAATTATAAGAAGACTATAACGCTTTAATGTGTACACAGTGACTAGAATGAATATCCTTGTATGTTTGAAGCTGGCACACCTCTCCTTTAAGATGTTCTTCCTAAACTGGCACACCTCTCCTTTAAGATGTTCTTCCTCTCCGTCTGTTACAAGTCCCTGTGTGAATAATAGATGAAGTGTGAGCGCTCATAGCCGTACACACTGTGCCCTCTCAGATCGATCGCCCCATTGATGGTTATCAGCGAGAGGGCAGTTCTCTTCTGTGCTTATTGAATTTCATCACCCATGAAAGAGCAGCAGCGGCTCTACAAAGCCCAGGCAGGTAGTGTGCGCCGCGAGGAAGGGTCCGGCTCTTTGTTTTATTGTGGTTGTGAGCTGGCCTTTACTGGTCCTTATTTAATGTCAAAGTCAACTGTGAGCACTACAAACTGATTTTATTGGAGTGTTTTTACTCCAGATAACATGAAAGCTATACTGCAGGTGCCGGCAGGGAGCGGTCTGGTGGGTTCAGGGATTTGAACCAGAACCAATTCAGCCGAGGAGGTTAATACAACTACAACAGTATTATTAGCTTTGCCCATAGTAACAAACCTGGATAAGTGAAAGTGTTTGTTTGAGGTTATCCAGTTAAAGTTGCTGCAAAGCAATAAAAACACATGTTTTACGCTAATCTAAATGGTTAAAATCTATATTATGGGCAGAAGAATAGATTTTTTTAAAACAACATTTTATTGTCAACATGGAATTTTTAAAAGTATAAGGGAGATTATGCATACAAACATTTATTCACACTTATAATTTGAAATGTATAAACAAGGCAGGTATTGTCCATTTAATCCCTTGAATATCATATCAAGGACCATTCTCCCACATACACACTTATTACAGTATAGTATTACACGCATGCCAGTGAGAGGTGTAAAAGCCTGAATCTCGTTCCTTATGCAGATGATGCCTATGTCATTAATTAGAGAGACAGATGTGCAGGTTATCAGTTGTCGCTGCTGATTGGATCACACAGTTCAACATATGAGCTGCAAACACAGACAGGAGCCTTCTAGCCGTCTGCAGTGTGCATAGACCCGGATTGAGTCACTAATTAACTTTCTCCCAGTGTATCTTCCATCCTCAGACAGACAAGCATCCCTCTCTCTCCTCCACTGTTCCTACGTGTGACGTGAATGCCCTGCTCAGTGTTTATTTTCCTGCCTCCATCTGGACTGGGTTGATATTGTAATCGCACTAATGCACATTGCCTTTCGCTCGCTAACACACGCACACACACACACTAGCGCGCACACTAACACGCACACGCTAACACACACTCGCAACGTGCCATCCTGACGAGCCGCCTTTTCTTATTCCAAAAGATAAGGCGTTTGGATGAGATTGGGGGCTGTGAATGCACTGAGGGAGAGGGAGAGTTCACATGTAGGTGTCTGCACAGAAGCACAAAGGGACAGGCACGCAGGTTTATTATAAGGAAAAGTCTGGGCTCACTGTGGGGAAGGGAAAAGTATTGGAAAGGTGTTTTTAAAGATGGTGCTCGTGATAATAAGAAAGGCAAAAGAAGATAGTCACTCACTTACATTTAAAGATTACACTATGCAGAGTATTTGGGTGGGGCAGAAGACCGAAACTGTTTGTTAAGTACTTTAGGTTGGTCGATTTGAACTGTCCATTCTATCCATTGTCATAATCAGTCATAAACACTGCAATCAAAAATGATTCTCACATACGAGCCTTTCATTTAAAGCTTCATAAGGAAGAAAAATTTGGATTTGTGATGAGTGTAGGATTCTGTCTGAGCTTATTTTTCCTGTTGATTACATTGTACTTTTTGTGGAAATATCTAAAAAGTAAATTCACAAATATAATATAATCATTTCTATTGGTGACTGGACTCTAAAACCTGCTATATTACAACAAAAATCTGCATTTTTACCTGGTCCCATCTGTATTAAATACTATTGTCCTTTAGAATGTTGTGATGTTAACTGAAACCCAACAATGAAGCTAGACTCAGGTAAAAAAAAAAAGTGAAACATACTAGATAGCTTTTGCTTTACATGATTTTTATATTAGAACTGCAAGAGTGCATCGTAATCTATACAAGCATAGTTCATATTTCAATCTGTTAGTCAATTCTGCTGAACTGTTTAATATATTTGACTTTGAACAGAATCCAATTATTAAAACATAAATTCTAAATCTAATAACAGTCACAATTAGATATTTTCCCCAAATATTGCAGCTCTACATGCCTCTCATTTCTGCAGTTTTGAACAGGAAGTCAATTGTCCCATTTCTATTATGAAGCCATTTTAGATCAATTTTGTGGTTTACAATGAAGAAAAAAATGATGATGTAATTATGTTATTGTTCAATATTAAATAGAAGGAAGAAAACACAATATGTCTCTTGTGAAAATGTATCAATATTACCAAGTGGAAAACCAGGGTTATATTCCCAGCACACCCGTGGCGTGCAGAGCCCAGTCTTCAAACATGTGAGATGTTGTGGACACTGATCTGGCAGAACCAGCAGCTTTTGTTTGGTGATTCCAGAGGCAGTGCACACAGCTGTGATTGATGGGGCGTACGAGCGGTGAAACGGCGCGATTAGGAGCCCCTTTCTCCTAGTTCACTGGAGGACAATTGCTGAAGAATGGAGAGGCTGGTGTAGCCGTGAGTCCATAAACCCTGACCGTAAAAAAGTCATTTTTTGTCCAGGAACAGGCAGGTTTAAAAGAAGCCAACAGGCAGAAAATCAGACAAATTGATAGAGACAAAAGCAGGAAGTGAGCACACTATACCAAAACATGTCACGCTTTTGTGGTTCAATCAAATCTGCAGTGATTATCCATAACATTATGACTATTATCTCATCATCATGGCACCTGTTAGCATCTGGCATCTCCAAAATTGCAACAGTGGTGGGGCGTCCTCTGTCTGTCAGAAATGGTCCAAAGAATGAACAAGTCTAGTCTTTGCTCCTCAATATGTGACTCACTGCTCAGTTCTTTCTCATTAATTTTGATGTATGGATCGGGACGTGTGCTTTGTGAAAAGGGCAGCCTGGTAAAAAGCAGTGTAATTAAGATCCAGCGGCGGAGTGGGAGAGAGAGAGGACGGAGGGAGGAGAGATGGTCGATCAATAGATGCAGACAGTGGGCTGTGTGTTTTTTCCATGCGAGTATCGATGTGCTCAGTCAATTACAGCCAAAGGAATAGTGTGTATGTTCATAACTGTGTGGTTAAAGTGACTAACACACTTCTATCGTGAAGAAGATTGTTGTCTATGGCCAATAATGAAGCTTGTGTATCTGATTTGACTCTCATGATGGGTATTGTAGATTCAAGATTCAAGATTGTCACTGTCATAGAAAACAACAAAATTACATTCAGAGCATCAAACACTGTATTCTTGTATTAACACACATAGTTTTGATGTAAAGTGTGATGCAAAAGGTGCAAGAGCCCATCCCGTAGCCCCATAAATAATTCCAGTGTGAACATTAGCACAATGGTGACATCAGTGCAGCACATAACAAAAACAGCAAAAACACAGGGCAAATCAGCAGTGAAGTGCATCACAGGGACACACAGTCAGATATGTGGAGTATTTTATGTCATTTTGCTACAATGCAAAGTCCAGGTCAGTGTTATTGTATTGATGGATGTGGTTATTCTCCATGGGAAGGGGGGCAATCTGGTTGTTCTGACTCTGTATGGGCCTGTACCTTCTACCTAAGGGCTGCAGGTGGAAAAGGTGATGTGCAGGGTGGTGTAGATGATACTGATGTCTCCTCAGACAGAGTGCTGTAAATGGTACTGTGGTGTAGATGGTACTGTGGTGTAGATGGTACTATGGTGTAGATGGTACTGTGGTGTAGATGGTACTGTGGTCTAGATGGTACTGTGGTGTAGATGGTACTGATTTTTCCTCAGACAGAGTGCTGTAGGTGGTGCTGATTTCATCTCAGACATAGTGCAGTAGGTGGTGCTGATTTCTCCTCAGACAAAGTGCTGTAGGTGGTGCTCATTTCTCCTCAGACAAAGTGTTGTAGGTGGTGCTGATTTTTCCTCCAACAGTGCCGTAGTTGGTGCTGATCTCCGGGGGAGTTGTTCCAATGATTTTCCGCGCTGTTTTCACCCCCCGCTGAGGTGCCTGCTGGTCGGCCTCAGTGCAGCTGGAGAACCACACTAATACTCCATATGTCAGAAGTCTACTGATGGAACAGTTGTAGAAGTTCACTTCAGTGGTCTGGAGATGCTGGTGCTATTCAGGTAGTACAGGCGTTGTCGGGCCTTCCCCACAGCCGAGGAGGGGTGGATGCTCCAGGACTGGTCCTCAGTCACGGTCACTCCCAGGAAGTTAAAGTCGGTCACCCTCTACCACCTCAGTGCTGATAGAGAGAGGTCAGTGGTTGTTTTGTACTTTTTTGTGGAAGTAGTTTGAAGAGGGCATCCAGTTGTTGCCAGCTTGTGTCATATGGGACATGGGTTTGCTGGTGACCTTAAATGCTAGTAGTCGGTTATAAAGGACTGGAGAAATAAAGATGTGCAGCGGTAAGGTCAGGGGTAGGGTAAGTTTGAGCTGGATGGAAGGAATATAAAGCCTGTTGCAGATTGGGATTTTTACATGCCAACTCATGTCTATTTTAGGGTGCAACAATTATGTGAATGAACATTTCTTTAAAGTGCATTTATTTCTAAACAACACACACATATGTTGAAATTGTATCTTGAAAGTTACAGTCTTATTTTGGAAAGTATAAGATCAAACATTGCCTAAAACTAAAAGAAAAACAAATAAGTGGTCTTTTTAACCTTCAAAGATTTACAAAATTTGAATGCATTTTTAGAACGCCTATAGTACGGTGTCTTGAAAGTGTCAACTGTCTGAAAATCACAATCTTATTTTGGAAAAACATTGCAAAATGGGTCAAAGAAAAAAGCCTTTTGAGATACATTTTGAACTTTCCAAATGAACGTAATAAAAGTGTTGTTTCAAAAGAAGCCTCTATAAATACATTGAAAATTCCTCCACACAATTATTTATCTTCTTATCTATGAAAAACAGCACTGATTGCGCTACTTAACAGTTGAAAATACAGTAAATCGCCGTGTTTTGCTCAGGTACAGGCCGGCACACCTCCACGACCCCAGCTGCTCTTATGGATTTGCGATTGACAGCACTTTGGTCTGCGCATCTGTTCCCCTCCCCCCTCCCTCCATCATCCCGCCGCCATATGGACATGTCATCCTCAGCTGCGCGTTTCATCGTAGCGTAAATGATGTGTTTCCATGGTAACCCGACTCCCCTTTTAGACATGTGATATGAATTATGTTTTTACCGGCACACCCCGCTTGTCCAGGTTGTCTAAACACACACTTTTGAAGATGTACCTTGACATTTATAAAGTGCTCCGTATCAGCTGCAGTCTTTTCCGATAACATTCGCGATATTCCTGACGTCTCGGAAGTTTTATAGCTTCTGCAGTGAATGGGTATGTTTGTGATGAAGCCATTTGTGGAAGAATCCAAGTTTTTTTTTTTTTTTAAGCGAGGATTTAAACAGCTCCAGATTGTGGTGAAAACTCCTAAGTCTCGAAGCGCAGACTCTCACGAAGCAATAAAAATACAGGGGAGAGAATAAATCCATCTTCCCTTGTAAGGTAATTTTTTTGCAGATGTTTTGAGATATTTGGCCCAAGTGTTGCTAATGTCTTACCCATCTGTTTCACCCCCTATGCGTCTTTATCAACATCTGTTTTTCGGCGCAGTGCGGGAACAAGTATCCTTTATATGCCAAAGGGTTCCCTATTCGACCTCTGCTTGTGCGATTAACTACCGCTGCCTCTTTGTATTCACATGTGCTAACCATTAAGGACTCATACCCTTCTCAAAATGTAATAAGTTTGAATTTGAGCTTGAGATAAATCCTTATTTTGGTCCTGAGTTCACTCTTTCCATAAGGATTCTCTTATGCCTCCCCAGTGAGAGGACAAATTGACTGTGTGACTGCTGGCTTGAAGATGTTTTAGTGAAAAGAAAAGTGTTGGCCTTGCCCCTGGGGTCTCTGTGTGTCCGCATTGCCATGACTCATAGTTAAAAAGACAAAACTGGGATCAAGAGGTTATGACCATTTGGTTGTTTGGTTGTCCCGGTAACGACTTTGATTCACCTTGTGTTTATTAAAGTTGGGCTCGTTTACTGTTGTCCTCTGTCCAGATTGTATCAATACATTCCACTCAATACAAGATACATGGTAACATTTTATAATAACTACACTACATTTGCAAACTTAAGAATGACACAGGCTTAGTAAGTTCATTAAAGGTCCAAAATTGCCTCTGCTTTACATCAGTAGAGATTGGCAATTCTAGGGCTGAAATCATCCAGATGATTCTAATGAAAGTGTGTGGAGTTTAAAAACACAGTGGAGCACTTCCTGTATTTATGAGGGAACAGCATTATAACATAGATAATCTGAGCCCTTTGAGGGGTAGGGTTAGGGTTAGCCTGTTAGCCTGTAAGCTCGTTACTGAGGCAGGATTTCCTCAATAAACTAATTGTTCATTGTGAGTTAAGTGTTTTTATTAAGGCTACTTAAAATAGAGGTATTATAAAGTGTAATACATGTTTTTTTAGTTTTAAACAGGACAAAATACTGCTCGTATTGTTCACATCGCACATGCCAATCAATGTTACATGCACAGAATACTTCAAGTGGTTCAAGATTATTCAGTTATGAAAAATCCTTTGCCTTCATTCATCTTAACACACTTTTTATAGGCCTACTTCTCTCAGTCAGTTAGCAGCATTACAAGAGCATGCTGAGTTCTTTGTTGTTGCACATCAAGTCCTTCATCAAGTCCTTCAGTAAAGTTTCAGTGTGAGCTCCTTTAGTTTATCGCGAAAAAGTAAAATGTACAGATTAGACCCCATTTTGACTTTTTTATCATCTAAACAGACTTGGAGTGTGTTCACTGCTTTTGAGGTGATACGTCTTAAAAGGACAAATATGGAAACTACAGAATGAAAGAAAGTTCTCATGAATGGATGATGGGAAAATTGCGAGTTGTAATTTGGTGGAGCCATGTTGGTTGTCTGGTGAGTGTTTGTGGCTCTGCTCTGTGCCATTTGGACATCAGCATCCTTAAAACACTGCGAGCAAAAAGAGGGACATATTTAAGAGCTCTAACCACCGCCAAGTGATGCCAGAAACCACAGGAGACGGGAGCCTGCGAGGGACAAAAGAAATAACACAGAATGGATGTAAAACGCTATTTATGAGTTGCTGAGTTTCCCTGGTATATGCTCCTATTGAGTGCTTTGAAAGTGTGGCAAAATCACATCAAATGAACAAGCCTATATTTAACTGGTGAAGGTTTCCGTACAGCGGTTCTCAACCATAGCTATACCATGTGCTCTATATATAGCTGCTGAAAAATAGTAAATTATAGTGTTACGAGGGTTTAGAGGTGAGTGGCGCGTTCGTGCTATGTAAGGGAGAGAACGCTTGGAAAGTGGTAGTGTTGGTTGTGTGGGGCTTCTTGTTTTCTACATAATTGTTGCTTTGAGCCGTCCCAGTTCTGTGATACAGAGGATTTTATATGAAACCGCTTTGTGAAGAACCAGTCAGAATGGATTTGCGTGGGTTAGTGATGAACATTTGGACTTAATAATGCTGCTATGTGTTTTAGATCGATATAAATAGACAGATATCTTTATTAGAGTTTCATTTTTAGAGTTTACGAAATTACAACGATTTTAATAACTGACTAGTCACGATTAGCCCTAATAGACACCAGTGCTCATAGTGGTCTGCTCAATGTCTACTATTTTTTACAGTTTTTTTTTTCACCCTCACACATTTGCACCTGACATTTGAATTGGCGAGCGGTCCATCTGGCTCGGCAAAGTAACATATCCATTGCTACTGCAAGGTTTTGGAAACTCCTTCTTTATATTGTGTGTACTACATTGTGCGTGCTTCCTGACAGCTCTGCAGTGGTCGTCATGGAAACAGCAGGTACTTGTACATGTACGTGTTTCACCTGAGACCCCCCGAAATAGAGCAGGGATCAGGGCTGGTCAGGAGGACAAGAGCTCCACGACTGTGCACATTATGGCCAAAGTCTCCCATGTTTCTCTGAGGGTCAGTGTCCCCAGGCGGACCAGAGGGGGACTGTGAGGTGTGGGTCTCTTTAATAATACACTGTACAAGACAATGGTGCTCACTGCTGGGTATGTTATAAAGAAAAACATCTCTAAATATGATATTGATAAAAATAAAAAAGATATCTCAAGATTTCCTAATAAATCCTGATAACGATATTCAGACTCATTCATCCATCCAGCCGAAATGTGCTCAAACACATCTTTAAATGAATTAGTTGAGGTTTAATTCAAATTACTCACAGAATATAGCTTTAAACTCTTATTTCAAACTTAACAGCATAGTTTTTGTTTTATTATTTAAATTTTTCATGAAGTCTTTTTGTAGCATATTCAAAACAATATGTGATTTTTGGATAAATTGTCCACCTCTAACTAGGAGACGGATTCAGGGGGTAAAGCTGTAAGCTGGAAAATACAAATACAAAAATATATCAAATAACTACATGTTTTCCAATAAATAAATCTTAGTGCTGTTCCGACTTGAGTGCATGAGAAAGTGCGTTTCCAGAAAGAGAGAGAGAAATGAATGTGAGTATGTCCAAAGATGGCTGTGTCTGTCTAACTTGGTCGACATTTTAGTTTAAGTAGCTGTTCGTGTACTTCTGTTTACATACGTGGCTATCCCCTGTTAGAGACAAAAGTATATTTTAGCGTTCCCCGCCTGCTGCATAGCTGTAGTGTGGGATACTGTACAGCACTTGATTAGCTCTGTCCTGCATTATCTCCGAGTGTCCTGTCACAGACATCCTGAGTAGGCCAACCTCCACACCCTGCCTCCCCGGGTTCCCATCCTCTGCCCCCTGCACACCCTTCCCCCTTCCCCGTTCCTCCCCTCTCTCTCCCCCTCTCCTCTCCCTCTCCAGTTCCTCTCTTTCTGGTACTCTCCACCGGTTGCTGAAGCAGTGGGTCTATCTCTGGACACCGCCGGTTCCTCTCATTCTGCCGCTCTATTGTGTGGGGCGCTGGGTTTGGTCGTGGATCCCGGGACAGCCCAAACGGGAGGGGTTAGAGGGGGAAGGGGGGAGGGTCAGAGGGGGGAGGCAGGAACGGCCTGGTTCCTGTTGCTGTGTGAGTTAAAGGAACTGTGGCACCGCTTCCATTAAAGCTGCAGATATTTTGAGCTGACAATATTGTGTAGGATGTTTGGCGTCATGCTTTAATTTCACATATTAGTGTTGGAAAGTATGGCATTTTCTAGTTCGCAATGCCCTTTCACTGAGGTCTTAACAGTAACAGCTGTCATTGTTGCAGAATAAAATAATAATGCAATAATAATAAGAATAATACACTGGATTTATTTAGCTCCTTTCAAGACCACACTTTACATTGCACTAATCAAGCTAATACTGTAGCCACAGCTGCCCTGGGGTAGACTGGCAGAAGTCAGGCTGTCAGTCTGCACCATCTGGGTTCATTTCAAATTAACATGATTAACTCCTCTGACATATTTTGCTGTGTTTGGAAATCTGGCCACATCACTAGCTGGTCCCAAGTCCAGATAGAGACTGAATACGAAAGCTGTTCTAGTACAAACCCATAATACAGTGTGTCATCCCTTTGCTTCCCAAGCTGTGATGTGCTCAAGTCTGTCCAATTGACAAAGCAGTCTGTCACTGTCAGATAGTTGGATGGACAGTTGGCAGGTGTTCAAATGTACTTTTAGCGCCCCCTAGTGACACGTACACTATACCCTGCCTTTGTGTAAGTCATCCTGTCAGCAAGGCGGCATATTTCTCTTTGTCTCCTCTCTCTAAACGCTCCACTCTTTCCCTCAGTCACTTCCTTGTTTTGTTTTCTTCCCTTTCACTTGTCGGCTGGTGTCACTAGTGCCATCTTGTCATGTCTGGTGTTGCCACAAATCAAGTGCCCCATTCATCTGGTGTCACGGTGCTACACACAAATGTACAGCAGCAGCTCTTGAGCAGTGTGCGGACGCTGACTGCCACCTCTCCACTCCATCACTGGCCACAGCATCAGATTGGAACCAGGCCAAGACTCTCAGGGCTGGATAGAGGGAGGAGGGAGGGTGCTCTGTGAGAGAATAGAAGAGAATAGGATTATGGGAATCATGAGAATGGTCAAATGAAATGAGTGTAGCGCTCCAATTACTAAGTTGATGAATGGGAATGTATTTCGTTTACCTGTTAAACAAGTCAACTAAGAACTATTTGTATTGTTGACTTGAGAAGACTGGTTTCTTAACATCATTTAGCATTTTTTCATATTTAAAAATGGGGCTCACTTAGGCCTGTCATGATAATTACTATATAGATTTATCGTGCGCCACAAGACAGTATCAACTAATGTCTGGAGAATAATTTCATACTTGTAAGTGTAGTTTTGCAAAAAAAAAATAAAAAAAACTAAAGAGCCACAGTGAACATTTCTTGTGTTATTATTAGATAAGCTGATGTATTGTTTTTATCAGTTTGGTCCCATGTTTACCTCATTATGTAGCGACATGTGCTGTTTATGTCTGCGTAATTACA
Source organism: Periophthalmus modestus (assembly GCA_019594935.1). Classification (NCBI taxonomy): domain Eukaryota; kingdom Metazoa; phylum Chordata; class Actinopteri; order Gobiiformes; family Gobiidae; genus Periophthalmus; species Periophthalmus modestus. The sequence goes on from JAIEZT010001318.1 coordinate 25,047,593, forward strand.
GAGCAGATTTACAGAAGCATGTATGCGATGAAGCGATGTGGTCATGAGCAGATGAGACAATTGGAGAATTCAGCCGCACACACATAGCCACATATATATCCCCAAAGCAAAAGAAGTCATTTGTTCTAGCTCATTAGCATGTATTGTGGCAAGCGGGTGTAACTCGCTGAAAGGTGAATTGGTTCCTCCCTGAATAGCGCACCAGTCGACAGCCGCAGTTGTGGTGTTGGGGGGTCTATGGGGCGTGGTGGTGGTGGTGTGGATGGGGTTATTGGGGGGGGGGGTCCAGATGGCTGGGGACCTGCCACACACAGAGAGGCTGAGGCTGTTTTCGCTCTGATTGGACTCTTTCCACCGCGGTCACATTCATCTTTTTCACACCATCACTAACTCTGTATATACATACGTGTGGGTTAGTATGTGGAGCTGCGTTCACATGCAGCCATAAGGAAAAATACAATGTGTCATTTATGACCTGCTGTTAAGAGGTGCCCATTCTAACGCCAATATATGCTGTAGGGTTTTTTTTTCATAAATTGTGTTTATTCGATCTATAGGTGCAGCAAACCATTTCATTATATGGGTCCTTGAAAAACTGATTTGCAAGTGTATTCTGATGAACGCTTTCAGTAGTTAGAGAAATAGTAGCTGAGTTGGTGCACTGTCATCCATTAACCGATTGGGTGATGGTTCTATTCTCGATAATCACTCTGCATACTGTTGTTGGACCCTAAGACCCACTTCACCCATGTATGAATACTAATGTGTAAATATGCAATAATTTAAATGGTAAATGGTCACATGTTTACATACCACTTTTCCACCTTCAAAGCACTCAAAGCACTTTACATCAAGGAACCACTCACCCATTCACACCCACATCTATACACCAGTGTACGCAGACATTGGGGGCGGGTTAAGTGTCTTGTCCACGTGCACAACAACAGCATTGATCTGTGGGAGCTGGAATCGCACTGCCAACCTGTGGATCAGTGGATCTGACCTTTCAACCAATGATATTTAAGTTGAGAACAGGATTCAAACCGCCAACCTTCAGTGGACAAACACAAAGCTACTGTCACCCATATAGTGGTCAGAGAAGCCTATTTCTTTTGCTGTTTTTATTTTGTTTTCTATGTTTTCAGTTTGCACTTGGACTGACTTTAAGAGATGTCATTGTCTCCTCACTGCAGCCTGATTTCGTCACTTCTGAATGTGTCAATTGAATTTTAGTTTTGTTCAAATATTTCCATCTTAAAATCCGACACATTTTGAGCCTCTTCTGTTTTGATCACTGGAGTATGCTGAGGTGATTTGGAGTTTCGGGCACATTACATCAGATCGCACTGAGGATGAGACCATTTTGACGACACAGGATGAGGATTGAAAAAGAAGACCTGCCCACCCTGATGTTCCTTCTTCCTGTTTTGTCCATATTTCACTTCTGTCTCTCCCTCTGTCATCCTGAAACACTGCGTTTTCTTATTGTCTGCCTTATGGTGAATCTCTAATGGGCTACACCAGGCTGTGAGCGATGCAGGGGTGAGCCGTATCCAAACAAAAACATTTCTAGAGCTGTAGCTAAGTAATTTCCCGGTCCCTGCGGCAATTTGTCGGTTAGAAGGGGGTGTGATAGTTGCTGCCAAAACTGTCAAAGATGTTTATGTCTATGATCTGACCCAAACTGCTACAGGAGTTCACACAAAAACAAATACTGTACTAAATATTTATTCAACTAATAAGACCGATCCATCTAGTGTTTCTCAAAATCAAAGCTCGTTCAGGTGGTGGCAGATATCTCGACAGCGCAAATATTTGTTGAGTTTAGGGTCAGTTTTAGCCACATTTTTGCGGTCCTTTGGGTTAGTCCTTGTTTAGAACCAAAGACTGTATATATAAATGGACATCGCTAACATTGCTAAGCGCCTGCTCCCTGACAAACCAACGGTGCGGGCAGGAGGGGGCGTTAACTTCAACAGCTTCGCTCCAGATTGGCTCTTTGGTTATGAATACTCGCAGTCGAAATTCCAAATATGGAACATGGATCCAAATTCGCCCCTATAACTACTGCCTCGATGAGCTTCATTTGACTGGAGCTGAACACTGTGGGTGACGTCACACTCCCTCAGTCCACTTCTTTATACAGTCTTTGTTTAAAACTGACAATTGTGTAGTTCTATTGTAAGGTAGGTGGTAACTCAAAACTTGAAGAGTTCGATTTTAGAGATTATACTTATCGACCAAACGACAAAGGCCGAGAGCTTTACACATTCCATTCTCCATGTCGGCATTGTTGTTACTGTTGTGAGAAAGAAAACGTCCTGAAGGTCAGTGCAGATCTTCAGCTAGACCTTCACAAACCTCGTTAAAAGATTTTCATTTCTGTGTGTTTCCGCTGTGTTTGACGTGATTAGGTTTTGTAAGTAAAAAAAAGTACATCTCTTCATCTTAAGAAGACTTTTTCTTTGAATGGTGTCTTTTTCTCCAGTAAATGTTTCTGTTTATTTTATTAGTTTTTTCATCAAAGGCCGATTGCGAAGAAAACAGTAATTATAAGTATAAGCATTGATTATACATAAATAAGGTTTTATATTGTTACCAAAAAGAACAAAAATGAATGAACAAAGAAACAATCTTAGTAGAGAAGTTATAGCCAAATGTTTCTATCTCAAGTTTACAGCGGTAGCTCAGAGTGTTTGTTCTCTGATCCAAAGGTTGATGGTTCAAATCCCGTTCCTGACATTAACATCACTGGTAAAGCAGTCAGAGCCACTGAATCACAGGTTGGCGGTGCAGTTCCAGCTCATAAAAATGAAAATGAATGAATGCTGTTGCTGTGTCCTCTCTCCCAGTATCCATGTACACTGGTGTATAAGTGTGAATGGGTGAGACATTCCTTGAAGTGCGTTTTGTGCCTTAAAGGTGGAAAAGCGCTATGTAAAAGTGTGACCATTTACCATTTGCATATAGGCCTATAGATTGCACAGTTAAAAGTGCATTTACATATCAGTGATTTGATCTGTCACTCCAAAAACAGAAAGTTCACCTTATATAATGTAAACAATAGCAACAGTTATGTCAGCACTGTATCCGTGATCAGTGTATCCCCTGTGTGAACATATGCTGCCGTGTTGCATTCATCACCCCCTCATTGACTTATCATTGAGTGTCCTCCAAATCGGCATTCAGTTTATCAAGTCTTGCACAAAACCTCTCCCCTATTCTTTTCTATTGCAGACATCCACTCCACTTTGCCCCCTCCTCTCCTGCAACGGTCCTCCGCGCACAAAACATCCTCACGGCCCATTGAAGCCCACCGCACATCGCCCCCTCATCTGCTTTGTCTGGCTATTTCTGGGGCTTTTATTTGTGTGTTTTGAATTCAGCCACATTTATTAACTTCTATACTGACAATAGAGTTTTAATGGTGTGAATAGAAGGCAAGGGCAGCTTTGGAAGACAGCGGACTTCACAGTGTTGACAAGTTGACTTGTTTAAAAACGAAAAAGATTCCCAAGCAGGTATCAAGCGAGTAATTTTACACAGCATGACTCCTAATACAGTTGAAAATGTTGGTGTGAGTTTGTCTCTAGTTTTAACAAAAGACTTGAAATAACATGCAATGCTATTATAACCAACCAGTGAAATTATAGCTATTACAAAACATCGACCGCTCCGAACAATCATCACTATTTGCGGCAGAGTTTCGCAAGGCTTTTGTTGGCGGATTATGTGTTTTTGCAACTCATACACTTAAGTATCTGTTTGGACGTGGCGGCTATTACATGTCTTATTTTGTTGAGAAATAAAATCTCCAAAAGTGAGACTAGATCCAGGGAGTTTGGGACAGCAGAGTGGGAACAAATGAGTTGAAAAGAGGCTGTAGCATCCAGCGACAACAGAGAAACAACCAAAACATACCAGTAAAAAATTTTAATACGCTTGTTGTGTATTATAAGATCAGTGAAAACAAGGAATAAACATAGATAGACAAACAACATAGATTTGATAGAGCCATTTCTTTATATATTTGTGTTCCAAAAACAGCCAATAATGTAAACTGATACAAACTGAAAAAGTGGGTTTAGAAATTTTGACAGATCTAGTTCTGACAGATTAGATTGTTTTTTTACTTACTGCTCATGAACTGAACTGAGATTTTGTATTTCTTCAAATGTGTAAAACCATAGGATGTATATATAAATGGACATAGCTAACCTGCTAGCTGCCGCGTTCCAAATAGGTAGCGCTTCCGACTCGATCGACTCCAATTCACTTTCTATTGAAAAGCAGTCGCCCCTCTCTACGTAACTGCTACTGTCAGGCTCGTCATTTTGGTCTGAAAATGTTTGTATTAACCTGCTCCACATTCTCCTCATATTTTTATTTCACTATTGTGTCTGTGAATTAAGATATGAACATTAATAACAGACTAATCTGGCACCTTCTTTCCCCAAGATTGTTCCCGTTAGCAACAAGGCAGGAAGGGGCATTAACTTCAATAGATTTGCTCCAGATTGGCTCTTTGTGGTTGGAATTTCAATATGGAACATGACTCCAAATTAACCCCTATAACAGCTAACCTCCATGAGCTTCATGACTCACACTCACTTAGTCCACTTCTATATAAAGTCTATGTGTAAAACAGTTGGATTTAACCAAATAAATGTAGTATTATTTTTATTTTTGCATCGCAATAGCAATTCTTTTTTAAATTTTTGACTGAAACATCTTTCTTGCATTTCAGCACAGTTGTAACTTGTCCTTGGCCCATACATCTGTTGTACTGGTGGGTGATATTAACAGAAATTAATCTCATTTTCTAAATGACTATGACTGTAAAATGACCATAAAAGTGGAGAAATATAACTTTTTCTAGTTTCTAGTATTTTTGTTATTTTCAACTAGGTTTTTGATTTTAATTAAAGACCAGTGGTTCCTAAACTTATGAAATTGGTATCAGGTTTTAAACAGTAATATATTAGGATGAAATAAGGTCTAAAATGGGACTATTGTCTATAATAGTATTAAAGGGCTATCCCAAAATCCCCAAATTGTGGATTAAATTAGCTATACATTTTGCAAGTATTTGAATTGTTGAGAAATCCATATACCCCCAGTGTGCATGTATACCGTAGTTCTGAAACCCAGTGTTATAGAGCATCCACATCATTCAAATTTTGCATCTCCCACCTTGAACCCACTGCAGTCCACTCTGGTCCCAGTATGGAAAGTGCTGTGTAGATTGCATGCATTTGAACTGCAGTAAAAGTGGAGCTCTTGTACGTCGCTGGGGAGCCTCTGGTGCTTCTGCTGTTGTTTATCCACACACACCTCCATCCAGCCTCGTTTGTCTCCATCTCAGCCCCGTGTTTCGCTCTGTCCTCCATTACTGGCATTTTAAGTGGCTCACCGGGGAACACTACAGCGTACATGCTTTTGTCTCCTCTTCTCTCACAGACAAACAATGGTAAATTACACTTTATGAGTGGATTTTGGTTGTGTTTTCTTTACCATTGCAGAGTGTGTGTGTGTGTGTGTGTGTGTGTGTGTGTGTGTGTGTGTGTGTGTGTGTGTGTGTGTGTGTGTGTGTGTGTGTGTGTGTGTGTATGTGTGTGTGTAGATGCCTGGGAGCTGACAAGGAGCTAAAGCTGAGACATATGTTAATCAGATGTTGCGATGATGGTGGAGCAGAAGGAAAGAGGAAGAGAGCAGCGGAGAGGTGAAAAAAGAGGAACAAATGTGAAAGATAGATACATAAAGCAAAGGTGGATGAGGGATAGATGAGAATAGTCAAGCAGTGATGCATTGTGGGAAATGTGAAATCCACTGCTGAGAATGGATCCAGTCCATTAGTTTAACTGAATGGACCTGCTATTACTGTGAAGTCACTGAGCAGAAAGATATATTTTTCACATAAGACATGACGCACACGAGTTCAGATAATGTGATTTTTGTATGTAAAGAATATAGAGGGAATTGTATGTGTTGTATGTAAGTGTGTGAAACAATCGCATATATTATTGTTGTGCGTTCTTGGGAGCAGTCTACTTTCCAACTGCATTTGAATAAGTTTATTGACTGGGACCAAACATGTGATTTTCTTAGATAGAGATGTCACAATATCAAATTTTGATTTTATATATTATCATTTCCCCCCATTTACATGCTCTATATTATTTTATTTTCTCACTTACAAATTACTAGTGCTAGCATTTTCCTCTGCTGTCCACCTTACCCCCTCCAATATCATAGAAATATCACACATACACACACACACACAACCCATGTTATGTTTTGTTATGTGTTGGTATGTCTTATCACCACTGTACATGACTTATCACTATGTTTGTCTTTCTTGCATTAAAAAAAAAGATGGGTGAAGAAACACATTTTTTGAAATTTTTTTTTTTTTTTTGATTTTTCACGATTATTGACACCATGACCCAATTCATGCGCACTGTCTAATAGATCAGGGCTCATCCAACTTTACAAAATCAAACTTTTGGAATGATAAGGTTAATGAGACATAAGCCAGATAAAAAGCACTTATATTTAGGGTTTTTTTTTTTATGTCAAATTTCAATTCAAAAAATTCAAAAAGCCCAGAGTGCCACTTCTGGCCCCTACACAGAGACACCTAGTGGATGAATATTGAACTAAAATGAGCCAGAGTGGTAGTGACAAGATGGCTGACCTGTTGACCTGGAAAACTACCCAAACAAAATCGTCATTGGTAAAATTGTGTGTGGGGTTTTTTGTTTGTTTTTTTTTTTTTTTTTTGTTAATCTTTTTAGTAATAGCTTGCAGAATGTCTAGAAGTAGGTTTTATATTCTTTTTGGATAAATTAGCGAGCCCAATGGGTCAAATTTGGCCCTGATCCTACATTAGGGAATAAAGGGTTAAAATAGAAAAAGTGGATATTTCAGTGTTCAGTGAAGTTATAGCAGTAATTTAATGCAGTGTTCATTATCTTCCAAAGAAGAAAAGGATTCTTGGGTTCTCCAGGGATAGACTACAGATGAATATTAGCTTGTACCACTGACTTGTCTTCAATCTCACACAAATATAACCGTGATGAAACAAAACTGAGTTCACTGTAAAACGGCCACACTATGTATCTAAACGTGAATGAAGAGGCTATAAAAGCTAAGATGTTTATTGTGGCTGTAGTGATGAGAGAGGAGCCGGAGACCGTGTGAAGTGTAGAAATGTGGGACAGTTGAGGGTTCACAGGAGGCCAGCAAAGCGCTAGACGACTGCTCCAAATGGATTTTCCTTGTTTGTGACTGGAGTCGTCTTGGTGCAGCCGCTGCCAGAGCGTGTGGCGCGGGTCCGTGGAGAGGTAAAAGGATGGAGAGAGAGGAGAGTTGTAAAGAGGAGCGGAGTAGTGGAGAAATAGTGGAGGTAAAGGGATGGAGAGAGTGGAGAGTTGTAAAGAGGAGCGAAGTGGTGGAGAGCTGGAGTGACAAAGTGAGCCAGGAGCAGAACTCACCAGAGGAGGTCGACTAAATGAGAGAGAAGACACAGTAACAAGAGGTGCACAGCTTACGGCCCGGTCTATGGAGGAGATGTAACTCTATAATAGCCTTGTATTGAATCTGCAATAAAACTTAAGTGTGATGCATTGAGAGCTGCACAATATACGCTAAAATATTATCGATATCACAATAGAGGCCGACGTAATAATTGCTATAGCTTTTTCTGTTTACTTATTAAAATATGGGAAAAGGTAGATGATTTTCCTTGGTAACTGCTATTTTGGTTTTGGTTTTTGTTAAGTCTTTGTAAAGTTTTTTATTTTGACACAGCTTGACAAGTAAATTATTATATTTTTGTACCTTTGTACTTATTTATTTATATGTTGATTTTTTTCATTATAATTTTCATTCTCACATCCCTGAAAATGCATGAGGATATTAATGATGTGCTGAAGGGTTTGTGAGAGCTATGGATGAGTTAGACTGATTTAAATACCCAGTTCCTATTGCCACTGAGTGAAATTCAGACACCCCAACTTTAAACTGTAACCAAACTCTTTCCATAATCATTCCAAAAATGTTTCAGTGTACAACAAACATATCCGTACAAAACAAGAAAATAACATTTGAAAGTTGCACATGGCTTGTGGTCAGGGGCAGCGCGGTGCCTCCCTCTTTGGTCCACTCTAAATGAGGAGCAGATGAGACAGAGCTTCACCAGAGGCTCCTCTGTAAAGATACTGACCTGCCCCGACTCGGCTTTGAAGTGAATTCCACGCTCTGAACCCTTATTACCTTTCCTCATCTCTCTCCCTTCATCCTTTTTATTTGCTTTTCTCCATGTTCCCTCCTCTCTTCCTGATCCACTCCTCGGGTTTATTCCTTGTGTGTTTGAAGTACAAGCTCGTGTACCCTCCATATTGATATCTGTGTGCATGCGGCAGAATTTGAGTGTACCTGTATTCCCTGCTTACATCTGATGCGGAGAAATGAACAAAGTAGATTGGGACCATCTGTCTTGTTTGCTGCCAGGTAACCTCAAAAAGACCTTTCAACTAATACCAGATTTTAGTCTTCATCTGCGAAAATAAATAGAAGGTTCTGCAGCAGATTTGGCCAGTTTTGCGAGCAGTTTGTGAACTGGGGCACATATTGAATAACTTAGGTGAAATGAAAATGTATTGAATAAGATCAAGCGCGTATGTGAAAGTGTGATGGGGAAGTGAAGTATTGTAGAACAGAGAACAAGGGCAGGAGAAGTGGCGAGAGTTAGGGGCAGATGGTGAGCTGTCAGTGGCCGGCTGTGTCCATATGTGAGCATGTGCGTTTCTTTTAAAGCATGCTTCTGCTGCATGTTTGTGTGTGCCCTTGCTGTCATGTGTGCAGCCATGCGTGTGTGTGCATGTGTGTGTGTGGATGCCCTCTGCTCACGGCGGGAGCTGTTCTCCCAGATGGCCTTGGCACACACACTCAGGCCTGGCAGAGTTGGCACAGTGACGCGGTGCACAGTTGGCAGCAGCAGCACCATGCTCTCCCCTCTGCACCAGGGCGAGGGTACCTGCTGCCAGTGCACCAGCTCATTGACTGACTGGCAGCCGCTCGGCCACCTGCCTCTTTCACTCGGGAAAGTTTCAGGCAGAAAGAGTGTCCTTTTTGAGTAGCCGTATCTCCAAACTGTTGTGTTGAGCTCAAACACAGAGGCTGCTGTCACTAGAACTCACATCAGTCCTTCAGCTCTGTAACACTTCCACTGAACACAGCTGTGTGGTAATTACATTCTGTTAGTCTCATTGTTCCACTCGGAGCTTTCATGTCTTAATTTCATTGTCAAATCATTAAACAACAATGTGTCTTAACACACTGCTATGATCATGCTGATCTATAGGCCTCTGCTGGCAGGTTGCCAACAGTGGAGGCTTTCCAGCCGAACGGCTTGATGTTTTCTCTCAGTGTGAAACACAAGGCTGAGTGGCACAGTGAAAGGAGCGCTGTGGCGGCACTGTACTAAGTCTGTAGGTGCAGGGTCTGTGGGTGTCCTGAGTCTGAGGGTGCACTGGGTTTGTGGGTACATTTGATCTATGGGTGCACTGGGTTTGTGGATGCCCTGGGTCTGTGGGTGCTCTGGGTCTGTGGGTGCTCTGGGTTTGTGGGTGCCCTGGGTCTGTGGGTACTCTGGGTCTGTAGGTGCCCTGGGTCTGTAGGTGCTCTGGCTCTGTGGGTGCCCTGGGTCTGTGGGTGCCCTGGGTCTGTAGGTGCCCTGGGTCTGTGGGTGCTCTGGGTCTGTGGGTGCCCTGGGTCTGTGGGTGCCCTGGGTCTGTGGGTGCCCTGGGTCTGTGGGTGCTCTGGGTCTGTGGGTGCCCTGGGTCTGTGGGTGCTCTGGGTCTGTAGGTGCCCTGGGTCTGTGGGTGCCCTGGGTCTGTGGGTGCTCTGGGTCTGTGAGGGCTCTGGGTCTGTGGGTGTACTGTGTATGTGCAGTGTGGACGCGCATTGGCTCCTACAGGAAGTGTGAGCTAACACAGATGTGTGTGGAAGTGTGCCGTGAGGAAGCAGCTGTGACTGCCGCGTGTGCCAAGCCCACAACACTTAAGACCAGGCAAGACACGCTGTTTGTGTCTCTATTCAGCAGCATATGTGTGTGTTAGTGTGTGAGCGGGGGAGCGAGGGAGCGAGGGAGGGAAGGGGATTTTGGCCACCCATCTGTGCTGGGCTATTTTGCTACTGTTTCTGCAGGCACACAGACACACAGCGCTGTGCCAGCCAAGCTGTTCACGAGCTGGTGCTGGCACAGCTCCAGAGAGAGTGGTGGCATCCATCTGTAGCAGCCAGAGCTCAGTCTATGCTGCAGGAGAGACTGTCTGTGCAGGAACACATGTACACTGCACTTATGTTATAATACACAGTACTGCACTTATGATATAATACACAGTACTGCACTTATGTTATAATACACAGTACTGCACTTATGTTATAATACACAATACTGCACTTATGTTATAATACACAGTATTGCACTTATGTTATAATACACAATACTGCACTTATGTTATAATACACAGTACTGCACTTATGTTAGAGTGCAGAAACACAGTACTGCACTTATGTTATAGTGCAGGGACACAGTACTGCATTTATGTTATAGTGCAGGGACACAGTACTGCACTTATGTTATAGTGCAGGGACACAGTACTGCACTTATGTTATAGTGCAGGGACACAGTACTGCACTTATGTTACAGTGCAGGGACACAGTACTGCACTTATGCTATAGTGCAGGGACACAGTGCTACACTCATGTTATAGTACACAGTATATAACACAGTACTGCACATATGTTACAGTACCGGGACACAGTACTACACTTATCTTATAGTTAGGTCATGATAAATACTATATCAACTTTTAGTTCAGTACATAACAGATGGAACAATACTTTTGGGGGGAGTATTTATTGTGTGTAATTTTTCCTTGCACCAGTGGGAAAATTTTGGTTCTTTTTCTGTACTATGAGATTTGAGCTGTAGACTGTTGAATTATGTACTTCTATGACTCATTATAGACACTAGCTACTTAAGTGTTGCATTCTGTTATTTACTTATTACACCTCATATTTTTTTTAACAGTTTTTTGTGAATACTTTTTTTGTTTTATGGTTTGGTTTCAAAATTATCGTTTATTGTCTATATTTACTTCAACAATATATTGCATTTCAAAATGTTGTATCATGACAGGCATTGTTATATATATTTCACAAAGAGAGGAATCCAAATCTACTGTGTGTCCAGGAGCAAAAAGTTGAGAAATGTTCTACCTGATTATTGATTGGATCTGGGAAATTCTCACTGTAAATATTTGAATAAAACTGATTTTTGTAGAGCTGTTGGGTTTTGGCATCTAGTGCAAACATCTGTGTATGTTTGAAGTCATACCTTACCTAATTCACTTGTATAAAAAGTACTGTTTATTTTGCTTACTGTCTAGTAGTCTTCTGATTACAAATGTGTTCTGTTATGATAGCTCGCTCAGTACTCCTGCCGTGTTGCTGTTGTCAGTGACTAAACATACAAATGGTGTAAAGTTGACTTGATGCGTCCCTGATGTGCCTATGCCCTGGGTCTGCTGTTGTTGCCTGCAGACATTCTCCCCTCTCCTCCATTAGAACAGCCCTGCTCCTCTGCGGTGGACACAGTCAGACCTGGAAGTGGCCTGATACAAGGTCACGCGGCTCAGCCCTCCAGATGCGACTAAGCGCTCTTTAAACATATTCTCCTGCAGGGCATAGAGGGACAGGGGAGAGAGGAGGCCCACGGTTTGTCTGTGTGAGAAGTGAAAGGGAGGGTTTTTTTCTGTTTTTCAAATCTGTTTCAACTTAGCCTGCTCTGGAACACATTTCATAAATTGCAGACATATTTTTTCTGAGGCTTTTTTTCTGCAGAAGATAGTTAACCGGCAATAATTTCTAACACATGGGAGCCATCATGATACTTTGAAAACCTCAGCCCCCAAACATTTGTGCGTGCACTGTCCAGCCTTTTACTGATCGGGTTTGATTTCCTTTTGTGTCTCTCATAAAGCATTTTATGAGATTAACATTCTGAAGGGAAAATGCATCTTAGAAAGAAATCTTGTTGTTGTAAAGATACATAGTGCATAGATCAAGAGTTCAAGTTTAAGTGCAGGGATAAACACTCTCTAATTTGGTTACACAGCATAACGCATATGAAAATACTTTTGGTTCATATGCGATTTAAAGGTCCTCTTGAGTTTTAAGTCATGTTAGAATCTTGTTACCTCCTCAAAAAACACATCCGGAGTTGTGTTTTGTTTCACTCACACATGTTTGAGTAACACTTTATTATTAGCCTGTCTATATCTTCAAAGCTCAAAATGCTCTGTTTCACTTTGTGATGTCATGAAGTGGTAGTTTTAATGGTAACAGCTATTTTTTTTCACCTTTAGTTCAGTAGAGATTAGCAATATCAGGACTGAAATTATGCAAATGATTCTAGTGAAGGTGTATGGAGTTTAAAAACACAGTGGAGCATTTCCTGTATTACAACTTGACATCACAAGGTGGAACAGAGTGTTTTCTGTTTGAGAGGAAAAACAGCCTAAATATGCAGGGTTTGTGTGTTAAACTCCAGGTATGTTTGTGATGAGCAAACAACATTATAACATAGATCTGAAAACTGCGTAAAAGCGTTAAAGTATCTTCTTAAATTGCATGCAATCTGTTTTTTAGTTTGGCAGAACCACTAATGCTGAAATTTGCTGCATTGATCCAGAATTATCTTGGATCTAGTGACAAAACCAGTTTTTACAGTCATTTGCCACATAGTAAAAAATATCATCAAAAACTTTTACTATCTAATGAAAACTCATTTTATGGGGGATTTGAACATGGATACACTGTGTAGATTTAATGCAGGAAACTCAGCCCGGTGACAAAAATCAGGCAGATTGTCACTTGACATTTACTGATGTCGAAGATGGGGATGGGTCAAAGAGTTAATAGACAATTTACTGCACCATTTTGGCTTTAGATATGTGTTTCGTTGTGAATAAAAGTAATAAAAAAGGAGCCAGTTGTACTCTCCTATGGCTGTTATATGATGCTATGTGTACATTTGAATTCTGCTATATTCATTTTTTTCAACCATTACTATAAGTTTTCTATGTACACACACTAGTTATACCTATCTGAAGAAGACATATCAGTCACATATGCAGCTAGATCAAAATGAAAACCAAAAAAAGGTTTGTGTTGAATTGAATGGAGTAGATGTTTGGTCTCGGCACACCTTTACAGTGCGAGACACCACTAATGCCTTGGTGGAGGTGTATGTGCGCTTTGTGCTATGTATGTCAGAGGGTCTTGTTCAGTCAGTGCTGTAGGAGTACTTCATCCGTTAGTGTTTTCTTTACCTCTCCTCGACCCTCCTCTCTCCCACCGTCACTCTCTCTCCTCTGACTCTGTTGTTTCCTTTTGCCTGGCAACAAGCTGAGGCATGAGGACACCTACTGCTCTGAATCACTTTTATTGTGCCTTAACACTTGCTTCCTCCCAGCCACACTTTGGGAAACAGACAGGCAGCCTTTAGCAGATGGATAAAACACACGTTACTATCAATCTCTTTTAATGGCAAGGACTAATGTTATACGCTGCATATGTTGTTTCCATTCAGTTGGTGAAGCTGCCGTGTAATCAGAGGTGTTTTTGTGTATTTGTTTTTACCTCAGTATTTGTGAATATGGTTGGTGCGATGGAACAGATGGTGCCTCAGACCTTTGTATGCTATTGAGAAATCGCCTTATGTCTTTTCTGGCTTGACAAACTGTAAACACACCAACAGGAAAATACTGATAAAATAGAAAATTGTATAAGATTTGAAGCTATGTTCTACCATTCTAATTCACTCACTGTGTTGCAAATGGTTCATTCTGGAAATTAGAAACATACCTGTTGGTAAGACTGTTGGACATAGATTGTATAAAGAGGTTGCTGAAGTTAACGCCCCTTACCGCCTGCACCACCGGTTTAGCAGGGAGCGGACACTTAGCAACACCGTCAATCAAACCTGTTGCTAACGCTAGAAAAAACAAGGCCCTTGATTTGTCTTTTATTCATGTTCATATCTTGATTCACAGACACAATAGCAAAATAGAAATACCAGGATCATGTTGAGCGGGTTAATACAAATGAGACTGACAGCAGCACTTATAGAGAGAGGGGCCACAGTTTTTCAATACAAAGTGAATTGGTGCCAGAGTGAATGGAGTCAGAAGTGTACCCATGCTTACTTCCTACTTGGAATGTGGCGGTTAGCGGGTTAGCTATGTCCATTTATATATACAGTCTATGTGTTTAATCTAAACAAAAATGCTCTCATTCATGACAGGCCTCCGCCAAGGCACTAGCTGCAAACCAAAATACACAAATAATAATGTATAGTTCAATGACTGTGTATGTGGCTTACAATACTTAAGCAGTATCTCATTTGGCATATTAATGGACAAAATTACTTGGAATACTTCATGTACTCTCGAATGCTTCTTCCATCAATTTCAAATGTTTTAGTCCTTATTAACTCACCAACCTATCAACCTTTAAAATAAGCACATGATTTAAATTTGTTTCCTGTTAATTATAGTACCGGATGTATATTAATGTATAACGAACTTTTTGTTTATTGTCAAGACGCTCGTCAATCTCATTATTTCTGGCACTTCATTATTCTAAAGGCAAATGTAATAATAACATACCCTGCTTCGCTCTGCCAGTCTCCACATTGTGCGGCGTGCCAAAGCAGTGGGCAAATTTAAAAGCTCCTGTCCATCACACGGCCCCAATTCTAACACAATAACATGTCTACATAAATTATGATTGCATATGTTGACAATTAGACGAAGCCAAGTTGGGAGATTTTTGCCAATATAAAGTTTGCGTATCATTTTGAGTGAAGCTGAAGGCAGACATGGCATGCATAGGGACAGATGCAAGTGAAGTAGCGACAGCCCTATATTTGCACTTTTTAACATATCGGTAAAGCTTATCAGCCCTCGGTTTCTTTGAATCCTAAACAATCGGTATCGCATCAGCCTTGAAAAAAAACATATCAGTCCATCTCTTAAGTGGAGTATTTGCTATCCTTTTGTATGGAAGAATAATTTATTGATAAAGGAAGGAGAAGATTAGAAAAAGATGGCCCCGGTTGTATTAAAGCATCTGGTAGCAGGGGAAATAAAATGTGCAAATTCGATCTGTGTGTTTGGATGCCTGTGTATTAGTATGTGCGTGTGTGCTAGCCTGCGGTAGGGCGTAGCATCCATACATCTTCCTGACAAGCGGGTGGATTTTGATGGGACATGTTCTGCATACAGCTCCATATGGCTACTGTTATAAGTGCGCCGTCCAGGAGAGGAAGAGAGTGACGAAGAGCCAGAGGAGAGGCTGCCGCTCGTGCATACCTATTGTTTTCTAGGAAGCTCTGCCTGGAATTCAAATGTCCTGCCTGTCCCTCAATGCAAATCCATTATACAATACAACCTATTATACAATGCACATTGTTTGGCTGTTTATTTGTGTTGATATTTTTGCAGTGGTATAACCTTTTCATTTCTGTGACTTAAGATGAATGATTGAAAAGCTTCATTCATTCATTTCAATTTTCAGACACTACTGAGTCCAGCCACAAGAGGTCAGTGATGCAAATTAATATATTTTGCTAATTTAGAGCATTTATCCCAGAAGTACACATTTTTCAATTTGAGTCAAAAACTAGATCAACATATCTGCAGAGATTTTTACAGCTAATTCATGGGTTTCAGCTTTTTGTTATATATTGCCATTTTGAGGACAGTTGACCATTCAGAAGATATAATATTTTGTTTTGATTTATTAATTGCTATGGTAACGGTCCTGTCTTTTCATCACTCTGAAACCCAGGGATACTCAAACACATCAACAGTATTTTTAGGTTATACATGTGTGTTTTTCTTGTATGGTTTTCTTCTTCTTCTTGGCTTCTCATCTGTAGCAGCTAGATCCAGCAATCACCGGGCAGCCGCTATCTCACCCCATCTATTCTATTACCTTTCTGCGCTGGTCCTTCTATTGCCACGTTATTGTGCTTTGAAAGGCTCGGAAGGACCATTTTGCACCACCACTCTCGTAGCTTCCTGCAGCTTCTATGTCTTTTCTCTCCAGCACCTGCCCATGAAGACATTATGTACGCTAAGATTACACACACTAGCTTGTATGCGCCATAGGTCACGCTATAGACATTTTCCTATTTAACTCCATGATGATGATACGTTACAACTGACTAATGCAATCTCACACTCAGGCAGGCGCTCGGTAAACTGTTTATGTCGCCGGCGCAGAGTGGCAAAAATTCACCCAGCTTGATTGAAATCCATTTTCGTTTTTGAAGAATGTGATTTGCCTGTGCCAAAGTGCTCTGAAGAGGCGTATTACTGCCACTGTTATCACATCATTTTGTAGGTCTCCAACTGTACCAGAGCACACACCGGCGCTACAACAAGAGCCAATTGTAGCTTATAAAGTGCGTAATGGAGATTGTTTGACTCTATCTCCCCGTGATAGACTTTGAAGTAAGTCTTGCCTCAATGCATAATCTGGTATATCAAGGTGAGGCAATGCTGTCCCCGTTTCGTAAGGTGATTTGAATGCAAAATGACCTCAGTGCGAGCGATGATGAAATGCAGGCGGGTTTGATACAACACTGTGTTTTTGCCTTGAGTTGCGGGTTAGCTAAGTCTTTTCTCCAACATATTGAACTGTTTCTCATGGGCCGCGCTCCTCCTAGATATCGTTCATTGCAACAACCTTGTTTTAGGCGAGTGATGTAACTTGTATGTAACCTTAGAAAAGGCGTATATCACAAGTCAGTGGGGGGATAAAATCTCCTTTCTTTGAGCTTGGCTGGGAGAGAGAGAGCACGAATGAGGGAGGGGGAGAGAGAGAGACGGATAAAACATTTTTTTCGCAAACACTGAGGCTAACGTAATCACGGCCGATGCGCGAGGGTGATGTAAGCATGAAGACATCGGCGTGAGTGGCAGGTAGTTGTCCAGGGTTCTGTCTCATTTCGAGGATCAAGTCTGAGGCAAACGTTGCAATGAAATAAAAGGGATTACAAACATGCACCAGTCAAGTTCGTTTGCTTTGTTATTTCAACAGGAAGCTCCGGGACTGGCAATTTCAAACTGGCCCTGGCATATGTGCACTTGTTTTAGAGCAGGTATTCAAAAACATAACAATTTTTCAAATTTGATGCAAGACTGTAAAATATTGTCAACCTGATGCAATGGTTTAAACTGTAAAAAATCTGAATAATTAATCTTTTAACATCTGCTGGTGGTTTATCTAATAATTTGCTTGAGCTTATGTTTCAAACAGATAGAAGTCTGAAGGGTTTACAATAATCGTTTCTGTTGAAATAACCCTATTACGAAATTCTTTAAAATTATAAAGTTTGAGCAGTTTGGTGCAACATCAACTCTGCAGGTCTGGAACATGTACATGTATATGAACACTGCCAGATCACGTCAGTGCCTTGGCAGAGTCAGTGCAGTTCACTACAGATAAATGCCAAGAATAACTCAGCTTTACACAATGCTTTTATTACTTCTCATTCTACCTGCTCCCTTATGTTCTTTCTTAGTTTTGACTTTTCTCTATTGCAAGTAACATTTGATTTAAGATGTAATTTGGGCGATGGGTCGATGTGTTTTAACCACTGCCATTTGACCCCAGAAATGGTCAAAATTCTTACATACAAACAGAGACTTCAGTACATCATATTTGCTAATATGGTGGATGAAGTAATCAATTTTGTTACTTAAGTAAAAATACAGGTACAGAGGTGAAAAGTTACATGACAAAATCTACTGTAGTAAAAGTATTAAAGTACCCATTTAAAAATTTACCTTAAGAGTAAAAAGTAAAACTAAAACAAATGTTAAATGTAGTGATATTGATTCAAAATGATTCATATTTTGGTCAACAGTAACAGTACAAATCCATTTCTTGGGTATTTATTTTTGTTTGCTTGAAGCCAAAGCTTGAACTCAAAAACTTAAGTCAGGATGTTTCCTCGAACATGGTAAAAAAAACCTCTCAAATCATATGAAAAGTACTTTTTACTTTTCAGTCCAGTTCAAAAATACAGTGAAGTAGAAAGTACAGATACCTGCTCTCAAATGTAGTGAAGCAAAAGTTAAAAGTATCCACTGTAAAAGATACCAAAAAATTCTACTTAAGTACAGTACTTTACTACTTTTACTTCCACCACAGGCTAACAGCCCACTATCTGTTGGCGCCAAGCCTGTGTGGTACTACCCAAGTGACACTGAAGAGCCTTTCCACTTCCTCCCTCTTCACATGTCCATCCAGACCCTCCAGCCCATTACCCCAGCACTTCTGAGAAATCACACTACCAGTTAGCCGAAGTCAAGCACTCTTTCCATTATAAGCCATCAATGCATCTCCTGTTTTAGCATAACAACATCCAACCACAGCCCCTTCTGCTTACACAACACGAAACTGTCAGAGCAGTAACGACACAGGCTAATAAACAGACAATAGATGTGCGTTAACTTTAGCCCATTAACTTTTAACAGATGCGGTGGGGCGTCTGACTTTGTTTTCAAGGTTGTTTAAGGGTGCATGTTCAGGTAGTGCCTTTTAAGCTGAATAATGCATGAGACTTGCAGCACTTGGCTATATTGTTCCGTCTTGTTCCATGGCTATTATAAAGTGAAGGCCTGTCCCACCATGTATTTTTCATGTTGATGCTCATGTGCTTGTTTTGAGGTGAAAAGTCTATTTTGTATGTTGTTTTGCTAACGCTGGTGTAAATGACTGTGTGGAGAAAAGAGTATTGCTATCGATTCAGGCAGAACAGTAATTGCTTGAGTGAACGGTCGGCTCTTGTTGGTTAGAATGAAGATATTGATTTTACTCTCCTTATATGCTGGGTTGGAGACAGATCCAAAGAGAAAGATGCTGTTTTCATTTAATTTGTGAGCCATGCACCAAATGGAAGAACAATATATCATTATTTTGGTTCTGTTTTGCTGCTGCTTTACGTGAGGTTATCTTAGAAGTTTACAGATTTTGTTTATCTTTTTTCCTGAGGGAGCAGGGAAGTCCTCACATAAGCCCTGGAGTTAAACCCCAATTATAATCTGGAAACCAAACTTCTCATTACACTATATAAAGGGCTCACTGGGTAAAGATAGACTGACAGTGGCTCAGTCGGTAAAATGTTTATCCACTGATCCAAAGACGAATGTTGTTGTTGTGTCCTTGGGCAAGACACTTAACCCACCTCGCCTCCAGTGAGTGGGGGTGAGTGGTTCCTTGATGTAAAGCGCTTTGAGTGTCTTGAAGATGGAAAAACACTATATAAAATTGTGAGTATTTACCATTATTTGAATATAAATATAAAGTTAAAGTAATAAGGGTGAATGAATGCATCATTTAAAGAGTGACATCTTACTACTACTGAGTATTCTGTTCCTTTTCTCGCAGCAGCAACTTTGCATCCACCATCCTGCTAATTTGCATATTTCTTTGTATACCTTGCACCATATAATCCCCAAATGCCTTAAGATGATCCTTATTTTTCCATTCTTTGTATATATAGTTGGAATGTCTTGAAATCGACAGCATCGCCATTTTGACCTTTCATATACAACTCATGTCTCTGATGGTGTTATTTCAGTTCAACTTGATGGCTGAGATTTGATTTAATCAAATCTTTATCCATATGTGAACCAGCTGTATGCCCTGTTTCTTCCATGGCATAAAAAAGTACATTTTAGTTAGTATCCTATATCTAAAACAATGTGGGTTATGTTAAGCACGCCAAGAAAATGACCACACAATTACAAAAGCCAATATACAATTTTATAGCAACAGAAAGGTAGATTCTCTGACGCTGGCTAAGTGCAACCATGTGCGACAGGATGACGTCTCTGTATTTACATTGGGCCTGTTAAGTACACACATGTGCACACGTGTAACTCTGTGTGTATGACTGAACAATGATGGATTACTTTCTCTACCATCACCCACCGTTGATTTTAAAGATCTGCTGTTTTCAAAGATCATATTTTAGGCTGCTGTCTGGACATGATATGTGGCAGCTAAAAGTAAGACTCACTATCCTAAAGTTTATAAAACAAATAGTGGGATCTCGATTTTTACTGTGGTGAAATTAAAGCAGTGAGGCGTTGATATTGTGGCGGTGTTGGGAGGTTGGAGCTATGAGGACGGGAAATACCCATGTTTAGTTTCTTAAAATGGAGCCCAAAAAGGCAGCACAAGCTTTAAATAGTTCTTTCTTCATCAAATGACTTCAGTTCACCCACATTTCTGCTTTTTGAATTACAATGAAGCTAAACTCATTCCAGCAATTTCCAAAGTGAAAGCTCAAAGTTAAAGAAGTCGTTCAAAGTCTTTAGGGAAGAATCAAACATGTTTTAAAATGTTTTGTAGTCTGTCTGTTCTTAACTGTAAGCAGATTTCTTTCTTTACAGTATGAACTATATTTGACAATGAGCCAAACAATGCTTTGGGTCCAGACAACCCAATCTTCCCAGCGACTGGAAACCCTCAGCATCTAAAAATAATATATGAGGTAATAGGCAGCAGAACGCCGTGATGTTAAGTCTTCAGCACACTGACATTTTCTTATAACACACGTCCAACTATTTGCATCCATATCAGCAATTTTACAGACGATCAAAATGTATTTTTGCAGACCTGTAGAAAAATGCTAAAGGCTAATGTTTTTTGGGGAAGAAGCCAAGCGTTTAGCATTACAGTGACATTTCCATCTCTTCCTTGTCTGTCATGCTAAAGCTAAGCTAGCGTGACTAAAATACTTAGTCACAATGCGCCACAGCCTGACTGCTTCAAATGACTGGGCCTTTCTAACAGGCTTAGGTTAGCTTGTCTATTTAGCACATTATTTCTCTTCTTTTTTGACTTGACAGAAATTATAACCAAGGTTGACAAAATGTGTATCATTTTATTTCAAAGATAGACACATTATAAGGCAAGCAAAGATAGATTTTCCACTAGATATTCAAAATTCAAAACTGGGACACACCCGAGCTGGGATGGGATGGGTTTTTTTGCCTTATGATCATTTTCAAGCACGATTTTCCTGTATTTTAGCTAAACAAATTTACTCCTCTCTTTACTGTCAGGATCAAATTGGTCAAAAATAGGGACACCTGGGACATTTCTGGAATTAAACTGGGACAAACATTTTTGGATAAATCTACTGGGACAGGGGACACAAGGCTCAAACTGGGACTGTCCCGGGTAAATAGGGGCGTCTGGTCACCCTAAGCAAAGACATACTTGCATTTTAAGTGTGTCATTGTTTAAAGCTACATTGTGTAACTTTTCTGGAGGTGTTATTACTTTGACTAAAATATTCTACAGTATGATAAATAAACTTATCTATTTCCATGGAGCTCACTCGAAATAATAACCCCTGTTTTTTCCAAGGTATCTTTTGACCAATAAAAACAAGTGTATCAGAAAACCTGCAAGATAGTTAATGTCATATTGTGAAACATCTCCATGGAGACAAGCAAGTGGTGGACTCTCTAAGCAGAACAGTTAAGTATATGTAGTTTATTGTTAACCAGCGTTTGGAATTACAGGTCATGGTTTTACTTTTGTCACTTGAAATCTCAAATAAAAAGTTGACTGGTTAGTGATTACCTATAGAAATGATCAATATGAATATTTCACTTCACTCTAACCCTACCCCTTAACCAACCCTAACCCTACTCCTAACCCTAACCCTGACCTTAAAAAGTGCTGTCCTCTGAAACAACCTCACATTTCCCTTATGTTTACTTTAGGAGTGTTATTTTCCAACTCCTCCTTTATTTCCCCCTCCGCGTCTCTCTTTCTCTCATCTCTTCAGCATGTGGCATTGAGAGCCTTGATAACAGTGTGTCCAGTGGCTGATAGGCTTGTAATTGCCGTCGTCTATCTCTTTTTGTGACTCTGCTCCAAACACCAGTGCAGGACTGTGTTCCCGAATATTTGATAAGCTCACTTATCTCAGCAGCACAAAGCAACTGAATTAAGTGAAAATAACCATGTCCTAAATGTTTCCTCATGATTAATGCTCTTATCTCAGAAGCAGTTTGATTTCATTTAGATTCAGGCAAAACTGTTTTTCAGGTGTAAACCGATGTGTGTCATCAGAGCTGGAAGTCAGTACTTAATACATAACATTGCTATAGTTAAAAGTTATTATGCAAACCACATTTAGAAGAAGAAACTAACATGGTTGGCTACATTGGATTTAGTATCTTTGCAGAACTAAGGACCCGCCTATCTCTGCTTGTTCATGTTGCTTTGTTGTGAGCAGATGTGAATGTTGTATGCAGAGAAATGTGCATTGGTGTTATAGTGTGAGCGGTGCCACAGATGGTGCTAGATTGGAGCCCGTACTTGGTGCATATTTACGCTGCGTCTGCTGTTGTCGTGTCTGCTCGTGAAATCCCCTCTTCCTGATTTCACAGTCTGTATTTGCATCAGTCAGTATCACTTTTTTCACTGAAGGTGTTTTGGTAACTTACTGGTGTGTTTGTGTGTTGTAGATCGCCCTGGGAAGCGCTCCACCATGCCCGACTCTCCTGCGGACGTCAAAACACAATCCAGGTTGACCCCTCCCACCATGCCGCCTCCACCCAGCACACAGGGAGCACCCCGGAACAGCTCCTACACGCCAACTACACGTGAGTACAGATGTGTTCAAGGTTTTTCTGGTGGAAAAATCAGGAAAATAGATTGTAAGGAATCATGGACAGATCACATATTCCAATCTCGTTCCAGTTCATTGCAGGCTGCTAGTGTCACTCTCACATTACGTTAGACTCAAGCACAAAAGTTATGCAAAGAAGTACTGTGCTAACTTGGCTACCATGTACCCCATTTTATATTTAGGACTTCTTTTTAAACTTTGTTGTGATTCAAAAAGTCTGTATGAGAACCTCAGAGATACTCACATAACTTAATCGTTTTATCCTATTTCCTTTAAGAACTGAAATAACATTTAATTCTATGAAGTACTCAGTTCAAAAGCTATAAGGGAGTCTAGATTACACATTTTACATTTTTACATTCCTTTACATCCAGCCAAATTCATACATAAAAATCAAAGTATTTGCTGCCAGAGCGTTCTCTACAATAACACTGGTAACGAGGCCAAGTTGCATTCAGCCTTCTCTAAATTGCCCTCCCTCCCTCTCTTCTATCCCAACAAGTTCATTAAAGCTCACACAAACCCTTTGGAGCAGTGCCGCGCCGCTCACGTAGCCACTGACGAGCAAATTACAGCCTGGTACTGAGCAAGAAGTGCAGCTTAACCACTCGCGTGAAGAGCACTAGAATCAAAGAATCAAAGGCCACTCAGCTCCTACTTTAGCAGCGTTGGATGTTGGCAACAAGGGCCACGCTTTCCCCTCCACTTCCTTATACTTTCTTCTTCTTTTTCAATGTGAGGCGCTTACAACACTCCGCAATTAACAGGGGCAGCTTCTGGGATTGGAGGGAGGGAAAAGTCAAAGCTCTTTCTCATTACTATGGGTTTAACAATGCAGTTTTTGCTTTGATTTTCTAGACCGGCGTAATTGTTAGCAGATGCTGTATAGTGGAGTATCTCTTCTCTCTGCGCTCATACAGTGGCAGGCGTTGGACGGGAGCCAGAGGGGGAGTGAGCGGAGCGCTAGTGAAAAGCTAATCTCATTAAGGAGAGAGCTTTATGCCACCTTGTATGTCTTTGTACACGGGGGTAGCAGCGAGACGTAGCAGGGAGTCCTGGCTGGGTTAGTGAATGAAGGAGGTGGAGAGGGTCGACACGGCTGGAGTTAGCAAATGTGCTTGTTTTAAAAGGATGAGACAGGCGCTAATAGGCAACGAGTATGGAGGCATGCTAATGTGGTAGACTTAGACAGGGCTGTGATTCATTTAAAATAGCTAACTTTCTGCAGGATGTTTTGACTGTTGCCAAAAATACAGTTTGTGGAACTTGAAAATTTGTTTTTGCTATTTCATATTTTTATGTCTGCTCATTCATTGCAGATACACCCTTAACAACAAGTTTTATGATCACATAGTTTACATGGGACTAAACAGAACCACAGAGGGCACAGGCAACTTTCTTTTAAGTTCAAACGTTGACAATGACTTTTATTAAAAGTAAAGTATTAAATTCACCAATTACTTGTTTTAAATGAATAAAATAAAGGAATAAATATTTTTGCTTCTCTCTTGTCTCTACAGTAACCAATGGAAGCAGCCACTCACCCACAGCTCTGAACGGTGCTCCCTCGCCCCCCAATGGCTACAGTAACGGTCCAAGCTCCTCCTCTTCCTCCTCACTGGCCAATCAGCAGCTGCCTCCAGCGTGTGGCGCCCGGCAGCTCAGTAAGCTGAAGCGCTTCCTCACCACCCTGCAGCAGTTCGGCAATGACATCTCACCTGAGATAGGAGAGCGGGTCCGGACGCTAGTTCTAGGGCTGGTGGTGAGTACCTGTATACTGCATCAGAGTGACAGATAATGAGAAATTCTGAGTTTATTGCGAGAATGAATTATAACGCTCCTACATTAAGTATTAAGTAGTATTAAGCCTTGATACATTGCTGGCATGGCTGAAAGACGAATTCCAAGGAGCAAGGGTAAAGAATTATAAGTAGCAGTGTGAATGCAGCTCAAGAATCCATAACCAATCAGGGCTATGAAGTCAGAAACCACTGAGGCTTCTTTGTGCCAATCTCAACTCTCTCAAATATAAAGAGGAATGCAACTCAAGGGCATTTGTAGAATCCCAAAGCAGTAGCCGCATATTTGAGTTGACCAGTGGTGTTTTTGAGGAAGACTTATGCTGTTATTTTAAAATATTCTTGAAATATTTCTTTGCTTTATTTTAGTTTTTTGAGTTATTTGCATTTTGTTCTTGCATCAGATCTTTGTCTTTCTGTGGGAAATAGGCCCATTTTTGATGTATGTCCAGTTTGAAGACAAACATACAAGCCTCTATACAAAAACATGCATGTTGCTCATATACAAAGCCTGACATGAAACCAAATCAGCGCTGATATATCTGGGCTAATACTATGTAGCAAACTTCCTGTGATGTGAGAGTATGCGAGCGTGTCGGGCTGGGGGATACAGAAATAGTGACTGAACCTTGCAAAGGAAAGAAGGCGGGGGAGGAGTTTTTTTAATTAGCCACAAAGAGCATAGCCTGCTTTTGGATTCGTATGTTTATTTTCCTCGCGCTCATCTCTCCTGTGTCCTTCTGGCTCGTACACTCCCTAACAACCCCTCCCCTCTCCTCCCCTCCTCCTCTCACCGGCGCCCCCTCCTGCCTCGGAGTGAAGAGTGACACTGTTAATTAGTTGGTTTGTGTACTGGGGAGCGGCACATAGAGGAGACTCCGGAGGTTTCACTAGCTGTCAAGAAACAGCGCTGTGCAATCTGGACCAACAGATGTAAAGCTGAACGGAACAAAACTCAGGTCTGGGAAATAAGGCAAAATGGAGGGGAAATAATTTCTACTGCTGTTTTTTACTTGGTTTAGTCCCATTTGTATACAAGCCTCTTTCAAGGTGTTTCGCTTCAATGCATTGTGGGAAAATGCATGTTCAAAGTCAGCTTTGTCTTGTCAAACATTCAAAGGAACAGAGATTACTGTTTGAAAATGTGCAACCTACTTTGGACCCCCTGCTGTTTTTGATGTTATTGCATTTGTTACGATAACCCTACAACAATTGAATAAATACATAATGAGTCCTTCATAGGCACGAACATGAACACAGGAGCATAATGAAGATAAGGGTCTGTATTTAGTCCATAGATCTGTTGTGAATGTGCATGGCTAAATCAATAGGGTTCCTCTGGGAAGGCATCCAACCAACTTAAAATCCAGCTCAGATCATAGCTTGCTTAGATCTGGAATGACTAGGCTGAACTGCTTTAAGCTTTGCTGTAGAATCTGCAAAAGTTTTTCCTGTTTGTAGCTAAAATTATTATGTTATTATCAGAGATTTTTCGGAAAACTTTCATCAAATGCTATAATTCAGGGTAAGTTGTTATAAAAAGGGCATTAATAGTGGCCTCAGCACATGCCCAAAAACAATTTGGCTGTAAAAAAGAAAGTTCTTTTAAATTGAAAGACCAGTGTTCATTTATTAAAATATAGTGTGTGCACATTTCTGACAAATTGATGTTTTTGTAGTTTTATGAAGGTCTAATTTTGCACTTAGTGAACGCCAAAACCCATAAGTAAATAAGCAGAGAAACCACAGCAGGGGCAACTGTTCTCCACCGGTGTAAAATCACATATGGTCAATATTATTTTCCATTACACGCACACACTTTCTGAAGATGTGACCCTTACAGATATTTGTTTTGATAGCTGAAAAGAATCTTTGTTTTGGTGTTTCGTTGCCTGACCTGTGCATATGCTTTAAATTACACGCGCCCAAATGTCTAACTTATGGGCCAGAATAAAAGTTAGTCTCCAATAAGTAATATCATAGGCTAATGCTTTCCATGTGGACTCATGTGTGCTCTGTCTCCCTGCAGAATTCCACACTAACCATTGAAGAATTCCACTCCAAACTCCAAGAAGCCACCAACTTCCCTCTGCGACCGTTTGTCATCCCCTTTCTGAAGGTACGAAATCAAATCTACAGTTACCACCAAATCTGGAAAACATGTACTTTTGCCCAGCACATGTTAATGCTTAATGCTTTGTCCATTGACTTTGGATGATTTTGTGTTTTTATACAGCCTCATATGAATGTGTGTAGTCTGATGCGGTCTTGCATCACTGTTTCGGCAGTTGCACAAGATGCTAAGATACTGTTATGTTTGTATTACATCATTATATCATGTTTTTACTTGTTTTTGGAACTGTTTGTTCTGTGTTCCTACAAATGAAACACTACAACATACACAAGATCTGGATAGCTCTAATGCCCTTCATTTTGAATTATTTAATATTTATTGCAAAACAGAAACGCGCTGCTTTCAGATGTATGTATTTGATTGCATTGCGTTTTCCTTCAGAGCAGGAGTCAAAATGAAGATTGGCGAAGCTGTTCAGGTTGAAAAAGTGTGAGAAGGTACAGCTGATGCCTTGATGAAAAAATAACAAATGGCCTATTTAGAGGTAGAGCTATTCAATTGCTCTGAGGTTCACATATTACTGTAATGAGTGAAATTAAAAAGTCTATATTTAATGCATAATCTAGTGTAGTAATGGAATTTTGCTTTATGAATACTGACTATAGTTGTAGATGTTTGAGAGGAAATTCTTGCATTGGTGACTTACAGGAGTAGAGACTGAATGAATGCAGTGTGAAAATGTACAAATGTAGCAGAAGAACATAATAAAGTCTACTGTGTGTGTGTGTGTTCACAGTAGTTTGGCAGGTAGAGCAGATTACCCAGAAGAATAGCACTTCAATCCCTGGTTAGTCAGTGTTACCGATGTGTCCGTGAGCAATACACTTGAGCACCCAAGCCTCCAGTGTTGATGTACAACAGTCAACATTTTCTTGGAGCAGTAATACTTCTAAAGCATTAGCATTTGTAGTTGAGCACACATTCTAAGTGCGCCTCTTTGTTTGTGAGAGAGTGACAGGTGCGAGGCAGATTTTATTTACCAAAACAACCGTCTGCTGCGCTCAGATCAGCCCGCTCTGTCTACAGTGTGTATTTGGAGACGCATGACTTTCACAAGCCTCTACTTTGTGCTTAGGTCCTGGCTGGATGTGGGCAGCTCAAATTGGTCCCACTAGAACCATTATTACTGACTGCAAACAGCACCAGTGTCCTCTCTGTCTTCTTTCCTAAGTCCTTGCACACTTCACCTATTCATTCCTCCTTCTTCCTGTCTGTGTTTATCTACTGTTCTCGCTCTAGCCATCCATCGTCTGTGCTGTGGTTGCCTCTCCACTCTTTGCCAGATGGTCGCTGTATCACTGGGATGACGGGAGAATCAAAGATGCAACTCTTTTCCCTCTCTCTCTCTCTCTCTTTCTCTCTCTCTGTCTTTCTCTCACTCTCACTCTCACTCACTCCCCAGTCTAATTTTAGTGTCTTCCCACTGTGGGGCCTTTTAATGCCAGCTACCATATGGTCGGAGATGGGGAGGAGATGGAGGTGGGTGCACAATTGGATATAGGTGCAGAGGGGAGCAGCTGTGACAATGCACATGTGGCCATAGAGGGTTTTTTTTTTCATCGCACTAATGTTGCACACCACTTTCCCTCGCTCTTGATTCAAAACCAATAATTGGATGGGACTCTTTACTGGAAAACAGGCAATCATAAACCACATAGCGCCAGTGACGTGATACTGGACAAGGCCACTTGAGATTACAGCTTTTTCAGATGAAGAGGGTTAATGTAGAAATGTGGAGGGACTGAATGGGAATCAGTGTTTTTAGATTGTTAATTTGTAGATGGCATGTTGGTTTTGTACAAAAAGCTTCTTATAGTAACTAAGGCTGGAGCATGGTCATTTTCATGTTTGGTCCTGTTCTAGTCCTGGTTTACTCCCAGTTTAGTTCCGTGGTTAGTCCCAGTTTTAGTCCCAGTTTTGATGTGGTGAATGTGCAAGTGTGAATGCAGACTGTGCTTGTTGTTGCCGACTAAAGTAGAAACAAATTTATAATCATACAGTGCAGTTGCAAAATCCAAACAGCTTTCATATTTGGTAGGGAAAGTTTTCTTGAAATCAATAAAACAGTCTAATTAGAAACTTGTCAATGTGAGACGTGAAGAAGAGACATGAACACACAAAAACAGAATTTGAAAAAGTACAGCATATTCTCAAAGTCGATTGGTCTGAATTGTGAGCTCAAACTGACGAATCTGGTATTTTCATATAGACATTGATGTGAGTGCTTGCGGCTTTTAAGCACTATTTGCATTTTTTTCCTCCCTTTGTCGCAGATGTTGGATACTGGAAGAGGACAGGGGCAAATTGGCACAGTTTATCTTATGAAAAATGACCCCGCTCCTTCCGCGGTCTGTATTTCTCGAGCCTTTTTTGTTAATGCATCCCATATCTCCGACAATTAGGGTGACCTCTAATTAAGAAAAAGATGAGTTCACGCGGGTCAAAGCAATCTATTTGATGTTCCTTTTTCGCCGAGGGTAATTATGATCATAAACCGTTAACGCACCATTAGCTCTGGCAGGTAAAGCAAAGGCCAGCACTTGGCATTTCCGTTACTATGGCTAATTAGCACACTGTATGATTATGACACAAGTGCGTAGCCGTGTCGTGCGTTCACTGTTGGCAACGACAACACAAAACGGTCAAAGAATGGAGCCAATTTGAACCTCTAATGTAGGACAAAACAGAGAAGCAATTTGGACGAGGAAATTACTATAAAGCAAGACTTGGAAAGATTATGTTATTGAGGACAAAACAAAGATTAGGAAAGTTTGAAGATGGACTCTCGGGAGGCTCTTGTGATGCCAAAATAGCTGCCACTTTTTTCTTTCTGATCCGAACTGACGCAACACTTTCATCTTGTTGCCTGAAAATGTGCCCCATCAGATGTCTTTGATGTGGATGCTGCCATACCTGCATGACCTGCTAAGGCTACACAAGAAAGCAAGCCCCTCGTTACACGGGGAAAAATAAGCAGAGAAAGATGCCAATGCGGTGGAGCGAGAGGGTTTGGGTGATAATTTAGGCCGGGTCACGCAGACAGGTATGCACTCTGAAGTGAGTAAACCAGGGAGCATTAGAGGAAAGACAAAAGGAGGTTTTGGATCTATTGTTTATTGTAGGTTTTGAATGCAAATCTTGAGCTTTGAATTGTTTTACCATCACAAATTGTAAGCACTTCCTCCATCATTCAGATCAGATGCACTTCATGGCAAAAGATTTCAAAAGTAGATCATGCCTACAATGTTTTTTGAGTTGAAGGCCATGGATTAATTCTGGTCTCATCCTCACTGTCAAGTCTAATTACAAACTTTTTAGCCCGGTCTTGATGTGTTTTAAAAGTTTGCAGAAAACAAAGCATCATTTTACTTTTGAGGTATTCACATGGACATTGTTCACTACAAGGACTACAATCTCAGACCGCAGTGTAAATGAGTTTACTATATATGACGATGGTGATCATGGTAGACCAAGTGATATTCAACAAAGTGATATTCAAAGGCTGTTTTTTGGGCTGCTGAGGAGGTGATTGGCTCTCTGGCTTGTGTCCCCTCTTTATACTTGAAAAATTGGAGGAATCAAAAATAAAAAAGAGGGAACTACAGAAGGGTCATCAAGGGAGCGGGTGAGGTAAGGACAGGAGGAGGCATGCTTGAGGTGTGGTCCTGCTCCCAAACCTGAGATTAAACCTGAGACTTAACTTAAATTCATTTACAAACACATGAAATGTCTTTTTGTTAATGAAGTGCTGTGCTCCTCAGGCCAACCTGCCACTGCTACAGAGGGAGCTGCTCCACTGTGCACGCCTGGCCAAGCAGAACCCGGCCCAGTACCTGGCCCAGCACGAGCAGCTGCTGCTGGACACCAGCACCACGTCTCCTGTCGACTCCTCAGAGCTCCTGCTGGATGTCAACGAGAACGGCAAGAGGAGGACGCCTGACAGGTGAGGACAGGGACCACGCACATCATTGACCATCATACTCCTTTGTAATGAGGTTTTGTGAGCACTATGTGGATATATTGGACAGTACAAGAGAAGCTTGTAGTTTCCTCAATTTTAAACATTTAACTACTGAAAAAAAAAAACAGATTATTGCAAATATTTTCAATTCTATTTATATTTGTAAGGTCCTATAACCAAAATGGACTCTTGTGAGCTTCAAGCCATGGTAAAATGTTATTACCTCCTCAAAAACACACCTGAAGCATTATTAGTTTGTCTACATCTCCAAAGCTCAAAATGCTCTGTCCCACTTTGTGATGTCATGAAGCGATAGTTTTCAAGCTATCTTTTACCTTTAGTTCAGTAGACATTGGAAATTTTAGGGCTGAAATTGTCCAAATGATTCTAGTGAAGGTGGAGCACTACCTGTATTTGCACGTGACATCACAAGGTGCATCACAGAGTGTTTTGTGTTTGAGAGAACCCTGCAGGGTTTGTGTGTTAAACATTGTGAATGAAACACAGCACACTTCCAGGTGTGTTTGTGATGAGGAAATAACAATATAACAGAGATTAGAAAATTGCATAAAATGGGCCCTTTAAATTTTACACTTTGTTTTGGTTCTAAAATTTGACTGGACTAATGGTGGCATCCTGACTTTTTTCTTTGCGTATAAGTTCTGTTTTTATCTCTTAAGCTGCTTATTTATATTAGGAGTTG
Organism: Periophthalmus modestus; assembly: GCA_019594935.1. Classification (NCBI taxonomy): domain Eukaryota; kingdom Metazoa; phylum Chordata; class Actinopteri; order Gobiiformes; family Gobiidae; genus Periophthalmus; species Periophthalmus modestus. The sequence goes on from JAIEZT010001318.1 coordinate 25,078,994, forward strand.
GTCTACGGACTACGTAGAGAGAATCCATAGCTTAGCTCTATTATGGCTTAGGATACAAGTGTGGAAAAAGTGTTTATTTCTTACAATTGGACCATGGATAGTTGTCATGTTTGGGTCAATAAATGTCCTACTTGAGTGGACTATTGCAGAATAAAAATATGGTGAAATATGTTATGTTAAACTTGCAATAAGCTTCTCCATAGCAGCAGAATAGGTTTTGAAAGTTGAAGTCTGTACCCGCTTCTCCATGAGGTAATATTTCTACTCTCGAGCTGCAACGCAACCAAAAGCTTACATCATATTTTTAAGCCTGTTGACACCCTGCATGTCGACTTATTTATGATTTTTAATACGGAAACTACAAATGCGCTGATACATGCTGATACCATTCATTTGAAAGTTTTAAGCAACTTATCAGCCAGATGTTTTTGTGCTTTGTTTGTGTATTTGCGTCGTATTGTTTGTACTGCAAGCATTATGTAGCCTGTTGAAATAAAGAGTAATTCCCCTGGGCAGTCTCATTTTTTTAATATAAGCAGCGGGATAGGAAAATGTACTTTTTATATTTGCTGAGGGACAAAAATGCCGAACACTATATTAATAATTTTCACCTCTTCTCTCCCCCAACTGCGACTTTTTCTGTAAGCCCTGCATATTTGCAAGGCGCCCTGCGCATGGGGGAGCAAGCTGAGGGGAAAGGTGCGCAAATCTATAGACAGGAAGAAAAAGTAAGTGGGCATCTGTATTCCAACTCCTGTGCACGTGTGTAGACAGATAGAAGAATTCCAGCTCATTGGAGGTGCAGGCAGGAGTGTCTCGGGAGATGAGCCGATAACACATACAGATGAGCCTCCAGCACCAATATGGCTGGCTAAGCACCTCTGGCTTTCTGCTTAGCTTGGCTCGATGTTCCCGCTTATTGGAGCCTCTGTCGGAATATCGAAATCGGAATGGGGATCTGTAATTACATGCAAGCGTCTACTGTCGATTGGCTACTGATTAATACCCAAGCAATGTGTTTTCGAGTAGGCACAAGAGGGAAGCTAAGATATGAGTGAGCGTCTGGGATATAGATAACTGTGAAATAAAAATGAGCTCTGTGGCCTGTGGAAGACAATACAAGCAAGAAGCAAATCTCCACAAGAATCACTCAATTTAAATGTCTTGTATCAGCACTGTATTTCAACATTTCAGATGTTAGTGAAGTTTTTTTTTCCAGATTTTTATGCCTATGTACTGTAATGCGTGACAAATGTCGTTATTACTTTCTCGTTTCTTAGCTGCTCTCTGTGCTGCACTGCAAGTGACAAAACAATAACAGGACAACATTAATTTAGCGCAAAAGAAAAAACAGGAGGCAGTACAAGCAGACAGATTCTGTTGATGAGTGAAGATGATGCAGGAGTAGATGATGCTGTAATATCTGAGTAAAAGTCAAAGAGGTCAAAGGTGATTCTGACCACAGTGTTAGAGTGAGAGCTTAAAGGTAGGAGTCTAATAGCAAAGATGAGATTTATAGGTCTAGTGGAAGAGGACATGTTAGTCATGCTAGTAAAGGGTAGCAGGTGTCTACTCACACATTGTGTACAGCATCAATATTGGTCAACACAACTCCAGCTGTGGACAGCCAAGATTGCATTGAAGATTGCATTGTGTTCAAAAGGCAATTTTATACCTCCATGTGTGATACTTCACATGTTCAGTATTTTCTTAAAAGTTGAAAACCATACAAAGCTGTTTACCCTGTGCGTGTGTGGCAAAAATGTAAATTACCGGACAGAAACTCTTTAAAATGTGTTTATAGAATGTGTTTGGCTTTCTCCACAAGTGCCTGAATAAATACATGCATGCAGACATACAGGCTTCAGTATGCCAATGCTGTATGCACTAGTAAACAATATGAAAAATGGTATGGTAAGTGGTGACAAATAGTATACATTTATTCATATGACCTTATTTATGCATGTGTCCTATGCAATTATTGTAAAGGCCATGTCTATAGACACATTGTTGTCGCAGGATGCTGAGGAAAAATGGATGAGCAGAAGGAGGCAGAGAAAGAAGAGAGGATAGAGGGATGGAGCATATGGAGAGCTGTGGAGGAGCGTTAGGAGCCCATAAAACCAGCTCATTAAGAAGTTCAATCTGTTCAGAGAGAGACTGGAGGACGAGGAGACAGAGGAGAGCCGGGGAGTGCTGCAGACAGTGGGGGAAGGCAGGAGATTTAAGTGTGAACTGGCGGAGCAGGGAACACACACAACGACACACATGCAGACGCACACACAGACACACCTGGAGACATTCATCTTCTGCAGCAGACACAAAAATCCACCTGATCCCAGGAACAGCCTGTGCGAGAGAAAGGTGTGTGGGGCTGAGTGCGGGAACATGCAGGGATGAAAACAACAAGCGCTGTCCAAATCAGAGAGTATGTAGTCAAATTTATCTATGACTTATTTTAGGAGGATAGGTAAGGTGCTAAACAATATTGTGCATCAAACTACTGTCTATCATGTTTTTTGGTAATGAGTTTACATTGATGTAGAAGTAGGGTACTTCTTATGGGAGTGCAGAGGATAGTTATTTAGTGATGTTCTCCCATTTCTTCCAAAATAATGGCCTGATTAGCTTTACAGTTTTAGTTCTTATTGTGCTTAATCCATCTAAATAAAAAAAGAAGCTATGAGCTATTCACATAAACATTTTGTGTTTTGTCTCTCTTCATAGAAGTAAAGAGAATGGTTTTGAGCGGGACAGTACCCTGCACCCAGACGTTCACCCCAGCAAAAGGCCGTGCACCATTAGTCCGGCCCAGCGCTTTAGCCCCTCCAATGGACTGTCGTACCAGCCCAACGGCCTCCCCCACCCCGGACCCCTCCCACCTCAGCACTACAGACTGGACGACATGGCCATCGCCCACCACTACCGGGACACGTACCGACACCCCGCCTCCAACCACAGGGAGATCCGTGAGAGAGCCCGGCCCATCGGTGAGCAAAACGAGTCAAGTGGTCTTAATAAAAAATACAACAGTAAGCTATGTGTTGTGGTTAGAGAGATCACATTTACCTTCACAGTTGTTTTAGACTGAAGTATCCTATCTGTTCTCATGTATAATAGAGTCATCAGGCATAATATTACCACTCCAAAGGCTAACCCATATGCAATAATAATGCATTGCTCATTCAGATTCAATCAGACCCAGAATATACAGTACAGCTATCTCAGCCTATCTGCCAAAATGGACCACAATCATCAGCCTTCAGGACATAATGTTTGAACTGTATCAAGCGTTTGTGAAAAACAGTTAAAATAGATTGCAATTCCAATGGATCCAACATAAAAAAAAAAAAAAAAAATGACACTGCTTTGTATGTTTTCTAAATGTGTCCAGGGATGCATTCAGGCTCCAGGCAGGAGGAAGTGATCGACCACAGGCTGACGGACCGAGAGTGGGCGGAGGAGTGGAAGCACCTTGACCATGTAAGAAAAGTAATAACATTTTTATTACTTTACTACACTACATACTAGTACTTCATTGTTTGTATTATACTTCATTTTTTGCATGATGGTACATTTAGCATATTTTGCATGGCTTCAGTCTCACAGTGACCAATATTATATAATATTTGTTCCACTTTGTTGTTGTTAGATGCATAGGTATTGCAGTAATTCATTATTTAGATATTTAAATTCTGTAATATAATTTAATAAAGTTATACTGATACAAGCTTTAAAGAGGTAGTAAAAAGTAGTGTTATTAATGTTTGTTGATGTAAAGATTTCAGTGGCTTCGCAGCTCACTGGATAAAGTTTACCATTGTAATATTTGAGTTAGCACCCTATCTCCTCCCTTTACCCCAATCCAGAACTTGAGCAAACCCGCAGTGTCGATGTGTGATCTCAGCTCTGACCCCCTGTGTCGCCCGCAGCTGCTCAACTGCATCATGGACATGGTGGAGAAGACGAGGCGTTCACTTACCGTCCTGCGCAGGTGTCAGGAGGCCGACCGCGAGGAGCTCAACTACTGGATCAGACGCTACAGTGATGCCGAGGAGCTCAAGAAGGGCGCCCCTAGTGGACAATCCAGGCAGCAGAGTCCAGCGGCACAAGACAGCAGCACAACAGGTATGCCGGTGTAGAGAAAAGCTAAACATATATTTTAACAAAGTAGGGAAGCACTATAGGTATTAGAAAAAGATGCTATATGCTAACTATTGGGAACCAGATCTCTATCAAGTTTTACTTAAGACTGATCTGCACTATGGTTAAAAGTACATTATTATTTATATCATTTATTACAATTTTCTAATGTTTCTTATTTGAATTATCCCTCTTAGAAATCCTTTTGCATCGGCCTGTGTCTGGTGGTTATGTCCCTGAAGAAATATGGAAAAAAGCTGGTGAGCATAATTCCACCGCTGTTTTATCTGTCACTATACTGTATTTGTCATTTGTCAAATATGCTGTAAAAATAAAACGCTTCTTAAGCATTGGAAGAAGATGAAAGATTTAAACCACCGTCAGACACTTCAAATAATGACACAGGCTTCTGAAAGAATATTGTTTACGAGCTACAAAGTTTTACCACACTTTGGATTCAAATATGATGTCAGATTGTAACACATTTTTACTGCGCCAGTGAAAGCGCATGAGTTTAGCAGCTGGTGCAGTCATCGCAAAGTTCAAAGTACAGTAGCCAGAAACAGATCTTCTTGCTCTTGGCGCTGCGGTTAATCCCTTTAGTGCTGAAGCTCTTCTACTCAACCAAGACCTAATAAAAGAAAAAGACATCATAAGCAGAAAGTTGAGTTACATCAGATAATAAAATACCATTACTGCTGCTTCTACTACGACTACTACTACTACTACTACTACTGCTACTGCTGCTAGTACTATTGCTGCTACTGATGCTGTTACTGTTTTAAGATTCTACTAACGGGAATGAAAAAACAAAGAACAAATACGTTATTTAGAATCATTCAGGCTTACTAACTAATTAATTAAGAGTTTGGGGTTTAGGGTTGGGGTATTAACTGAGTAATTACCAAGCCTGAATTATTCTTACCATCAATCATTGATTAAATATTTGTTCAGAATGTATTAAGTCTTTATTAAGGCTAATTAAGGTTTTGTTATTATGAAGTGCCAAAAACTAGACTGCATCTTCTGAATAATACAAGGAAACTTAAATAGTTAGACTTATGGTAATTCAAAGTCATTTGGGCCAGAGTTTAGTCAGTGCTTGGAGAATCCACTTTGTATTCCCATCAGTGATACAGTATATCTGCTTTTAAACCCCTCAGAGAAAAGAAATTGTCCCCTGCTTGACCAAGCATGATGTGAGAGATACTCCGAACAAGTAATATGCATTTAAATTGAATTGAGCGTCACCACCGGGACTTACCCACTCTCCTGCTCTCTCCTCTCGCCCACTTTGATCGATCTTCCATCTAAGGCATTTGGTGTGTAATCACAATCCCATGCACCAGGCATATATCACAAGACGCTGGGCAATTTCCATGACTTCAGGCAGTACAGTAGGTTAAAGACAAAACCACCGCTGTTAAAAATGTAGTTCCCTCACATTGGAAAGAATGTTCTGGGAAAATCGACTTTGAAAAACTAACTCAGTCTATTCATATACAATTAGTCTGTCTCACTTTAAAATGTACCTTTGGTTTGAGCTGTTTTGGTTTGACCAGTAAATAGTATGCGTTATTTTGTTCCACCCTCACTATATACAGATATTTGTAGTCTATATTCAAATAAATAATTCCTATAAACAATAGGCATGTTAGCTTCAGTGTAGTTAGCTCCGCCCTTCAGACAGACGTAAGGCAGTGTCCACCAGTAATCTGACCAGAACTGAAGAAACCGATTGGATGATCATCACTCCAACAACATTTTGTCCAGAATTTTTCTTTTACCACCTAAAACTATACTACAATGCCTACTGCTACTACTACAATTTTGACTCAAATACTAAATAGTCAGTAGCGTAATAGTGCTACTACAATACCTATACAAGTATTACTATTATTAATATATTATATATTATTAAGGACTCTGATACATTTAATTTACTGAGGTTAAAACATACTTCTTTGACAACACAATGCAAAAAATACACAACCACCAACCTAAAAATCCACTGTAGTTCTGCCTCTTTCACAATGGATCAAATCTATTTGAACATGTTTCATACTAAACACACAGTTAACTTAAATGAAAGTCATTTGTCTGGCTTTAAGCTGTACTTTCTCAGTTTTTGTTGTTTGTTTGTTTTATTTTTCATTCTTTATCACTGAAGCTACACCAGTTCTGTTTGTGGTGAGACTGATTTAAGTGCAACCCGTGAGGATTGTAAAGTAGGATTTTTAACACAGTGAAGCACGGTGGTGAATACATGTGTTTGAAATGGGCAAAATGTTTACAGTTGGTGATAAATATTCAAGCACCTTGCGCAGTGTCCTACCGGTTTTCCACTTCCCTTCGCCGCGTGGGCCTCTGGGATCACAATGGAAATGCATAATTTAAATATAAATTGCCTGATTTGCATACACAATTAGTCAAGTTACCAGCTTGATGGGAGCAAACAAAAAAAGCTTTCCTTTTGCTTTGACGTTCAGATAGAATTCCAGTGCTTAACACCCGCGCAGCAAGGTTATTTATTCCACTAAACAAGTATAAAATAACACGCTGCTCCTGCTTAAAAGCACATTTTCTGAGTCATTACCTGGAATTAATTGGCTTGTGCTGTTGTCTCGAGGATATTTTTAAGTTGAAAGAGGAAAAACAAGTTTATTTTTGATCGTTCTTATTCTAGTGAGAAGGACTTAAATAAATGATCAGAATTAGATTAGGATACACAAGTACACAGTCCGCGTCCAATTGTAGAAAAAGAGGAACTAGCTGTTGAATATGGTGGGACGTGAAGGAACAGACTCGGGAAATTTAAGCTAAAAAACACTGCATTTTTAGTTTGTTTTTTCAACCGTAATGCGCAGAGATACTGGAATAGCAGTACATATTACAACCACCAGTACACCCAAAAAGTGTTGATTTCTTTGTGAGAAAAATATATATTATCATGCTTTCTATTTAAATCTCACTTTAATACAACCCACGTGGCATCAATAACAAAGTGGGACATTCTCAAATAAGTGGGACAAGGGACAGGGGCCTGTGTAGGACTGCCAAGACAAGACAAGAGGGACTGGCGCTCACCCTAGATAGAATAGTTTTAGACATTTCAGAGTTTGTGGGGATTACAAGGTGCATAGCAGAGTGGTTGATGCAGAAATATTGTATAGTTTAAAGCATTTCAAACAATGCCAATCTGTTTGTAATTCTATTTGTAATTACAGCAGGTTGATACAGTGAACTTTAAATTGCAGGTGCGGGTGGACTGACCTCTTCTGTGTCCTCCATGTTTCCAGAGGAGGCGGTGAATGAGGTGAAGAGACAGGCCATGTCGGAGCTGCAGAAGGCTGTATCTGAGGCAGAACGTAAAGCCCATGAGATGATCAGCAGTGAGAGAGCCAAGATGGAACGCACAGTCGCAGAGGCCAAGAGACAAGCCGCCGAAGATGCCCTGTCCATCATCAACCAGCAGGAGGACTCCAGTGAGGTACAAGTTCTACACACCCACGCCCAACTTCTGCTACCAGAGAAGGACAATTAGATAACCTACTAGGATTGTCAAAAGTATCAAAAATCAGATACTAATTGATACTAAAATTTGTGTCAAATTGGGGCATCAATATGAAAAAAAAATTGACGCATGTTCTAATACAGTGAATCACAGGACTAAAACAAAACGAAGCCATTGGCACAGTAGCTGCTAACTAGAAGCTACCCAGAGGAGGACAGACATGTCTTCTGAACCTGTGCATAGCATTCAGAGATGAAAACATTAAGCTTTAATAGAGCAAATAAAGTGCAAGCTCCATCAAGCATCAATGGCTAACACCTCCTCTGTTCTTCCGACAGAGTAGTTTACACGTTTGGCAAAGTGCTGTGTGTTCAGCTGTGAGGAGATAAAGTAGAGCCATTTCATTTGATAATCTTTGCCATAGACCTTGACGTTTAATCAGTGAAGTGTGAAGGAGTTATGACTTGTGCCTCATGTTTAGGCTATAGCACCCAGGAGGAAATGTTTCAGAAGTAAACTTAATAACCGCCTCATCTCTGTGGACAGACAGCTGTGCTGTACTGTCCCCTGCTCTTAGTCACATAGGAGACATCAGTTTGATCTGTGCTTTTTTATGTGGAGGTGTAGCGTCAACTAAACCCACTTTGCTACTGAGTCTTGTTGTTTAATGCAGTTTTTCAGACTGGCTATTGTTTTCTTTCAGAGTTGCTGGAACTGCGGGCGTAAGGCCAGTGAGACGTGCAGTGGCTGTAACACGGCGCGGTACTGCGGCTCGTTCTGTCAGCACAAAGACTGGGAGAAGCACCACCATGTGTGTGGACAGACCCTCCAGCAGCAGCAGGCACAGCAGCAGCAGCAGCAGGCGGGGGTCCCGGGTGCCGACACTCCCGCTCCCATCAGCTCCTCCGCATGCACCCCCAGCAGTGGGACAGGCAGCCCAGCCACCACCCCTCCAGCAGCCACCCCACGCTCCTCTACCCCCAGTACCCCGTCCTCCTCCGCCCTGGACGCCACACCGCGCTAACAGGCTAACAGAGCAGAAAGGCCCAGGGCAACACCACCAGCCCCTGTCCACACACAGCATGACTGTCTACAAAGCTCTGCAGGGATGCTACGCTAATGCGGCTAACAGACGGAGCCTATCTAGTAGGCTACTAAAAGTAGGATGATGTCCATATTCAGGTCATATTGACTTACCATTGACTCAAAACAAACAGAAGATATTCTTTGTTTTAAATGAATGAATTATTGTCGCTCTTTTATTGTTACACTTGCTCTTGTTGTCTGTTGTACTAGTCGTTAACATTAATGTCATTGTAGTTTATCCTTCTTTCTTCTGTAAATATAAAGAGTTTAAACACAGACAGCCGACATGTATGTATATTGGATCTACCCTGTTTTAAGCAATTTCTATTTGCCATTTCTAAGACTATATTATTAGGTATATATTCTACCTGCTGGACATGGGAAGAGCCAACCTCAAGAAGCAAACCAATGGACTATTAGTGCTTAGCTGTATACCAACATTCTCTTTAGTGAAGTGCGAGTACACCTACAGGAGGGGTGCCTGGATAGAGGCTGGTCTGGCTCTGCGGCCCACAGACTGTCATGGTGAGGCAGATGTGCAGCAGATTGCAGCCTGAGCCAGCTGTTATTTCCCTCTCACTTGTAATAATATCCAGGTCAGTGGGCTGGGAAATACAAATGCTCTCCCTGAATGATGTCAAAGGAAGGATTCTTGGACAGAAGACAAACCTCTGCCCAGTGCACCTCTGAAGGACCGTGAACTCAGAACGAAACAGGAAGTGAAGTCATTGTCCCACCACTGAGCGTCTTAGACTGTGGGGTCACAGAGACAGTGGATGGTGGGACTGGACCAAACTCACAAACAGTGAACATACAAACTTCAGCCCAGTCTCATCTAACTCACTTTTCTGTCAGTGTTTCAGATTATGTCTTGTGGTGTCACCAATGGTTATTTATTGTAGCCTATGTGTTGGGCAGTTGTGACAATGCATAATACTTTTTCTCTTTTCTCACAATGCTTACTTTGACCTGTGCAAGAAAAGATTCACATTTTTAAATTGAGTTTTTAATGCAACCCAAGCGATAGTGGTAGATTTGTCATAGGCTTTCCATCAGACTTGGGGAGAGCTGTGTCTCAGAGCTGCTAAGTGATCTTGTCTGAGAGATAGCATGTTGCAGGGGAATGCTAATTGTTTGTGTTGGGGCCATCTCACGTATTTGCACTGTCACAAAGACATCAGCATGCTCCTCCTCAGTTGTGTTGTATTAAGCCATAACTCAGTGTTCTGGGTCGAGAAGCTGGATAATGTACAACGGCCCAACACTTATCCATATTATTTTCTGTACATTACCAAGGTGTCCATATTTGTTACAAACAGTGCATGCACATTACCAATCATTTGATAAATGTTTGTTATTTTTTAGAAAAAAAAAATCAGAAAACAACAAAAAAAATAACAAAAAAAAAAAAAAATACAACAAACATGTTTTCCAAATGCAGAGGTGTAGACTCCAATTGACAGCTTTAACACTGCAGAGCACCAGGTACACACAGTTTTATCAAACAAGAAACACCTGAACAAAGCACCAGGTACACACAGTTTTATCAAACAAGAAACACCTGAACAGCCAAAGACTGACACCAAGGACCAAAATCCAGATTTCAACCAAGTCCAAAAGAGGTTTGTTCTCTCAAACAAGGCTATTTATTTGTAATGTTTAATGGCATTTTATTTGAATTCTCTCTGTAGAGAGTGGCACTCGGCTGACACAGTGAAAAGAGAAAGTGCTTCTGCAGCAGTGTCCCAGAGCAATAATAACCAAAGGGGCAGAGGGGGCGCTCTCCAGCCCTGTAGATGGATTTCCTCAACAACACGTGCAGTCCAGTGCCCATTGCAGCTTTAAGCAGTTCTGTTTATATTCTATTGGATACGAATGTGAGTGCCGTCTGCAGTTACTGTATATTTATTTATGTCAGAGTATGTCATTTTCCCGTTGGGTGAAAAAGGGGGTTTTATGTTGTAAACATTGAATAGGTGAAGCAAACCTCTGAAAGCAGCAGAAGACGCTCTTAGGCCACACTGCACAGAGCACACAGCCAAACTCCTTGGTGCTACAAATGCGTTATAATTCTGACCTCAGAAACATGGAGGCCCGAAAGGTCCTGGTAGTTTGTCCTGGAACTTCCTATGACTCCCTTCTCTCCCAACTCCAATGTCCATCTGCATTTAAATGAAGGGACAACCCATCCAAAAAGGTGTGTGACACCCTAGGGACTCCTCAAAAGCTGTGAACAAACAGCCAAGCTGTTGTAACAGTGAAGTAAACAATGATTCATGTGTGTACTCGTCATAATCAGGGGCAGACCTGAGCTAAAAGAGAAAAACTCTAATGTACATTGTCAGTAACTCTTCTGAAGCTCTACTTTTCATTTCTTCCCTCCTCTTTGTGTGTTTTGCTACAAATTCCTCGGTGGCAAACCAGCTCACTCTACCTCTACAGCCGATAGAGCATCAGTGGCAGCACTGATCCTGGTTGAGTCGAAACCAAATGGGCACAAGAGAACAGGAAATAAACCCAAAGTTTAAGCTCATACAGCTGCAAAACCATATCATACTTGCAGACCTCAAGAATATGAAGCGTAAATGAATACGAAATCAATGAAAAGGATTCACTTTTGTTATGTTCCTTAATGCCTATGGCATTTATAGAGATCAATGATGTTGTTATAACAGATTTTAAAATTGTGCAAAATTTAAGAGGTGTTTGTTGATTCATACTGCAATGATAGTAAAGACCACAAATGTAGTTTCTCTGTTTTTTCTCCTGGTCCCCGCTCCTCTCTCCTCTCTGTTGTGAACTGAAAAGAGAGACAGTGAAGCTTGTACAAACCAGAGGTATTTGAGGCATGCTTTTTCACAACAGGGATTGTATGATTTCAGTTTGGAAAAGTCTGGGGCCGCAGGTGAACTTCAAAAGGCCGTAGCATTCGGGGAAAGTGAGTTGATCTTGGGGTGGGAGGGGTTTTGCATTCTGTTAAGAATTTATTGTGAAAAGCTCACATAATTTGAAGTTGTTGTGCAATATATTGAGACGTGGATCCACAGGTTAGTGGTAGGCTGACACCAGGCGGTCTGTCATCGCCCTGTGTCAGTGTGCTCGAGAGCTTTCAGTCTACTATGTCAGAACTGTGGTTTCCTGTTGACTTGATTTCTTTTGTTTTGTTTTTTGTTTTTTTGGGCTGTAAACTATGGTCTGTCAGTCTGTGAAATTTTGCAGTATAATTCTGGTATTGTTGTTCTCTTTACAGTGTAATAAATATGTTAATACATGCATTTAAGTGTATCTGTATTTTCTTGAGATTGAGCAAACATCAGTGTTATCATTAATTTGAGAGGAGGATAAAGATATGCACGTGTTTCTATAGTAATTTAGAAATAACTGGTGGTTAGAATTTTTAAATGGAATCATTTCATTCTACGGTGAATCGTATGCTATTTATTAGCACAATCATTCACAATCCACTCTGGGGCAAGAAATGCATCACAATACTTCATATTCAGTAACATAAATCCTGCTTCTAATATTGTAATCTATTTTCGCAGACTTGGCACTCTAAAGAAAGTGATGTTCTTTGCTCCAGGCCTTGATGGAATGGAACTACAGACACCAGTACAATTAACCTCCTCTCTAACCCCAGGTCTGTTTGATAGAGTCCATAGAAGCTCAAAGCTCCAAGATCAGCCAGCTCCTTTGAGAATGAGGGACAGTGAAGTCGCACAGCGGGGGACAGTGGATGGGAGAGGGGGGGCTCTTTCTTTCTCCGCCTGCTCTCCTGTCTCTTTATCTCATTTTTGGACCGGATAAGGCCTGGGGATGAGTTGGACTGCTGAGATATTCCTGCCACATTCTTGTGCATAAAGTTCATTGTGACCAAAGTCCCTTTTCTCTCGCCCCTGTCTCCTGCTCACCGCTTCTTATCACATGCCGGGCAGACGCAGACAGAGACTTGAATTAAGCGGGTTGGAGGGGGTGCTGCTCTGGCCCGATAACAATACAAAATGGATTTTCCTCAAACAGAGAAAAACAGCTGTCTCCATTATTTGAATGCTTCACCTTTCCCCGCTGCATTAATTGGCTCTTTGATCACAGGCAGAGGTGCGGTGTGACTGATAAGGAAGAGGTTATTAGTAAAGTAGCCCAGAGGAGCGCAAGGTAGGCCGGCTGCGGCGAGCTGCAAACGATGAGATAAAGGTGTGGTAATGCCAGAGTGAGAGGGTGCAGGAGGGTGATAGGACTGTGTGTGTGTGTGTGTGTGTGTGCGTGCGTGCGTGCATGCGTGTGTGTGTGTGTGTGTGTGTGTGTGTGCGTGTGTGTGCGTGCGTGCGTGTGTGTGTAGCAACAGGAGAGAGACAGTAGGTAATGTACCACTGTGATTTAGCTCAGCTCAATGTTGGATTTAAATGAAACTACTTCCCAGATTGGAAAAGACTACAAATGTATAGATATTCAATATATTAGTAGAATAAAGTTAAGTTATCATGTAGGCTACTTTATTATGGATAATCTGTTATGGACATTAATATTCTGGTCACCTTTAAAAAAAAAGCCATTGTCCAGTGGCTTTCAAGTTTCCATATATGTGATATAAGACAAGTGATTACGAGGTGGGTGGAGGGTCCCTGCCTCAAGCGGAGGAGGTCAAGTATCTCGAGGTCTTGTTCACAAGTGAGGGAAGGATGGAACATGAGCTTGACAAGTGGATCGGTGAAGCATCTGCAGTGTCGCTGTATCAGACTGTTGTGTTGAAGAAGGAGCTGAGTTGAAAGGCAAAGCTCCCGATTCACTGGTCAATCTACATTCCTACCCTCACCTATGGTTATAAGCTTTAGGTAATGACCGGATCACAGATACAAGCGGTCAAAATGGGTTCCCTCCTCAGAGTGGCTGGGTACTCCCTTATAGATGGGTGAGGAGCTCAGTCACATGGAAACAGCTCAGAGTAGAGCCGCTGCTCCTCCACGCCTCCCTGGGGAGGTGTTGCAGTCATGTCCCACCGAGAGGAGGCCCCATTGAACACCCAGGACACACAAGACGGACTATGTCTCTCAGCCGGCCTGGGAACACCTTGGGGTCCCCTCGGAGGAACTGAAGGAAGTGTCTGGGGAGGGGGAAGTCTAGGAGTCCCCGCTGCAACCCAGGCCCGGATGACTGGAAAAATATGGAATGATGACATAAGACAAATAATTACATCCATCCATTTTCATCCGCTTAACTGGGGCCAGGTTAGCAGTCTAAGCAGGGACTCCCAGACTTCCCTCACCCCAGACACGTCCTCCAGCTCCTCCGGTGGGACAGATAATTACAACTGAGGATAATTTGCTGAAGGATTTGGAAAATTGTTTAAAGCTGGTTTCAGTTTCTGTAGTGGCTAACCTGCTCCCCCACTCTACAATGAAGTGTCTTGCCCAAGGACACAACAACAATAATCTGTGCAATGGACTGAGAAAATAATTGCACTGCAGTAATAAGTATTATCTGTATGAAAGTGGTCATAGAGACACTGTATATGGGATATATTACTAAGGATTTTGAATTGTTAGTTCACTGCAAAGATTCAAAAGTCAGCATGACGTTGGTGATGGCACGTTTGGAAATGCCATAGGTCTATACTCTTTTTTTTATATACACTTTTCAATTCCAATAGGAGAGTTTTTTCTTGAGTCCTTAAAAGCTCTGATGTGTGATAAATGATGCCTGTGATGCCTAAGGAGGAATGGGGAGGGAGAACTGACTTTACCCCATCAAGACTTTTTGGAGAGAGGGGTGACTCCTCTTTGATGTTACTCGAAGCCAAGTTCACAGCATTAAATCTGATGGAATTTGCACTATAAGCCTGTTTATGCAAGTCCTCACATGTGTGGACAACGGCTGATTTGCCACGCTCTTCTCAGCATTGGGCAGAAATCATGAAGAAGTCACTATCTTGTAATCCATATACCCCCCTCTCTCTCGTTCTCTCTCACTCTCTCTCTCCAAGAAACATCACCAGAGGGGACAGGCGGGGTATTTGTGTGTTGTAAAGCGTGGTAAGAAAAGAGGGGAAGTGTTGATATTAAATTACCGAATACAAGGTTATCTGGAGCCTGCACATGGCTAAGGCTGCCCCGGGCCAAGGGTAATCTGCTAATAGCGTTCACACCCAATGACATTATTAAGGGACTGGGCCTATGTGTGTCAGGCCTCTATCTCTTCACTCACACCAGCACACATGAGGAAAATACCACAACGACAAGATAGGAATTTTGACGAAATAAAGTAAAGGATACGAGGCTGAAATACTGGCTTTTTTTATCGGTGGTAGAAATGCCCTGCAAATATCAAAGTTCAAAATGATTTATGGTGTGGAAAGACAAATGACAAAGGCAACTATGTAGGGAAGAAGTGACCCAATAAAAGAGTAGAATGTAAAGAAAGTTGCTTGCGATGTGCAGCCTGACAGGGTTGAACAATGTCTCAGTGAGTTTCAATACAAACTAGGTCTGTCTTAGCTATGTTTCTGTGACATAAAGGGGCCAAAGAGCATACCTGTCAAGTAGTGGCCTCGATGTTGGACTGGGGAGTAGATTCCTCTTCTTCTCCTGAGGGAAAGAGAAGATTTTCCTTGGTCCATGCATCATCTTAAGGGCCTGAACAGTTAAGGTAGTATTAATGCAATTTATAAGGAAGGGAAATAGTTGTTACATTTAGCCAGCAGTTACTATATAGAACCCATTAAACTCACTCACACGCCACATTTATGCATATAAGAAGGGTAAAGCGTCTTGCCAAAGGACACTGTGACATTATTCTCACATTTTTACACAGTGCTTTTCCACCTTCAAGGCACACAAAACGCTTAATATCAGGGAACCACTCACCCATTCATACACCAATGTATGCAAATACTGGGCCTATGGACTATGCTCAGAAAATAATTTGATTGACTTTAACTATGCTACACCAATATCAAGAAGTCCCAACATAAACACCAATATGTAGCTAAAGTCAATTAATAAAACAACTAAACTTTGATCAAAAATGTTGAAAACAGTATCTCAGTTTACAACATTAAGAGACAAATCTAATGTAGGAGTAAATTCCGCTTCAGTATTTTCTCACCAAGCTGTTGTGAGAGTGAGACTACACTTCCACTCAGCCAAACTGCATCCAACCACAGTTTAGCCTGGCACACTGCGGGACATCACACTCCATCAGTCACTGAAGCTCCCACACACCATCATTTGCACTGTCTCCTACAGCAACATATGGGCAGTTAGGGAAGAATCTGTTAGCTCATAGGTCAAACGGAGATTTACGAGAATCAAAAATGTTTAATGCCTTTTATGGTAAGTCTTACAAGCTTGTTTAAACATGTCTACAACATCTTTATTGTTGTCAACTGAACTGAGGTTAAACAGAAGTGGGATGCATGATTTTATTAAACTAATCAAATCTGTGCCATCATTAATTAAGTCCGTATTTACAAAGCTCTCTTGATAAAATGTCTCTGCCTGTCTTGAAAGTGCTTTGCTATAGTCTGCACACTCAGCGATGTGTGGGAGTAATAATGCAAACCATTTCAATAGATGTTAATGCAGATATTCCACTCTATTTTACTTCAGATTTTATGTATTTATAATTATACTGTAGGCCTGTTGAGAAAATATTCTCTTCATCTGTGCATCAAAGAAAAGCCAGTGTAAAAATCACCACAGCAGAGCCATTGATTAGTAATGCTACACTGTCCAAAGTGACAAAAACACACCTGAAGCATTGCAGAGAAAATTGATAGTATATTCTCCAACATCAGTTTTCACCCGCGGACTCGCCATTGTATCGTTGGCCCGTCCCAGGACCCCCCCCCCCCACACCATCACACACACACACTCGCAAACCCCCTCCACACCCACCCTCCCCTCGCCTGCCCAGCTGTTGTGCACCTGGATGCTGCTGCTGGCCCGGGAGCACTGAACCATCCATCTCCAGGAGGACACATGAGACATGAATCAGAGAGAGGAGATGGGGGATGGGGCGCCCCTCACAATGATTTGGTACTTGAGTGGTGCCCAGAACTGTGCCACAAATACAAAACAATGGGAGTTATGCTATAGCGCATTCTGGTAGCTCATATGGTCCTTTAGCCAACATTTCACTGCCTCATCTAGTGAAACATGCAAGAAATATATTTTATCAACATTTCTAATAATCGATCGAAGCTCACAGAAAACTATAAGCTTACCTGGATAATATCAGCCTATAGTGTAGCCTAATGGCGACAGTGACTCAGTTGGTAGCGTTTGTTCTCTGATCCAAAGGCTGGTGGTTCGAAGCCCGCTCTTGATGTAAGCATCATTGGTAGAGTGGTCAGATCCACTGATCCACAGATGATGAATGGCATGATTAATGATGAATGCTGTTGTTGTATCCTTGGGCAAAACACTTAACCCACCTTGCCCCCTGTCTGCATACACTGGTGTATGAATGTATGTGTGAATGGGTGAGTGTTTCCCTGATGTTAACCGCTTTGAGTGCCTTTAAAGTGGGAAGGCGACTATATACTAATGTTCCTCTATTAAAGACACTATTCACAAATCCTCTATCTTTTTCAATTACTTTAAAGCTAGCTGCATTCATTATTAATTGTGTTGTTTTAGCATTGTGTTCTTTCTGTATCAGAGTGTCATAGTTTGATGGACCAAAGTAAATGCGATATCGCCCATTTCCAGCTTTTCACTGAATTAATTTCTTATTTTTAACTTAATGAAATGTCAAGCCATCATTAAAAGCAGTTTATGGAGTTGTATATGGTGAAAAACATTCTATTTTCCGGGCCAGGCTTTCTGGTGTGATGCAAATTGGTTGAGATATTTTGCTGAAATATACATGGGATTTGAGCGATCTCCCGTGGCACATGAATTTGAATGGTGTGAGAGCGGAAAGAAGATGGATGAAGACTGTGCGGGGTTAGTTGTCTGGGGACCCACAGAGGTTTGCAATGTTGTTGTATATCTAGGTAAAATGTCTCAGATCGAAAATGGCAGCTCCCTGAAGGATCTGAATCTAGACACAAGCTGCATGCTAATAAATACACAGAGATGGAAGGGCATGAGCAGTATGTTAATGCAATAGAGGAAATAATATGGAAAACAGTGTGGAGATAAAATGCCACTCTACGAAACAACAAACCAGGATTCAGCAAATAAACTTAATAATGAGGACAGAAAGCAAATTAAGTACAGAGTGACGAGGTTACTTTTGCTAAAAATGTAAAAGGTGTTACAAAAATTATCTATAAGCAAACCCTATCTCACACACGGCAGATTGTAAAACTTCAAATTACACATACAGGGGAGTAGACGGGGGGACAAATGGGTCTGTTCTCCCAGGCCCCCCAGAATTGGTCCTTCATCCTATTAATGCGGGGCCCAAGAGAGGTCTCTTGCCCCGGGTCCCGACATTTCTGACGACAGGCCTGTACATATGTATTGCGAGAATTCATCTTCAAATGCAGCCGTAAATGGTCGTATTTGTCGGCCTTTAAAATCTATCTCTGTATAACATTTCATTGCAGCCATTTTGTGGAGAGTTTACATACATTTTGGGGGTCGTGAATCCCAACGGTTGATATTCTGGGGGTCACGACTTAGAAAGGTTGACAACCACTGAGCTAACAAACCAGTATTAAAACTTTCACATAGAGTTTAAGAAGAAAACACCTCACTGAAACTTTATTATTGCTGTAAATAAACCAAAAGATCAGACCATTCTATAAGACTCACTTTACGCTTCTGGACGGCCAGCACACATCATAAAACAACTTCCATTGTCTCCCATCTTTCCTTGTTTTTCATGTTGTACATATTTCCTGCAGCTTGGGTCCTGCTCATCTGTCAGCTATTCCTGATCAAGCTGTTCTTTTTTGTCCTGCACCATCTTGGATTCATCAATTTGTCTGCAGATCTCCGTCAGTCTGACAGATGACATCTTGCTTTCATAAGTCCATTCTTTATGTCGTCTCGCTAAGCTAACATGTTGAATCTATCCATCCTCCATCACTGCCTGTATGTATTTCTGTGTTTCGCCCAAATCTACAACAAATGTTTGACCAAGCTGTTCCATGCTGCATTCCTGGTGCCGCCGTCTCTTTCTGACATGATGTATTGTCTGTGTTTAATTATAAAGATGCTGAATAAATATTTACAGATGGGCGATGTGTCTCAAAGTGGCCAGGCCACCGAGATTGTGATTTATGAAGTATCTCTTAATGTTAATGTGAAAGGAATGGCTGTCCCTGTGTCTGTACATTGGCTGAGCAGTAAAGATGCTCTATGTAACTTTTCTAGTCAAAGGTCCGTCTTCAAGAAGATTTTATGTCATGGTAATGGTCTGGATTTGTTCACAGAATGTCATTAAATGTTACCATCTAGAAATTATTTAATCGCATCTGATTTTATTGCTAAGAAATATCTTTCAATACAGGCGGGATCGCCTGTCCACAGATCTGATCTGTTACTTGGCCTAGTGGTGTCACCTGCTTGTCTCCATGGAGTTAGATAAGATTAAAGCCATATTGTGGCAAAGCAATAACATCTCCTTGGAAACAACCATGTGGAACTTTAATATAAGCGTGATAAGGTTACACACTTCATTTAAGGATTTTTCATCTAATCCTAAAATAGTTAGAGATGTGGGACCATTGTAACAAAGGTTTTAAAGTGTTTGAAAAAGAAAAGGGCATTAGACAAACTTCTCTTATGTAGCGGATTATATAGGCTGATATGTTAATGCTTTAAAGGATTATAATCGCCCAAGGATGTGAGGAACATTTATGTGCGGCCGCGAGGTGCCGACAGGAGGTATACAGCTGTGTTTTGCATGAGCTTCTCAGCCTTTGGGACTAAGCTATACACTAAAACACATTAAGCGTTCACTTCAAACTCACTGGAGGCCCACAATGTTTCCTAATGCTGCACGATTTTTATTCCTCAGAACTAAGTGTGTGCATGTGTGTCTGCTGCCTCTGCCATCTGGGCTGTGGTCAGTGTGGGGCCTCGGGAGGGCAGCTGGCCAGCAGCCGCTCACCTGGCTCTGCTGCCCTGTGCCAAGCTCCACACCTGCTCCGACATAGGCAGGCCGGACTATACACACAGGCATCTGACACAAAGAAGTTTTGTTGTTGTTTCTAGGAAATTTATAGATTTTTGTAAGGCATTTGACATAGAACTACTGTATGTACTGTACTACTAAGATTATACTTTTTAACTTCTGATGTTATAAAGCAGAATTATCCCCAAAAAGTATTTTAAATGTACAAAATAGTAAAAAAATAAATAAATAAATAAATAACTGCAGTAAATAAATAACAGAATGTAACATTTAGGTAGTTAGTTTGTGTCTATAATCCTAGAAGTTCATAATTCAATCTTCTACAGCTCAAATCTCATCATTGTATAGGAAATTAACCAAATATTTCACACTAGTACAAAGAAAAAGTCCAAGTGAAAAATACTGATCCCTAAAAATGATTGTTCCATTTGTCATGTATATGTATAAAACTCTGAATCTATGTCATGTGTTAGAAACATTAGAAACTAGAAACATTACTTGCAATGCATTGAGCCACTATCTGACTGTTCCCTAAATAAATAAAGTGTTAAGCTTGACAACACCACCTACATGTTCCCCTCCAATAATGAGCATCACTGAGTTTTGTGCATCTGTCCCCAACAGTCTGTGCCAGCCTATCCATTTAACATATGACGGCGCTTCCTTCCTCTAGCTTGTCCTGGGCTATCAATTACACTGTCCTCTCTCAGCGAGGAGGATGCTCTTTGTGCCCACCAGTGTCCACACACAAACACACGGACCGGCCCACAGAGGGACAGGCACCTGCAGAGTGTTTGTCACCTCGTCTGTTGGCATCTGCGACCGCACGGCATTGTGGGAGAGACGGCCATCTGCTGCTGGGTATGAAGGGGGAGAGTGGGCACAGAGCTACATGCTGCTCTTTTCTGTTCTGTCTAAGCTGGTGGGGTTTTTGCGGGCTCTTTAGTTTCTGATAATGCTTCACTTTACTTTCAATTTTGCATTTTGGATGCATTCTGTAGTGGGATTCTATGGAAACAAGAGGACTGATTGATTAGTTGAAATACTGTCTGTCTGATCCAGTCATCAAGGCATAGAAGCAGGGTCTAAAGAACTGAAGAAGCTACTTGGATGAGTGATTGGAGCATTTGCAGAACTAGTAATGACAAGGGTATAGTGTTTTTATTGTCTCTAAGTTGTAAAAAAAAAAAAATCACACTAACTATGCCCACCTGATCTACATATTTTTGGAGGTGGCAGAGTAAAATATACAAACTCCGCATGGAAGGCCTTATCCGGCATTCAAACCCTGGATCTTCTGGCTGTGAGGCAAGAATCTTAACCACTGCACCATGATCATTAAAATATGGCAGAATGTGAATGTCATGGCAACCAAAATATCACACTAAAAGTATTAAGCATTCTTCTGCAGCCTTGGTGGTGTTGCTCCCATCAAATTTCAGCATGATATTTTATGAAAGGGACAAAAAAAAGTCTGAGTTCTATTACCTGCTCTGTTATTGATGTTTTAAGCTAAGACAGATTTTGTTTTATGAGATTTGTAGATTCTTGCACTCCTTTAAAAAAGATGACAGCCCCTCAAAGACATTTCAGAGCAAATGATACAAATAAACAGTATTTTTGGCTCTCCCTGAATAACACACAAACAGCTGTCTTTTATCAGATATGAACTTTTAGCTTGTTACGCTGGAAATGTTTACCCCTGTTCCTGGAAAGACAGGCTTGATTGACATGGCAGCGCTAGTAAAGTTTGCTCAATTATCTTGGCACGGTTACAATTGCAGCCTTATGCGTCGCAGCAGGTCCTTGTCACTCTCAACACAAAACTGAGGTCTTATCTACCCAGAGTGCGTGATATTACACCAAGTGTATGTGCTATATGAAATGTAATTAGATCATAAAAACTATTTACAGCCTATTTACATGTTGTGACAATATTTATCTTTCATGTAAAGATATAATGTGTTTTTCATGTCATTCTACGGCTGCTGTTTATATTTTAATGGCAAATATAATAATAGCCTACCTTACTGTAGTGCGCTTTACAAGTTTGACAAGGCTCTGAAAGCTACAGTCATTATTCATTCACCCCACACCTAGTAAGCTATGTCTAGACATGGGAGGAAACTCTGCCACTGCTGCCCTGAGGTAGACTGACACAAGTGAGGGTGCCAGTCTCTGCCATAGGTGGATGAAGTGTCTTGCTTAAAAACACAACATTTAATTAAATGACATTAAAAGCAAGAGCTCATTCATAAACTTCTGCCAAAAAGGTGGTTTTCTGTATAAGAAAATATAGTACTCACTATACTTTTGGAAATTAATAGTTGTACATTAAATGCGTTTTCTAACTGCATGAGCAGAGCTGAGTGGGACAGAGATGTTAACCTATATTCCTGAAGGACAATGGGCTGCTGCTGGTTGGACTACATCACAGACAGATGTTTGTCCAGCCGAGCCTGCAGCGCCACAGGCTCTGTGTGCTCCAGAAACCCCACAGCAGCTGCTGCCTGGTGCTGCCCGGTGCTGCCAGGGACGCCCGCTGTGCCCCCTCCTGTAGGCTGCAGGTCTATTATGTGACCCTTAAATTGGTTTAGAAGGAGAGTCAACTCATCTCAGCCACTTCTGTCAACTATTAGCAGATATGAAATTGAGTAAATAAAACTATTATTCTGAAGCTATAGTATACAATATATCCTCAGTGGGTTTTTTTTTCTTCTTTTAGTAGTAGTACTCTCCATGAGAAAAAGTGATTGATTCATTTGGCACAGTTTCTTTTCACCAGTCGCCCTTCTGCAATCTACATTTATCATGGCTTGGGATTGATAAATGTGTTTGTGGCTGCACATAGACATATCCACAACGATATTTCAAATGTTCATATTTTTAAAGGAGGATTTTCACAGATGCCCATATAGATTAAAGATGAGCTCATTTAAAAGCCCTTATTTTACCTTGCAGGGTGTGATGTTGCTGTTTTGCAGAGAGCCTCTGGTTCTGACCCAGACCATGTGGAGCCTGCTGAAGTCTTCTAATGAGAACAACTATATTGGAAATGCTCTGAAACCCCGTTCTCTTTATTCTATTTCATGTCACATTTTTATCTCTACATTTTCATATGTTGATTCTTCTCGTCCTATCTCTTTCCTGTACATTGTGATTAGCTGATAGCTCTCCTGCTGCCTTTGTCATTACTCTCCTTATTAATATGCATTGCCATAAAGGCTCACCTTTCCTCGCGCGGACTTTTATCTGATGTAACAGCCATAGATGCGTTTCAGGCCTCGATCTGACGCTAAGATTTCAATTATGTCTTGAATTCCAATAACATTTCATTGTTCTTGTTTTTTTATGAGCTCCTGTATCTGTGTCTCTCATCACTGCGCTCTGCTTCACTGCTTCTCCTGTCACAGTCAGCGGAGAATCACACTGCCCCCTTGTGGTCAGTTGCTGCACACCAGTATTGACTGTGTGGCTTGGTTCTCTGCCAGTGGCTCAATACCAAGATCTGTCATGTACGACAATAGATACTATGCCGGTTGGAGAGGTGCGCACTCCTGGCTACTTCTCGCGATATTGAATGGTTGAGGTTCCTTAATTCAGCGATCAATGCAGCTCATTTTAATAGAACCTTGAGGAGAGTCGCTAGAGAGAGTCAAACAGAGGCGAAGTCCCCAAACCACAGCTAAGTCAAACAAGCCAGCTCCAAGAGTCAGTGTGCTCAGAGGTTTGAAATGTGGACTATTTGTACAGGAACAAACAATCATATTTTTTTAAGATAATGTTGTGACACAATAAGCAGAGCTAATAGCAGCCTACAGCACTGCACACGTTAAATTCAGATCAAAATGTTTATTTAAAGGGGCACTATGGTATGTCGCCTGCTTGTCTCAGAGCCATTGCCTTGCCTGGAATGTTCCCTAGTATGGCATTAAACTTATCTATCTCATGGAATCAAGCAGGTGCCTCCACCAGACAAGGTTACAGGTTAGGTCTGTGGAGAGACAACCCCACTCACAGTAATAATGTATGTTTTTCAGTGTTATTTTTAGAAATAAAACACATGTAACTGAGTAAATGCCACATAGATATGTTAGACTATTTGCTGTTGGCAAAGCAATAGCATCTCATGGAGACAAGCAGGTGCTGCACCTTCCCCGTC
The DNA here is from genome assembly GCA_019594935.1 of Periophthalmus modestus. NCBI lineage: Eukaryota > Metazoa > Chordata > Actinopteri > Gobiiformes > Gobiidae > Periophthalmus > Periophthalmus modestus. The sequence continues at coordinate 25,102,987 of JAIEZT010001318.1, forward strand.
ATAATCATATGCAAACATACATTATCATTTTAGGATTTCAGTAAACTGTGTAAAAAGTGGAGCGTGGTCATTTGAGGGGAAAAGGCCAAAATTTGGAGTGGATCAGGTAACCTGTTAAAGGAGTTGTATAAAATGTCCACTCACTGTAGAATAGTGATTTGTTCTTTGGGGGAGTTAAGTTATACTACAAAGATATTCAGTTATCTTCTTTATAAAAATGTTGTAAATCACATTGTTGTATATCAATGTGTGTGAACTCATTTAAATAATCCTTGAAGACATTGTAAGCCGTTCTTCAAATGACAAGATGAGCTAAATGGGCTCTAACAAATGGAGCAAAACTGTGCGTTCTGTAACAAAGCACTGTTGTAATGAACCTGAGGTGGCTCTCTCCCATACATCATGTAGAGTAAATTTGCCAACATTACTCTCTTTACCACAGAGCACGCTAAATGAGGATTTATGCACTTGCTTCTTATCATCCTTGTCCTCTTTTCCACTCCACGAGGTAGCCACTGCCATCCGAGACGCACACTTCCACCAAAGGCAATATCCGCTCACAGTAATTATATCAGAGCAAGAGATGGCTCATTAGCATAAGCGTGTCATGTCAGGAATACACATAGAGCATCATGTGTCTCCTGTCTCCTTTGAGGACACTGTCTCCTCATCATGTGTCTCCTGTCTCCTTTGAGGACACTGTCTTCTCATCATGTGTCTCCTGTCTCCTTTGAGGACACTGTCTCCTCATCATGCGTCTCCTGACTCCTTTGAGGACACTGCCTCTTCATCATGTGTCTCCTGTCTCCTTTGAGGACGCTGTCTCCTCATCATGGGTCTCCTGTCTCCTTTAAGGACACTGTCTCCTCATCATGTGTCTCCTTTGAGCATGCTGTCTCCTCAACATGTGTTTCCTGTCTCCTTTGAGGATCCTGTCTTCTCATCATGTGTCTCCTGTCTCCCTTGAGGACACGTCTCTTCATCATGTGTCTCGTCTTCACTGTCGTCATCATGTGTCTCCTGTCTCCTTTGAGGACACCGTCTCATCATGTGTCTCCTCATCATGTGTCTCCTGTCTCCTTTGAGGACACCGTCTCCTCATCATGTGTCTCCTGTCTCCTTTGAGGACACCGTCTCCTCATCATGTGTCTCCCGTCTCCTTTGAGGACACCGTCTCCTCATCATGTGTCTCCCGTCTCCTTTGAGGACACCGTCTCCTCATCATGTGTCTCCCGTCTCCTTTGAGGACACCGTCTCCTCATCATGTGTCTCCTGTCTCCTTTGAGGACCCCGTCTTCTCATCATGTGTCTCCTTTGAGGACACTGTCTCCTCATCTCAATAGCTGTCAATCAGACATGGTTTAAGGATGATTTCGTATTGTTCGGTGGAAGGAACTGTTTAGTGAGATGAAAAGTCTGTGAGCACAAGCTCGGACGCGGCTACAGGTTTGATTAGAAATACACCTTAAGGGCCCTGATATTGTGGCACTGATAATCCATAGGCTGAAGAAGAGTTTTGTGAGATTCTGAGTACAGCAAAGAAAGAACACAAGTTTATGCATTATGTCTTCAAGCCACTGTTACAGAACAGAGCAAAAACAGGACCTTTGAGCTTACAAGATCGACAAACCTATGTAATTTTTGCATTATAAAATAGAGCTATTTTTATGTCAGTAATGCACAATAATAGTCAATCCACATAAGTGATTTTCCTAATGAATATGTCCATTATGTTAAAAAAAAAAAAATAAATTTGAAGCATGGCTATGAATATCTTGTTACAGATGGTGATCTATTCAGGATGTGGTCTATAGACAGAGGTCTTGTGCCTCAGAAATGTCATTGTGAAGACTGAAGACCCACCGTCCATCTCCATCAGCGCTGCTCTCACTAACGCACTCTTTCTCATTCATTGTCATTGCCTTTCCCTTTAAGTGCACTTTCGCCCACACCACTTGGAAATTGATTGAAACAAAATGTCACAATTATGCCCTGTAGCTCGCCGCTTCAATTATTCATCAATTAGGGACCGGGCCGCTTTTTTTCTCTGCTCCGAGCTGATTTTTCATTCAGTTTGCTGGAGATGTATGGCTCCCCTGCTGTTAACCAGTCCAAAGTCATTAGTTTCTGGGTTTGCAATTAAAGCTGATGCATTATGCATGAGGCTTCGACTCAGTAGACATGCACAGCAGCCACGGTCGCTGCAGATCTCAACCAGCTCCAGAGGCATGGACGGGAAATTAATTTGGTCAAAATGAAGTTCTCGCTCTTCTCTCCTTCTCTGAGCTGTGACAGGCTGAATAGAAGATAAGGAAGAGCTGGTGATGGAGACAGGATAGCACATGGGACAGGTATAGAGACCTTCACAACAGCAGTCCCATCAGATATTCGTATCAGATAGTCCAGATATAACAATATTTGTATCAAATATAATATCTGTTAAAGGTATGGAGCCTGCACTTATGTTGTCATTTCAACTTTTTTCCAGAATTCACTCACTCGAGCTCTAGCTGGAAGGGAAGATTCAGAGTCCCACCAGAATTAAACCAACTGAATTTTAGCACTGGAACTGGCAACTTGAGTGAGAGACACATGTGAGGCTGCTTCGTGATTGGAACCAAGAATCAAAACACCAAATAAAAAAACATTCACAACTTGGTCATCATCTCCAATGTTTTTGTAATTAGGAATAAATTGGCATCATAATTGTTATCAGGAAGAGTTATATTTAATTTGAACAAGTCTACCTGGTATCTTGGGACACAAATAGTTTATGTTTTTGGGTTTATTATATGTGCTGAGTTGCTGCCACCTAGTGTTTTTATATTATTAACCATAAGTAATATTTACCTTCAATACTTTACCACAGTGAATAAAATACAGTAAAACACCCTGTTAATATGATATGAGATATCTTCTAACTTATAATATTAGTATAATGTGCATCATGTTGAAACCACACCATAATAAGCGTGCCCTGCAGTGCTGAAGCACTTGTGGGAGCAGAGAAGGGCCCTCACTGGAACAGTCAGTGACTTCTTCATCTTCATCACCTACAACGGAAGCACAACAAGGTCAGACTTCACACATTGTTACTGTAGACACTTTCACAGCAGCACCAGTACAAACACAAGTGAAAGTGGTAACCTGACACTAACCTTCCGGAGGTTGACAAAATGCACACACTCCAACCACGCAGTGAGAATGGGCTCCAGACACAGTGCGCAGTAACTGCCTTTGGCCAGCAGGGTGATGAGGTTTGGGTAGTAAGGAAGTGTCTTATGGACCAGAGAGGACTTATTTCTGTCCTCATGTAGAACAAACCTGGCAACCAACTCCTGTGCACCACAAAAGGCATTTGTAACCAGATGATTGATTTTGTATAGTTAGTTAACAAATACAACCTTTAAAGAGAGCATCTCCTTTCCCATCACTGAGGGCATTGGGTTGCACTGAACTAACTTATTTTCTTCACAGTAGAGCTCTGTCAGGCGCAGACGGTGAAACTAAAGAAAGTACAGGGTCAGTGTCATGTTGTGTGTATGATGTCATGTTATAAAACAGCATGTACCTCTGCAGGGAACATGGACAACTTATTTCCAGCAACATCTAAGACCTGCAGTTTGGTCAGTGCTCGAATGCCCTGGTTTAAAGCCCCAAAATGAACATGAGAAATAAAAACATAGACCAAACATAGCAGTGTGTTATCTCCTACCTCAGGGAGCCTGCTGAGTTGGTTCCTGGCTAAATATATCTTGGTTAGTAGTTTACAGTGGTAGATCTCTTGTGGTAGGGCAGACAAACAGTTGTCTGTGAAGTTGACCTCAGTGAGTTCAATGAGATGACCCAGCTCTGCAGGGATGTCCTCCAGTTTGTTGTGGGCCAGACTGAGGCACTGGAGCTTTGTGAGACTAAAGACAACAAAGGTAACAAACACTGTTATTTGGCTCGGATTAGACATTGCAAATAAATAGAGCCTATAATAGCCTATAATACACACTTTTTGATTCCTGGCGGAAGCCTTTGAATGTGGTTGTGGTTTAAATTGAGCACACAGAGGTTTTTCAATGACCCTTTAAGAATAATGATGCATTAATAAACACTACATCCTGTCTTATTGAAACACATGCATCTAGGTGGCGCTATAGCCTCCTGCAGTAGAACTCACCTATCACCTCAGATGACACTGTGCTGATGTGGTTGCTGTACAGGTAGAGTTTTTTCAACCTCTCCAGATGGCTCACAACAGCAGGGATCTCCTTAAAGGTATTATTTCCCAAATTCAGCTCAGTCAGCTAACAGGAGGAGCAAAGTAAGAGATATTTAATCACAAACCTGGGCGCCGTGTAAAACATGCAAAATAGACTATTTTGGCAATCCTCCAGACTCCAGGTAGTGACACGCACGTGAGGCAGCCGGAGCAGCTCCACGGGCAAAGTGCAGATGTGGTTATTATTCATCTGCAAAACACAAAGCTGTGGCAACATGCACACATCCAGGGGCACCTCCTTTAGGTTTCTGGAGCTCATTTTCAAAGAAGTTGCCCTGACACGACAGGCTCTGAACACAGACTCGGCCATCACAAACCAGAGCACGGCGCGCTCACGTTTCTATGACAACGGACGCCCTGAGACTTCCGTGATGCAACAGCGCCCTCTATCGATAGGACGAGCGCATTGTCAGAGATTTTGAACATGTTATTTGTAAACATCCGTAACAAAGTAATTAAAAAAAAAAAAAGCACAATCAAGCTATCACATGTGAGTAAAGTGGGGGACCATGATCAGAAAGAAATCAGATTACTTGCATTCGATTTGGGTGAAAAATATTCAGAATACTTAGAACTTTATATTTGCTACTATTTGTTTTATGTGAGTTAAAAGGGGCATAATACAGCATTTTACAAGTTCAGTATAATTCTGAAGAGTAATGACAGAAACGGCTAGTTTAGCAGTTTGTTTTGTTCTGTCACACTGCCAAGTCTGTGGATCTTAACACTACATAAATAAAATGAAACGCTTCAGTATTGTAAGTTTTTATGTTACCATGATTATCAATTACAGGTTCCAGTGAAATAGCTAAGTACGATTACCATTACACAGCAACAACCACTTTTACCATGGGCGTGTCATTAATGTCTGGCTTTAAATAGTGATGTACAAGTAGATGTAAAGTTCAGTGCACTGTGGGTCTCGGTGCAAAAACGAGCCTACGTGAAGGAGGTATTTCTCCATGAAATTAGTGAAATGTGTTCTTCCAACAATATGGGCTTTCAGTAACAAATGACAACACTATTTGGAAGCAGCACCAGTGTCTTCTCGGCAACGTGCCAACTGGCCAAAACCCGGACACAATTAGATTTTCAGTGGCTGTCTTTTGCTGGAGAAATTGGGTCAGTTCCACTACACATTTCAGGTGTCCTCAACAGATTCCTTCAGCTTCTCCACAGAATTGTAGTGCTCGCCCAGTCCATAGGCATGGCGCATGTAGCTGGAAAAGTACAATAGAATTAATAATATTCTTGCTATTGATCAGTGAGTCAAAAAATACAACATTTGAGGATAAATGTATTATAAAGTTATCATAACCCATAAAACAAAGTATTTTTCATAAGAACAAAGCTGTCTTCACATACATAGATAAATACATACAAATTAATAACTTACACAAGGGTTATAGGTTCGCCATCATACTCTTCTCCAATTTTTATAGTTGTGGAGTCTGCCTGGACAACTTCTATTGGTAACTGAAGAATATGGCTCAGAGCCCGCAGCTGCAAATATACACACATTATTCAATTTATCCAAATATTAAGGTGACTCCCGAGTATAGAAATGACATCATTACCTCTAGCTGACCTCCCCAAGCAGATGTATGCTCCACATCACTGCAATATTTTTCAAATTCCTCTGAAAAAAAAATAAATACATGGTAATACATTAAGTACTGAAAATTTGGGGGGAAAAAAAACACTGTACAGATGGGACAATGAAGTCAGAGAGAGCCAATACAAGTGGATATTAAGTCTGGGATTGAAGGTTGGGAGTCTTTATTGTGGTTGTCAGTGAATGAGAGTTCCTGAGCAGATGAGAGATGAATAAAGTGAAATGGCAAATAGCCTTCTATGTGTGCAGCAGTGTTTTGAATTAAATTGTTCATTTTCAGTCAGCAGTCAGTAGATTAAGAATGGGAATTATGTGGTGGGTGTAGGGAGCTTCTGCAGGCATCTGGATTCTAGATGTTTGAGATGGGATTTGTGAGGGATGCTCATAATACCTGTTGTGAACAAATCACCAGTGTTGGGGTTGGTAAGGAACGGCGAGAAGTCATCCATGTTACTTCTCATGTGTTCAGCAGTACGACATCGTAGTTCCTTTACATTCATGGCTCCCCCAGACTATAGCAATAAATGAACATTTTAATAACAATGATTGAATTGTCATTTTAAAGGTGATTGGCTCAAACATACCAATGATTTCTGAGCCAGTTGATCTTCAATGGCTCGGTACATGCAGTGACCATCAGAGGAAATCTCTTTGATCTGTAACTGCTGCTGAGCCAGTTTCTGTGCAAGCTTCAATCCTTCCTGGTGCCTCTCTCCCAAAAGGTTCTCTACCTCGGCTTCTGCTATTCTGCATTCTCTTTCCTTCTCTTGGGCAGCCTTCTTGTCCTGAAAAAATTTAGTTTAGTCACATGCACATTATTTAGTTATTATTTGCATGCACTGTTTCACAGACAGCTATAAGAAAAAACCCACCCGTCTCTTCTGGGCCTTGCTTACACGATGTTGTTTGGATTCTTCTTGCTGTACATTGTCCACTGTCAGTGTCTCAACTTCATTAGTAACCTGTTCCACCTAATCAGAAGTTGCTTTCTTAATTCATAAAACGTTTAAAATAAGGATATGTCAAAGCCAGAATAATTACTTTTATGTCAGGAGTCTTGAGTTGCTTGAGCTCTTCTTCATGTTTCTGGTTAAGATCAGCTTCCAGCTTTGCAATCTCTTCAGTCATCTGCTTTCGCCGTTTCTTGTCATTTTTAGGGACGGCATTTTTCATGCTTTGTATTTTTGCTAAAAGGCAAGATGGCTGTAGTTTAGTAAATAAGAGCATATAGAGCTTACACATAAAATGTAAGATTATATCTGTTCCTGAACAAATTAATCGAACATGTCTAGATTATTATTCACTGGTGATTTGCATATGCATCTTCACATACATGGAATCAAGGATGTGGCCAACCTTGTAATTCTTTCTTTTCCTTGCGATGTTGTTTTGCTATCAGCTCCTCTGGAGAGTCTACATTCTGCTCCGCCATGACTATTATCGCTGTTTACAGACTCCAATTTGATTTAACACTCACGACTGGTGCGAAGAGTAAATGTTCACTGTTTAATACATCCCATGGTGGATAAAACTCCCATTTTCAATAAAAAACGTGTAACGATGATCACACCCGGAAATACTCAGCGGAAACAACACTTTTTCTTTTCCTTTTGAGTGCAAGTTCAAAGTATATATGCTGTACTGCCCCCTCGTGGCAATAACAGTAGTATAGCATACTTACTACTGAGCTAGATCATTTAAACTTGAAGAAATATATTCCTCAAATTGAAATTATCTAGCTTAATTATCTTTGTCATCCTCCGTCATACTAAAATACTTTAAATTTAGTGGTTTTCAACATTTGGAGTGAAGTTAATAAGATGTAGCTAAAATTAGGTAAAAATATACGTAGGCTAAATGTAAAACCATAATGTCTGCAGATAGTCTACATATGAAGCTGTCATCACAGTTCACTCCTCTCACACATGGATCTATAATATGATTTTATTATACTTCCGTGCGCTCTCTACACGGATGCATTAGCCTCATGCATTAGCCCCACGCAGACAGGACCAGCGGGAGACGCACAGATCTACGGACAGACGCCGTGTGACGTGGCACACAGGGCGGAAGTTCTTGTGTTTTGGTTCTAAAGGGAAGTTGCGACAAGAAAGAAAGGAGAAGACGTGACGGGATTGTTGAGATAATTTTCTGACTTTTTCAACACTGTGGCGTCAAAATATTCTGGCTTGTCTTTATATATACTACAGCGGCAGTGGTAGAAGTTGAAAACGTCGTCTGGCTCTCAGGTAGCGCACTTGACACCAATCGGAAGGCTAGCTGCTTCACCGCTAAAGCTAACGCCTCGAACAGTCAGTTTCGGGAGAGGTTAGCGGCTAGCTGCCTCTGGGCTAGTTGTGCATTGTGTGTTAAGGATGTTAAGGATGTTAAGGGAAGAAATTTGTGTTTCTTTTTCTTTGTCAGGATGCCAGGTGTCCTCGCAGTGGGGGTAACCATATCAAATCATGTCAGGCATGTGTGATGATTAAAGAGCAATCAGATTAGAGAGTGGAGGACTAACATCTCATCTCTTCAATGAGAAATAGAAAACAACACAATGCTCAAGAATATCATTTGGTGTTGGATGCTCGACTCTAGGGGATTGATAATCATGAAATGGACGATCTTCGGTCATCTCTAGAGTTGTATCATAAGCTTATGGTTAGGATAACAAAACACTCTGGAAAATGGCGTCCTGACACCAAAACCAAAACATATTCTCAGTTCACTTCATTGTCAACTGAGATTTAGTCCAGTGTTTGCGACTCGTGTCACACGTCCTTAGGTGTTCCCTCATCTAACAATACCTCTTAATCACAATATCCTCTGCCCAAATTTCTTGAGAATTCCTCCAAGAATCTTGAGTATCGTGGGGCACAACGTGGTACTGTGTAATAACAACAGTCATCTGCTGTTACCAATTAGGTCTAAATGGGATTCCTAGTTAGAATGCAATGCAAGTACGCTGTGCAAGTACCTACATCTATGTTCATTTGTCTATATGTATTCCGGTATATTTCTGTCTAGGTGGTAAACATAAAGTTTACTAAGATACTCGTCCTCCAATTCAGTGTTGCAGAGTTTAATATGAAAAGAAGTGAATGAAGTATCTTATTTTTCTCAGTTTTTTGTTTTTTGTTTTGTTTTTTTTGTTTTTTTTGACAAATTCATGCAGTCTGAAAAGTGAAGTTTGAGGATTCCAGGTGATCTGTGAAGGTCATGGCCAATCGAGGAGGAGCGACAAGACCTAACGGACCAAATGCAGGGAACAAAATCTGTCAGTTTAAGCTGGTGCTTCTGGGTGAGTCAGCCGTCGGAAAGTCGAGCCTGGTGCTGCGCTTTGTCAAGGGACAGTTTCATGAATTCCAAGAGAGCACAATAGGAGGTGAGTGCTCAAAATATAATTACATTTACTAAATGATTAACAGTGTTCTTTATAAAACTAAGTACCATTCTTTATTCTTTAGCTGCCTTTCTCACCCAGACAGTATGTCTAGATGACACAACTGTGAAGTTTGAGATTTGGGATACCGCAGGTCAAGAACGTTACCACAGTTTGGCGCCTATGTATTACAGAGGTGCACAAGCAGCCATAGTCGTCTATGACATCACAAATGAGGTGTGCTCATACTGCCTTGTACTAATCCATCTTTAATTTCTTTCTGTCTCTATTTTTTTGATCAAATGTAGCAAAGAACACAGCACAAGTATTTCTCTGTCCTTTCTTCAATAGAGTTTTTTGTCTGATACCGTCAATGTGACTATTCAAACCTTACAGTTAGCATTTAATGAATGTGATTGGGGAAATGGTGGTTAGAGGGCAGATGGGCAGTCATACTTCTCTCATTGAGCCCCAGTTAAGTGTGAGGAGTGACTGAATAATGCATCAAAATGTAAAGCTACTTTGAGTTTCTACAAAAATACAAATAATGCATATTGATTTTTAATCCTCAGGAATCTTTTGCTCGAGCAAAGAACTGGGTAAAAGAGCTACAAAGACAGGCAAGTCCTAATATTGTCATTGCATTGTCGGGCAACAAGGCAGATCTGGCCAATAAAAGAGCAGTGGACTTCCAGGTCAGAGAAATTCCTTATTTTTGACAAAGCATTGTTATAACAAATGTTTGAATATGTCAAAATATATTCTGACAGGATGCACAGTCATACGCAGATGACAACAGTTTACTTTTTATGGAGACATCAGCCAAGACATCTATGAATGTGAATGAGATATTTATGGCTATTGGTGGGTGCCTCCTAAAAGAAATGCATCTAATTCATGTATATGTGACAGGAACAAAGATTAAGTTTTATTTATTTGTTTTATTTTGACTTGCAGCAAAGAGATTACCGAAGAGTGAACCTCAGGCTGCTGGAACTAACACTGGCCGTAACCGGGGAGTGGACCTAACAGAGGCTGCCCAGCCTGCCAAGGCTCCATGCTGCAGTAACTAACATGAAGGATGCCTTCCCAAACAACCTTTACAACAGTAACTGTTGCAGCTCATGCTCAATGCCACTGCAGTTACTATTTCAAAGTCTTGTTATTCTTACGTCCAATTCTTTAATGTTCAAAAGAGGAAAAAAGCTCAGTACCCCTAATATATAATTGCTAGGTCAGCCCATAGCCTAATGTCTGGCTCTGCCTCCTATGCTTCATTCTGATTTTGCTGCTACGTGGTGAGTCACTTCACCAGTCTTTCATCCACTCTGTTTAGCTGTACATGGACAGAGACATTTGGGCCCCTTGCTTTTCAACATCTGCCCTGTGTAGATTAGTCTTTTTAGAGAAAATGACTGTTTACTACTGCATTCTTATACTGTTTTATTTGACAGTTATTATATGCTAATATCTGGTGATATTATAAACTTATTTACTAACATTTTTTTTTTTTTACTGAAATATGAAGATTCTTAAGATTTCATCTAAATCCTTAATGTCTATGCTGATCCTCAGTAGGACCTGTTTTCACTCTGACCATCCACAGCCCTCCCAGGACAGAGTTTTTCCTCGTTGTGGCATTGTGCAATCCCTTACAGTATTTATTATCTCTGACACTCTTCTGGACCAATGCAACCCTCTGGACTCTACCAGCACATGGCGAGGTGCAGAGGTGAAACTAGCTGTCTCATTACAAATCCATTCCCTGTTCACTCTTAAAACTCCAGATGGACAAAACAGTGTATTGCTTCATGGTGAGAAGACTAGTGAGCTGGGGAGTTGCAATATACATTGATCCAAAAGGCTCAATGTCCTGTCCTGTAGCAGAAACCTTTAGTGGCAAATAGTCCAGGTGTTTTAAGTGGCTCTGGCTGTTAGATAGCATTTATGACCCAAACATTTGCACATTATCATGTCTCATTGAACCGAACTATCACTGCATAAATGTCTGTTACAGCATTTTTCATCTGTAGGGCCCATTCAACTGTACTTTTATTATAACATATTTTTGCACCATCACAAAAGGCTTACATGTGTTCACATGTGTCTTTACAGGTCTGTCTTACTCATGCCTTGCACTAACAATGCTCATAAATATATCTCGTCATATTTACAGCCAGTGTGATATAAGTATATATATATAAATATATATATAAATAAATATAAATATATAAATAATCTACTGTAAATAGGGTCTTGCAGTGTATTCTGCTTTTTGATTTACATGTGACAGAGCTAATGCTTGCTTGGAAAACGTCCAAATAAAAAAAAATGTACAGTGATTGGAAAATGGCTAGACAGATTTGATTTCTGTTGCTTTTTCTTTTTTCCACAAATGGTTCAATTATAAAGTGGTGGTCTGTATTATAAATGTATGTAGTGATATAACAAAAATGAAATAGCATTTATTTAGTTGTCTGTATTGTACACTTTTGTCAAAAGAAAAAAAAACAGGTTTTTTTTTTTTTTTTTTTTTTTTTTTTTTTTAACCCAATCTTTTTTTCTTGCATCTCACAGTTTTTTTCTAGTGGTATTCTGGTGCCCAGCACTCCGTCCCTCATGTGGGCCTGAACACTGCGTTTAAGATCTCCAGTGTTCATTGATCTTTGTGATTCTTGTAGAAACCGTAAAACAACTGTCAGCAGGCACAACTATGATTCATAAATAAATTGATTAACACATTATAAAGACATGTTTTATTTTGTGTGAGTCTATGGACCCTTGAGTTTCAAGCCTTTTATAATATGAATGAAACGTGTCTACTTTTAACAATATAAAGATGTCCTTATGGATGTGTGTGCTATTTATAAGCAAGTTATTTATAGAGGAAAAGTTATAATGTGTATGTAATTTAGCCTTCACAGTTTGTGCTGATAGATGACCTGCGCTTTTCACATTGACCTTGACAGTTTGCTCCTAATGGTTTTAATAGTATTTGACCTCTGAATTGCATTGGTGATTTCCAGTGGTCCTACTTAGTCCCCTAGTGGACAAAAATGGGCCTACAACAAGAAACTGAAAATAAGGATGAGCATGAGCGCCATGTCTGATCCTCCAGTGTTGGACTAGAGCGGGCTGCAAATCGGATCTACCCGAGCCGCCCCTCAGTCTGCACTGGGGAAACTATGGCCGACGGTGCAGGCTTTCAGCAGGGCTCTCCGGCCATAGGGGCCGCGGGCTCAGCTCCGGCTGCTCCGGGGGCCGGGGGAACAGGGAGCACCGAGGGCCCCGGCGCCGCTGGAGGATCCGCTCGTATCGCTGTGAAGAAGGCGCAGCTCCGCTCATCGCCGCGGCCCAAGAAACTGGAAAAACTCGGAGTTTATTCATCGTGCAAAGTACGCACTGACGTCCCCGTAGAGTGATTTTTCCTCCTCTGTTTAAAGAAGTCTGCTCTGAGTGAGGCTTAGGCTTCAGGACTTCACCAAAGCACTGCTATGGAAGCCATTGGCGCTTAGATTTTTGTATTTGGGAAACACAAGCTTTACTCTACTCGAACAAGTGACTAAGTGTGTATTTACGGGACACTTCTGGGCGGGGGCCTGCTGGCTGCAGACCGTCCCTGTTGACATGTTTGTGTCCGTGTGGCGGTGGGGGGTTGGTGGACGTAAACATTGGCTCAGCGCTGCTTGTTCTCGGGGGTATTTGGCTCTGTGCAGAGTTGTGCGTGAGAGAGAGGGCGTTACGTGCTCCCCGTGGGGCTTTAGTGCCTGTCACTGTGTCAGTGCACAGTGAGTGTAGGCACAAGCACATTTCTGAGGCTGTGTGCAGGGTATGCGCCACAGAGCCTTTGTTTTGACAGGGGACTGCACAATGGTGACAGTTGCGGCGAGGGGCGGGGTTTGTTGTTCTTGTTGGCACATGCGCAGGGAGGCGCCTCAGCTGACTGTGACAGCCTCCTGTCATTTAGAGTCTCGCAGAGAAAAGTTAATACAAAGAGTCAATGAATAAAGTGCATCAATTCCACGTTCCTAAATATCTCATAAATCAGTGTTCACCAATTGTGCACAAACTATTCAAAATGTGCAAATTCATTTATTTAGTTTGTTTGTTTCTCTCTTTTTTCTTTTAGGCTGAAGGGGCGTGTAAGTGTAATGGTTGGAAAAGTCAGAACCCTCCCCCCACACCCCCTCGCACTGATCAGCAGTCCAGCACTGTCAACCTCCAGGAGCCGTGCCGGAGCTGCTCACACACCCTGGGTATGTCAGCTTCATCCCTGAAACACACTGTACATAGGCCTGTTGAGTTCTCTGTGGTGTTCAATATGGTGTGCTATCTCCTGTGCTTAGGTGACCACGTCACTCACCTAGAAAATGTTTCTGAGGAGGAGATGAACAGATTGTTGGGGATTGTTATGGATGTGGAGTATCTTTACACATGTGTTCACAAAGAAGAGGATGCTGACACTAAGCAGGTCTACTTTTCCCTTTTCAAAGTAAGTTTTGGCTTTTACTGTAAATAATGTGATAGCTGCGCATATTCTGTGCATCATGATTTTTTTTATATTTCAGTTGCTTAGAAAATCCATCCTGTTGATGGGAAAGCCTATGTTGGAAGCACAGGAGAGTCCTCCATTTGAAAGGCCAAGTATAGAGCAGGTAATAGAAACACAATAAAGAAGCTACATCTCAATGGAGAAGGATAACCTTTGACCTCTCCTCCCCTCTCATGTTGTAGGGAGTAAACAATTTTGTCCAATACAAATTCAGCCATCTTCCTTCTAAGGAGCGTCAGACTATCATGGAGCTGGCCAAGATGTTCCTGAACCAAATCAACTACTGGCAGCTGGAGACCCCGTCCCAGAGGCGACAGCGGGTTCCCAATGATGACGCAGCGGGATACAAAGCAAACTACACCAGGTACATCCACACTCCAAAACCATGTGACAGCTTTATGTGGAATGGCGCTGTTACAACTTCTCTTTGTCTGCTCAGATGGCTATGCTACTGCAATGTGCCTCAGTTCTGTGACAGTCTGCCCCGGTATGAGACGACACAGATCTTCGGCCGGACACTACTGCGTTCGGTGTTCACTGTGATGAGGAAGCAGCTACTGGAGCAGGCGCGGCAGGAGAAAGACAAGCTGCCGCCAGAAAAACGCACACTTATTCTCACACACTTCCCCAAGTAAGAACAGTGGCACCCACTAGGACTGTGTAATTAATCAAAATTACTTAATTACTATTACTGCGCCAATAAATAAGAAAAATGTGTAAATGAATCTGGAGGACTAAAGGGGAAAACGAGCGGGTGGTCGAGTGCAGCCAAGTGATTCTTCAAATTTTTGACTGGAGCTGATGGGTGATGTCCAGTTCTTTAAACAGTCCATGGTTTGCACCTAAATTACAAACAAAAATGACTAGGAACAGTAGACACCACTATTAAAACACCACATGTACACACTTTAGTAGCAAAAAAAAGTTGATTTAATCTTTAGTCCCTCTTTAACCCAAGACTATAAATATTACATCTGTGTGGACAGGCATAGTAAAGCAACAAGTATTGTGAAAATTAGCATTTGACACAACTGACCTATATCTCAATGTTGATCTTACTTTAAGATAAGATAAGATAAGATAAGATAAGATAAGATATGCCTTTATTAGTCCCACAGTGGGGAAATTCCAGCATTGCACCGCACACATAGAACAGAAGGAAATAAAATAAAACAAGATAATAGATAAATAACAAGATAATAGATAAATAGAAATAATTTAAGAAATAGATTCAAGAATAACTCTAATATACACACACACACATATATATACATATAAATATAACACAGCCTATTTTCAACATTTGAGGTCAGCAGCATGAATTTCCTGTCTGCGTGTTTTCAGGTTCTTGTCAATGCTGGAGGAGGAGGTGTACAGTCACAACTCTCCAATCTGGAGCCAAGATTTCCTGGCAGGAGCCTCAGGAGGGCAGATACCAGTCCACACAGGTACTACGCACACAGGCTTACCTGAAACACAACTGTACACACACACCCTTTTCTAAACTTAATGCAATCCCTAAAATTATGTAAAAGTAATGTGCTATTTATCTGGTATTTGTATAGTGATTAGTGCCCCTCCAGTCACCAGACCATTGTACTACAGCACCAGCCCTGTCTCAGTAGATCTGTCCACCGGGGGCAGTGTGAGTCCTGCAAGAAAACCAGCATCTGCTCTGGAGCCAAACCCAGGTATCAACTTAAGCCTTTAATTTCAAAGAATGTAATGAAGGTAACATAGTAACACAAAGCACAAGGTGTCTTTAAGGGAGTTGTAACTGGTATTTGTTTATGGTGTTCTCTCAGTATTCTGAAGCCTGTTGCGTTGTTGCATGTTTCTGTGTACTACCAGTCAAAAGTTTCGACACATCATCTTATTCAGTGTTTTTTCTTTCTTCACTTTCTACATTTTAGATGTGCGACATCAAATATATGAACCAAAATATATGTAGTAAAGGAAGAAAAACGCAACTAAATATTTTTTGACAAAGCAAAGGGTGGCTACTTAGGAGGATTTGAATTTAAAATATAAGTTATTTACTTTTTTTCTTTACGGCATACTTCCATATATCTTGTTTTATATAGTTGATGCCTTCCATATGTATCTAAAATGTAGAAAGTTGTAAAAGTTTTCTATTTTACATGAAACAAATTTAGTGTGTTTATTAATCAAGGATCGATTATTGAGATAATTGTCGACTGTATTAGTAATTACATAATTTTTTGTTTGGTCTATAGACATTCACTTTAGCTTTGTTTGGGCCATATTCTTCATATTCAAATCTTTTCTAATCTAAACAACTAATCAATTAATCAAAAGAATAATTGCTAGATTAATTGATTAGCAAAATAATCATTTGTTGCAGCCCTTTGATTACAGGATAGTGATTCAGCTCCCCCAGCTTTTATTATTCTCTATGAGTGAAAACAACTATTAGCCATAAAATGCTATTTAATGACCATGTATTGAATAATTAGCATTAGATAGATAGATAGAGAGAGAGAGAGAGAGAGAGAGAGAGAGAGGTAGATAAGAAAAATCACATTATGCATGATCTTATTATTTTTATATATATTATTATTTTTTAATTATTATTAGTAGTATTATTTTTTACAGTTGGGGTGAAACGCAAAGCTTCAGAGCCACTCATTCACGAGGAAAACAAAAGACCCAAAGTGATGGGAGACATCCCCACGGAGCTAATCAACGAAGTCATGGCAACCATCACTGACTCTGCTGCTGTTCCTGAGGTAGCAAAAGAACAGAAAGTCTCGTTTAGAATTCAGAATATCAGTGATACTTTGTGTACCGTCAACAGATGTAGTGCTAAAAACCTGCGTTATCTGCTGTAGACCACTTTACTGTCTGCTCATTCGGCACGAGATGAGGCGGCCCGTCTGGAGGAGCGCCGGGGAGTGATTGAGTTCCACGTCATTGGGAACTCCCTGAACCAAAAACCCAACAAGAGGATCCTGATGTGGCTGGTGGGTCTGCAGAACGTATTCTCCCACCAGCTGCCTCGAATGCCCAAGGAGTACATCACTCGGCTCGTCTTTGACCCGTGAGTGGAGCCCAGGTTTTTGCAGACGAGCTGGAGTTTATCTCCTCATAACTGTTTTCTCATTTGTGTTTGGGCAGAAAGCACAAGACGCTGTCCTTAATCAAAGATGGCCGGGTCATTGGTGGGATCTGCTTCCGGATGTTTCCCTCACAAGGTTTTACAGAAATTGTCTTCTGTGCCGTCACATCCAATGAACAAGTCAAAGTAAGAGATTTCTGGTTCAGGTGTTTTAATTGTTATTTTAATGAAATGGCACCATGAATGATTATTGTTTGTCTTGTAGGGATATGGGACCCATTTGATGAACCATTTAAAAGAATACCACATCAAACACGAAATCCTCAACTTCCTCACCTATGCTGATGAATATGCGATTGGCTATTTCAAAAAACAGGTATATTAGAATTCATTGATTTCCTGAACTTCTCACTTAGCCATCTCAATAGACAAAAGGAGGGCTTTGTTGGCTTGAGGAAGTGGTTAGTTGTGTCACTTGTGTCATGCAGAAAGTTAACTTAGAGTGCCAGTTATTTCCTCTATTAAAGTTGGTGGCAAAGACCAGTCAAGAATTAATTTAAGGCTGGTTAAATATAAGTACTATATAACAGCAAAAGACGAAGTTTAAATCTGTCAACTGGACAAATTGTTGTAAGAGTGAAGACGCTCTCAGAGAACAATAGCAGGGTCGTTAAGGGCTGAATAGGGCAGTTTCAGCTGAAACTGGAGACAATAGATGTTTACAGTTTCAGTGTGGTTAGCCCCTGCCTGCAGATAGATATAAGGCAGTGGCCAACAGCAATCTGACCAGAACTGAAGAAGCGGTTTGGATGAGCAGCGAAATTTGTCCAGTTGACAGATTTAAATTTCGTCTTTTACTATGGATCAGACCTCAGACCTGGACAACTGAGGGATTACACATACATACTATATAACAGACACATTACAATTAAACAAGGTAGCTTAAATTACCCAAATCAGAAATCTCTCCTATATGGATTGAGTTCTTGTGCCACTCTGATACATTCTATTACATTTAGCATAATCCTTTCCTTCTTTTTTCTCTCTGTCTCTGTCTGTCTCTCTGTCTGTCTCATCTCTCTCTTCTCTCTCTCTCTCTCTCTCTCTCTCTCTCTCTCTCTCTCTATTTCTTCAGGGTTTCTCAAAAGACATAAAAGTCCCTAAGGCCAAGTACGTGGGCTATATCAAAGACTATGAGGGCGCCACATTGATGGGCTGTGAGCTCAACCCCAGCATTCCTTACACCGAGTTCTCTGTCATAATCAAAAAGCAAAAAGAGGTACGGCTTTCTATTAACAATATACATATAAATGCCACTGTCTAATTATCCAACTTCTCTGTCTTCAGATAATCAAGAAGCTGATTGAAAGGAAACAGGCCCAGATCAGAAAAGTGTACCCAGGACTTTCCTGTTTTAAGGAAGGAGTACGACAGATTCCCATTGAAAGCATTCCTGGCATACGTAAGATTCATTATGCAAAATTCAGTTTTTCTCTGGAAAATAGAAGTAAGAAAAGTAGGTTTTATATTCTGATTTTGTTGAACAGGTGACACTGGATGGAAGCCACTTGGAAAAGGGTCAGTTTTATTTTTGTTTTAATCTGTTCATTAAGCAACGCTACAGACAAGATTTACAAATGTTCTTGTTTGACTTAGGAAGGAACTGAAGGACCCGGATCAACTGTACAGCACACTAAAGACCATCCTCCAGCATGTAAAGGTCTGATATTACAGGAGACTGTTCATTCATTAGTATATTCCGTCACGCCTTACATGTTTATTTTACTACCCCAGAGTCACCAAAATGCCTGGCCTTTCATGGAGCCTGTGAAGAAAACGGAAGCGCCGGGGTATTACCAAGTCATACGCTTTCCCATGGGTATGTCCCAAAGTCCCAAAGCCTCTCTCCTGAAAAAAGAGAGGAATGATCCTTTTATGAAGTTAATTTTAAGATTCAACAAATATTTGCACACAGACCCAGGAGGAGATTATCAGCTATAATTATGGCAGCGTGTTTGCATAAATGTAAGGCATGTGCAAGGGTGTGTGGGCATTTATCAGATTGTGGGAATTAAAACCTTTACACACGCTCAAT
This sequence comes from Periophthalmus modestus, assembly GCA_019594935.1. Taxonomy (NCBI): domain Eukaryota; kingdom Metazoa; phylum Chordata; class Actinopteri; order Gobiiformes; family Gobiidae; genus Periophthalmus; species Periophthalmus modestus. The sequence goes on from JAIEZT010001318.1 coordinate 25,121,980, forward strand.
TCTTATGGGGACAAAAATTATATGCGGTATAGGTTAAGCAAGTATGGTTCAGGTTAGAATAGGTCCCCAGGAAATATGTCAGTGTGTGTTTTCATATTGCCACTTACTTAAAATCACCTTTGTTCATTTATCGAGACGACATTGAACATAATTACAGGGATATTGGCTATACACCAGGTCAAAGCATGTGCAAAGTGACAATTCAAAGCCAAATTTTTTCAGAGAATCCTACCTACCACCTCAAGTAGTTTTTTTCTGGCAGTTGAGAATGTTGCGACGCCTGGTGAGCCTAACCTGTACTCACGTCTTCTCACAGATCTCAAAACGATGAGCGAGCGCCTGAAAAGCAGATACTACACTACGCGGAAGTTGTTCATGGCAGACATGCAGCGGATCTTCACCAACTGTCGAGAATACAACCCCCCAGAGAGCGAGTACTACAAGTGTGCCAACTTACTGGAGAAATTCTTCTACACTAAGATCAAAGAGGCAGGACTCATTGAGAAGTAGCATGTTTTACAATGGGACATAAGCTTGAAAAAGTCTTAGGAGGTCGAAGGAGTTGAATAACTGTTTAAACTGGCCACAAGATAAGGCCTCCCAGATGACCAGCAGACTGTAGATGTCAATGAAGATGTTTCTAGTTTCATATCAAACTCATTTTTACAGTATTGGAAACACTGGTAATAATCATTTGCTCAAGTAGTTCAGCCTCCAGCCCTTTATAGAAGTCTCAGTTGACTCAGGATACATGTCATGCCCATCTAGAACTGTCTCTGTGTTCAAACACACCTGGCCTGGCTGGGACGTCCTGTTTATGTATGTACAAGTGGCAAAAAGATCATGTTTGTGTATGGTGAGTTCATCCTGCCAAAAAGAAGAGATACATATTTTAAATTTGTACAGATTTTATTGACAGAAAAGAATATTCCCTTGTATATTTGAAAGCTGTACATAATATATTTTTAGTTTCAGATTTTAAAGTTACTCTTCTCAGTAAATAGCATGGGGCAGTTTGCATATTAAAGCACTTTTATTTTTTCAAGTATTAGTTAACGCAAATCTTTTTTTAGCTAAATTTGTTATTCAAACTAATCACTATTGACTAAATGCTAATTTAATAAACTAGAGTTTATTATTTATGTGCTGTAATTTAACTATGCTTAAGACCAGCTCTTAATTTATTTTTCTGTATTTTGTTCTGCAGAAGGAGATTGATAACTTTATACATTGTGCAATACAATGTTTTGCTGTTTTATAAGGACAAAATCTGTTTGTACTTTTGAAAGACATTTAGAATGTTTTTGTTGGGGAAAACTATTTCATCCTCTTTGTACAACTGGTTTTACTGGCATAGTGTTAGCCTATTTTGTAGACTGAATAAAACACAAGTGCAGCTATGTGTGCCTTTTTATAGAATCAAATGAAAACAGCTTTTTAGGAATGAGATAATATTACTCAAATTATATATCCAATAGTGAGTCAATACACTTAAAACCACTCATTTATTAAAATCAGTCAAAACTACATATTTGTATTACATGTTCTGTCTGACCAACAGGATCTCATAATAACAGCATTGAAAAACAATGACAAATTAACACCATCAAATACATGTAATGATACACGTCAGGAGTTGTCACATTAGAGATTGAAATTGAAACACTAAAAACATTAAAACAGGTGATGTTATAACTACAGTTCATAGAGGTAGTAGTTGCCTTCAACGACAGCCAACAAATGACTCATTATATTTTTCAAAAGGCAGCTGCATTTTCATGGAGCTTCTTGATTTTTGAACAGACCTTCTTCCAGACTTCTGCTTAAAAATAGGTGAATGTAGGAACTCTACATCTGTGAACTTATCTCCTCGCCTAAGTTTCCTGAAGAGATTGACATGTGTTAGTGAGATTTTGATGATTGTTGAAACAGTATTAGTACAAAAGTTAGACTCACGCGCTGATGGAGGGCTCCTTGTAGTCCACGGTCATGGTGCAGCGACGTTTGCGAGCTAAACCCTGAGCTGGAGTTGAGCAGCGGACATCTGAGAGGCGGGACCCCCCACGCTGGAACTTCCGATAGGCTGCAGGGGACAGATTGGTCACATCACATAGACTCAAGCCCCGCCCCGCAGGCCTCACAACAAGCCCACCTGTGGACATGTGAAGAAAATGTGTAGTACAGTTATACACAAGTGATCAGAAAGTGAACAGCGTGCAGAGCAGTGGATAACTTAGAAAACAAGAAGAACCGAAAGATTTAAAAGGGACTCACGTTTCTTGCATGACTTAGCTCTCTGAGGCGTCTGGTCGGTTAGGAGTGGAGAGATATCATTAGAAGATTCTCCAAAATTGGAGAGCACATTATCAATTCTCTTAATTTCAGCTTCGACCAAGGGACTGACTGGGGGCAGGCAGTGCTCCTTAATATCTGCTTCTTGGGAATCTAAAGAGTAAAGATAAAGTGGAACCATGTGAAGCTCTGCATGTAGTGCTGTGTGTAATGGCATGTATGATATTTTTATAGAAGAATGTTTTTAAAAAATAATATATAATAATCTAAACCAATTTACCAGTTTGATTCTCTTCATAAATTCTTTCTTGCTCAGGGGACTTCCACTCTGGGATTTCTTCTTTATTACACCTCTCAACCTTAGGGCTCAAGTCCTCATCTCTGTAAACTACAAAAGAGAGAATTGTTTATCCTGACTGCTGTACAAAATCTTGGTTCAGAGCAAACCAATTCTTACCATTAAACTTATGTGGTGGAATATTTTCATTGTTCATGCTAACTCTCTTTGACCGTCTGCCTCTGCGCGTGTTCATAACCTTGGCGTTTTCAGGTGAAGCTTGTTTTTTCCTTCTTTTTTGTGGGACATACAGACTGTCCTCAGATTCAGAAGAAGGAGGTGAGAGCGAGTCCTTCCCTCTGGACACAACAGGTGACTCTTTGGCTGGTTCTTTACAAACAATTGTTTCTGTCTCTTCGTCCTCTGCTTTTGCTTTAAAAGGAGTAACATGAACAGCTTCTTCACAATCAAAATCAAACGTGTCATTGAATCCCAGTGAAGTATTGAGCTTGTTTTGTGGTGCAGGTGCAGTTTTGGAGCGTGTGGCAGAGCGATCCCGGCTCTTGGAGCGGGCTCTTGGTTTGGGATTTTCCCACGGTTTCTTCAAAGGACCTCGGTCCACTTTACGTCCCTGATCCGGTTTCTTCTGAATCACCTCTGCTTTGGTTCTGGTCTGCATTTTCCTGGCAGGTTGTTGTTGCTTGGCGCTTTTGGCTGGAGGAGGTTCAGGTGTTGAATGCTGAAAGTCTTCATGTGGCTTTTCCATCACTGGCTCTTCAGACTGACGTGTGTGTCTCTGGTTTGCATCATCATTGCAAATTGGACTGGCTGTTAGAGTCTCCAAACAAGTCCCAGAGTCCTGTCTCATCATGTTGTGTTCCTGCACGCGGTCAGAACGTCTCCTGCTCCTGCTTCTGTCTGTCTGACGACGTCTGACACCCACAGTCGATGGCAGCTTGGCTGGTTTACCTTCTTGTTTTTTTTAAGAGATGATAAAAATAATGTATGACGTTAGAATCGCTTTTTTTTTTTTTTTTTTTTTTTAAGTAAAACATTGTAAAACATGTGTACCTGTGCACAAAGGGGAGCCTTTTTGAGGAGAAGTCTCAAGAATGCTCTTATCATTATTGGGTTTCTTCCTGTTAGTTAAAGAGGTCAACATTCAGATTGTTACAAAAAAGTTATAAAGAAAGTCAACTGTAATTAAAAATTGGATCTTGCAGAGTCACCTTTGTGATTCTGTTGCGGTTGAGACCATGTTGTTTGCAGAGTTCTATGAAGAACAAAAAACAGTGAGGTGACCTAATGAATTCATTTGACATTATGAAACAATCACAGTTCATCTTTGAGTTATACATTACCCCTGAGGAGTTTGCAGACAGAGCTTCCTGATCTTTGAGTTTCTTCTTGAGCAGAAGCAGGTGAAGAAATAGAGCCTGCTGTTCCCTCTTCATCTGCAGAATTACAGCATTGGCCTGCCTCACTTTCTCTTTCTCAGCCTGCAACGCCACCGCCAGCGCTTGGTTGTTCTGTTGGACTCCCATCAAAATTGTGTTTGTGGAGCTGGTACCTGTGGAAAAACATCCATGTCAAGTTCTTTCTGTCGCAAAGACACTATTCTGCAGTAGTACTTTCAAACCATACAAGGACATCTTTTCGTGTACAGACATAAAGATGCTGTGTTTGGCCTCACCGTTGCATTTGGTTATCATTCGTGATCGTCCTCGGTTTGGGGCCGAGACGCTCGCTAAGCGCTTGGTCCTCTTCTCCTTCATTTTCTCTTTTATTTCTTCCAGACTTTCCTGGAACGATTTTTTCTTCACCCGTTCTTTCACCATGTCTCAGAATCTGTGACAGACATAAGTCATACAAATATAACCAAAGTCTTCTCTTAACAACAGTCAATTCGATGAACGTGCTAGACTAGCATGATCATTTACATCCTGAGGACTGCACATTTCTAACAGACCCGAATATAACCGTTTATAGGCCTTACAATTGAATTATTAATGTCACTCACTTGCCTTGTTGCAGATGCGATGGTAGATATATTAAATCCGTAGGGGGGAGTACGTATCTGAGGCTTTTTAAAGACCAAAACAAAAGTATTTAGTCAGAGCTCATCCGCCTCTCAGTCAGTTGACGTTCGAATAGTGGGACGCGGCCGGTGATTGGTGGAAATAGAAGTGCGTCATTTCCGCATGTATTACTCGTAGATGTCGCCAGGGGGCAGTAGTAACCAACTTATTTTCTAAATGGAAGAATGGAAAAAAATAATATGAGTTACATTCAAAATAAAATTATTTATTATTCACAAGTATTAATAACCAAATGACTCAACCACGCTACACATTATATGAAAAACAACAAAATGTCATGTCTCAGTTTGGTAATAGTAAAAGCCAACATAGAGCTGGTGCTGAAAATGGGCCTAAAACAATAATCAGCTATTAGTATTAGGCTATTTCTTTTTTACACACAGCAGATGTGCTCTCTGAAGGATAGGTCAGGGTGTGAATGAATGTTTTAAGTGAGTTACAGCATCACATTATGACTCACTGTTTCAATAATAAGATCAGTTCTGTTTGCTCAGGCTATTATTCCTCTAAATTCATCTGAGGTGTTAATGTGCAGCAAGGATACATATTAGTCATGTCTTCTTTGCATTACAGATGAAGAGGTATTTTAAAACACAGACGTATAAGTAAGCTAACCAATATTAGCTACTCATTTGAACTACCATTATTATTTCATTTAACAGTGGATGGGCAAAGGAAGTGTAAATAATAGGTAATATAGGAATAAAGCAGAGGTGTAGTTAGCAGTAATGAAAAAAATTATATACTTGTAAGTCCAGTCCTATAGCATTATCCTAATGTGTCCAAAGCCATACATAGCCATGCATAGGACATCAGGTGAGAGATCTGACAGCACAACACTACACAAATATTGTTGCGAGACAGGACCAGTGCCTTGGCAGAGGTCTGATACATCTTTCTTTCTCTTTACCATGTCTAAATATACCTAGTACAGAACTGAAAATACTTCTTGAATTTGATACATAACAGCAATTGTGTGTTTTGCCTCACGCTGGGCTGACATTTTGGGAATAAATGCTTTCATATTAAGCTCACCATCTGGTGCTGCTAAATAGACTCATTTTTAATATGTGTCACTTCACGTGGTGTTAAAATGTATTGAATGACTTACATAAAGATGAATAGCATTGTCTTTCACTATTGCACTTTTCATCAAATGTAATATTAATAACTTCACGAATCTCTATGTCAGCCATCCACACCGGCTCATTTGTCTTTCCTTCCAGATGAAAAGTATTAGCTCTAATCTGCCCCCTTCTCTACTGTGCCAGAGTCATACACAACCCCACATTTTATTATGGAAAGTCATATGTGTTTGGTGCCATTATGTGTCTTAATGTAATCATAATACCGGCAGAATAACCATCCAAAGTCTCACAATGAAGGAGCACGAGAGAACAGTTCCAATTCTGTTCCTCTGAAAAATGTAGAGGTACAGTATTATGATCAGAAATATCTTGTCTGATTCAAAAGTGTGAGAAAATGTCTCTGGTGCCCTCACTAACCTACATTACCCGAATGCAAATCCTCTAATTAAAAAAACTATATTTAGACTTAACTTCCACTGCCTTAATTGGTGTAAGTGCAGCAGCAAAACAGTGAAACGTCTCACTGATCAGAATGTATCGAAATGTCTGAAACCAATCGACCAAAATATTATAACCATTATCATAGGGTCTCAAAAGCAGAGCATAAAAATGAAGGAGCTTTGATGTGACAGCTGGATTCAAGGAGGAACAGTGGGGGTCAGTAAAAATCTGATTACAGGAGCAATAAAATAACCCAATGATTAGATCTGATTTTTGTAGAGCTGTGATGGAAGAAGTACTCAATTTTGTTACTTAAATAAAAGTGCAGATACCAGAGGAAAAAAAAAAAACTTAAGTAAAAGTATCAGATGAAAAAATCTATGTGAGTAAAAGTATTAAAGTGCTTGTTTAAAAATGTACTTAATTGTAAAAAGTGGAGTAGAAAGCATTTTTAGTATTTACTTAAATAGTATTTTTATTGTTTTAGAGGAACTGTTCCACGGCTGTTATAGGAATGAAAAAAAAATAATACTAACTCAATGTTTCTTTCAGTCTTTAACATTGCATCTTTTATTGTTGTCTTTGCCATATTCATTTGACCTTTTCTGCATAATCTCCATTGTGTAAACCTGTTCAGACCTAAACAACCAAAAAGAAAGCAGTTTACTCACATCAGATCAACTGTTTACATGGTATAATCTGATAACTCCAGAAATCAGATAATGATCAGATTTCTGGTGTGCATGTAAACATCGCAGGGCGGGAGTTAGAGCCAGTTCTTGTAGAAGTTGTTAGAAAGCACCAGGTGTCATGGCTTAGCAGGAATGAGAGCAGTATTGGAGTTGCCTCTGAAATTGCCTCTCGGTGGGGCTTGTAGTTCTTCTTTGTGCTTTACGCGCTGCACTTGAACGCCCCATTGAGCCTTTTACAGAACAGACAAAATCTCCACAGCGTTTTGAGCAGAGCATGGGGGGAGCTGGAAATGATGGACCACAATTTGAACTTTTAACTTGGGCTTCCGGCGCAGCTGTTGTTTATACCAGTGCGCCGCTTGCTGTGCCCACCCATCTTTGTCTTCACTGAACTGCTGCACTGTCAAACAACAAGCCATATCTGTGGGAGGGGAACCAAAACATGTAGTGGATATAGAAGCCATTTGGATGCAAAGTCAGGAACAGATTGCTTCTAATTCAGGGGTAAATGCTCTCTCCATTCAATCACTTGTGCAAAGACTTTGACAGCAATTCAGATCCACTCCCACTCTGGCCTTAATTTGGTTTCTATGAAAAACTCATACACAGCAACACTGGCAAACTACAACTTCCTTGGCTAATAGTCATAACACCAGAAGATGCTCCAAAATCTTATGAAATACCCCAAATTAAAAAAAAAAAAAAATCAAGGCTATGAAACCATTGTTTATGACACAGGGAGTATAGTCTTATTATAAAATGACTCCTTGCATCTAAAATCACATGTTTCTGCGACATTAATAGGCCATTAAAGCCGCCTGATGATAAATTATATAATTATCAATATTTTTAACTCACATTATGAAACTGTAAAATCCCCTTGCTGGCATTGCTCAGAGGCCTTTGAAAACACAGAATACACTGCACTTCAATGACAAGGTTATTTTCACATTTGATTGAACACTGACAAGTCAAGAGTGCTAATGGCTTAGATTTGAGCTTTTTCCTAGTCAGTCTTTTGTTTCATGTTACAATTTGATCAGTGGGACATTGAAATAAATAAAGAATAATTATCATTCCAGTGTCCTGCCTTTGTGAACATACCGCATTTCTTTTTCCCCATGTCGAGAAGAAGAGAACACTACATTCTTGGTGGAAAGAGTTTTGAACGATAGTGTCTATTTATCTGTGTCGATGTAACTGTGGAAAAAGACCCTCACAGGGAGGCCTGGACCCTGACACACTGTATAAGACAGGACGTCTCACACAGATGTTCACAATCAACGCCTCATTCATAATAATAATAATGAAGACGACTTTGACAAGGGGAGAATCAGTGTGCAGAGATTGATCGGTAATAAGTTACTCTGTTGGTTACTGGAAATATTTACTCTGCAGCAGTGGCATGAAGATCAAAAATCCTTCTAATGAGTCCAGTTTAGTGTCAGGGCCCTGATGAGAGGGGAGGTAATGAAGAGGTCATAGAAAGATCAAAACTACAGTCTTTGTAGGAGTAGAGGTGCATTCATTTGTTTCATTTAAACATGTTCAAAGAAAAGTAAGTTGCCTTGTAAAATGTCTCTTTAAAGATGCATCATGTAACTTTTCTGGTTGAGGTTACGCCGCCTGCTTATCTCCACAGAGAAGTTATTGTTTTGTCTGGATGTTCAGCAGTGGTTAAAGTCAGTTACAAGCCAGATCTGTGGAGAGGCAATCCCGCTCATGGTAAGAATACATGTTTTTTAAGGCATAGTAGCAATAAAATATCTGCAATTGAATAAATGGAAAACAGATGAGATAAGATAACAGTTTGAGCAGGCCAGAAAAGTTATAATGCAACTTTAACAAACAATCTCTGGGGCATAGGAAAATAAAATGTGCTTCTTGTTCTAGTATCTGTGTGGAAAACTGCAGGTAACAGATAATCTCTTTAAGTCATAAATAGTAAAAGCATAAATCAGAGACAGACATGGCTCAGGGTTTCAGAGGAAAATACAGTATATTATCTGTGTGCTGTTTCAGAGGGAAGATGGAAACAGGATTAACCCAGACTGAAGCTGATGTGTTTTGGCTGAGCAGCAGAAAAGGTTCAACAATCAAACCTATGAACTTAAAATAAACTTAACCATGATTAAAATGGGACCCACCTCAGTATATTACATCTTTATTTAAATGTTTATAGAATATAGATACTTTTAACACAACATTTTATTGTAAAATAAACATCTTGAATCAGCCATGCTCTGTTTACCATTGATAGTCATATGCAGAGTTTAAAATACACAGGTAAAGACATCATCAGAACTTCGACTTTACTTATTAATGATAGACCTTTGGGACCCACTTTACAGAACTGCAGCTCTTTTCTGGATTTTATTTGAGCAGTCTAATATGTTTTGGATTGCATTTCCGTGACCTTGGCTCATCTTTAGTGAAAAGAACTTGCTGTAGTTTAGCTGAGCCTACGCACTTTTGTGAAATCAGAAATGGCCAACTAAACAGCAGGTAATATATTCATAACGAAATCAATTATAATCACACATGCTGAATGTACAATATATTTAAGACGCCCACCTGAACTCTGGTCTACATTTTCATTAAGTGGCAGCATGACTCACTGCGAGCAACAAAAGAAACTTTAGTAGTTCCACCAGAGAAAACAGCCAGTCCAATCCAACAATTTTACTGTTTCAAAAAAGCACACCTCATGTTGCTAACACTTAATGGTAAATTATTGAAAATACAAAACATTACAAAATTAACTGAAAGTGAAATGTTGACCAGAAAACTTGAATCTTATTTGTATTTTGTTTGCTTTTTGCGTCTATTGTACCATTTGTGTCTTTGGTTACTTTTATTTTAAGTTAATTTTAGGGATTCATGGACTGGTCTTGTAGTGTCTCAGTTAGCTGCATCATTGATATATGGAATCTGTATGATGACTCGACCTGTGTATTTTATTTTTCATCTAACCATGTCCTTGTTGCGTGTGGTGTCCTTGCCGCCTCTCCGCTCTTGATCCACACATGTTCACTCTACTGCAGGTGGCGAGTCCAGTGCAGAGATGCGGGGGTTATATGGCTTGTGTCAGAATGGAGCGAACAGGACGGGCCCGTGTGTGGAGCACATGGAGCCGGGGGGCGGAGGCGGGTGCAGGACCGCCTGGTGGGGCAGGGCCGGGGTCTGGAACAGCGCAGGGGTAGAGTTTGTAGTGGGACGAAGAGGGAAGGGGTGTATTGTATTTGCCATGGCAGCGGCGACTGAGATCTGCCGCTGGAGGAGACAGGACGTCAACGGCTTGGTCAAGTCCTGGTTCTTTCTCAGCGCCAATTGGATCTAATGGAAATATAACAAGTTTATTGCATTAGCATCTCATTCAACTCAACTCACGCAATTCATTATATCGAGTGGAAAATTCTTACAGCCACATTTAATACACCAAAAGTCTATATTTGTAAAACATCCCGCTAATGCAATATACCTACTTAGATTTTTGTTTAGCACAGTAAAGCAAAATTCTTGTGCGTTATGTTTGACCACAGAGTCTGCCACATGTCTCGAGGACAGTGAAGATGAAGCCCTGAAAGCTATTTGGCCCGAGTACTTGAATGCACTGTTGGAATAAACCATTGGGGACTGCATCTGTTTTAGCAAATATGTGTCAGGAATCTTGGTTCTGTTTCTAGTTTCATGAAAAATTATGTGTGAAAGCATGTAACAGACAGAGCAGCCTGACATCTGCAAAGGCACTGGACCTGTCTCGCAATAATCAGAGCATAGTGCCCGGAGCTGAACATGCAACAGACAGCAAACCTTTATGTCTTATTTGTGATTTTCAGATTCTTGAGTGGGATGACGCATACTCACAGATAGTGGGTAACAGCCAGTTTGGTCTAATGATAACATTTTACTTTGCCATGAAATATTCAAAAGGTTAATTCACAAATGTTGAACTTGATCAATTCTATTAGGAACTCACTGTATTACAACAAAAAGCTTAATTTAAACAATATTAATTTTAGCTGCCCCATCTGTATTAAATATTATTGGCTGTAATCTGAAACAAAGCAAACAACTGTGAAAAATGTATTACAATCTTCCCTTTACTGTCTCCTTGTGGTTGAAGTTATAATCTGGGACCACATCTTACTTATTTTGAAAATGATTGATATGTCTTTGGTCTCTATATCTAAATTGGTTAAAATTAGCAAATTCAAAAACTCTTTTGTTTCTAAATATTTTTCGTTTATTTTTTCAGAGCATTTAGAACGACCCTTCCGACATTCATGAGCAAATAGAGCACAGAGGAAAGAACCCTCATTGTACAGTGGTACTTTGAGTGACATGGGTCAAATTCAGAAACCCAGCGGTGTTACCGTCGACATTTTAATACCAGAGATGGCCCAAGTGTAAATGCCATTAAAGGAATAATAAGTCGTTTTTAAAGACGGGGGCAGTGTGTGATCTCCCAATACCTGACTAGTCCCGGGGCTATCTTAAAGAAAAGGTATTTGTGAATAAACCTCAGACAATAAACGACTTAATATCGAGGATCAAATAAGAGCCATAAGCCCGGAAATGCTTTCAAATGTTATGCAAAGTGTGTTGGATTGGGCTATTCAGTGCAAAACCCAAAATGGTGAACACTTAAAAAACGTTTTGTTTTTTTTTCTAATTAGGTGATTTTTACTTCCCCTAGTTAAAGTAGTGATAAGTTCAAGTGTATGTGAACTATTATAACCGTATATATTCGGAAGGTTCAATTTACTGACTGTTAAAATTTGGGGAGTATAACTTAAGAATTATCGGAGATATTGAAGATTTAAAAGTGTCAGTGACTTTTGGGCCACCCTGCACATTGAGCCCCTAAAATGACAGAAATGAAAAAAAAAAAAAAAAACATGTGGAAAAAGGGTGAAGTGTCATGCCCCCTTGTGGTTGGAGTAATATGTCCGACTTCAACTTCACCTGTGATCTAGAAAATGAATCATGTTTAGTAGCTCACTGCCAAAATGAATATCCAAACAGTACATCCTGACAAATCAAGGATTGGACTGCTGAGAATTCAATCTGTCTTTCCAAGTATGTGTTTGGTGAAAGATCGCAGATTACTCACAGTCTGAAAGTTATGCTGGTTCCTGTGATTGGGAGGATATGGGGTGAACTTGGGTTTGCCTGGTTTACCCGCGGCCCGGTCTTTATGCCTCCTGCTGCTGATATGCTGGCGAGTGGGCGAGAAGACGAAACATTTAAATTCACAACATCAGATCTGCATAATCACAAGACAAAATTAGACAAGTTTAATCACAGTTTCTATTTGTTGTAATGTGCATCGTTCTGTAGAGTTGAAAAAATACATGTGGGCGTGTTGGGGAGATGTTTTCTGATTTGATTGACAGGCACAAGCAGATGGTGGTGTGCACATGAGGCGATGGTAAACTTCTAAATATTCATGAGCACCTGGTCAAAGTTAACTTTTAAACATGGAGAGATGTATGCATTCCTGTCACGAGCAGGAACGCTATATTCATAGAGAGGCCTGGCTTACAGTGGCTTTGAGCTCATTATCTTGAGGGATGTGCAGGTTGAACTCGGTCGTTACGGCGACAGGTGCGAGATCTTTGCAGCATAATTTGGCATAAAATCGTGGGTCTGATTTGCAAATGCTGATGCCTGGTGGATAAAGTGACTATGGGTATATTAATGCTTTTGTGTCACCAGATTGTGACTGAATCAGAGTCTGTTTGGTTGTTTGTTCCTCTCATGTCGTGTGTTAAACAGCGCTGTTTAACATGTTCCATAAACATGTTCAGAAATAGCTACAAGCCTGAGAATATGATTATCACATTGAGATAATGTTGTTGTACATTTGCATAAAGATAAAGGGGTAGGTGTCATTGAGGAAGACACTTTACCCACATTGCTTCACAGTAAGTGGTGGGTTGCATCAGGCAGGGAATCCTCTGTAAGCCAGCCAAATAACTGTGTGGCCGGTAGCAACGCAACTCCCAAATTCAAAAGTTGGTAAACAAATATGAAAAGCATGTTAAGAAGAATTGTTTCTTTCTGTTTTATTAAAGGTACTCTATGTAATTCTTGTAGTGGAGGGTGTGCCAACTGCTTGTCTCCTGGGAGATGTTATTGCTTTGCCTTGAATGTTGCACAGTATGAAGCACTGAACATAACTATATCTATGGAGTCAAGCAGCTGACTCCACCGTGCCAAGTTACAGGTCTATCAACTCAGTCTGTCTGTTTTTAGCCTCTTCCTGCAACAGCTTTTTATATATTTTGTCCTTTTTATTGTTATATGTTACATGAGTTTGACAAATAAGTAAGAGTAATAAGAGTAAGATAAATACTTAAATAAATAAATAACGTATTTTTGAGCAATAAAAAGAACTGTAATTAAATACATGTTTAATGCCATATTGTGGAACATTTCAGGCAAAGTAATAATATCTCTATGGAGTGATTCATATGGTGGACACTGCACAAGAAACGTTACCAAGTACACCTTTAGAAATACACACAAAGCCCACAATGGGAAAAAAAAGGAGCTGGACTCATTTCTGGCATTATCTCACAATGGCCAATAATTTCTTCATTATCCACTACCTTTTTCACTGGGTTAATGATAATAAATAGTCACATCCAAAACAAAACAACACTGCTGGCAACATCCAATTCTTTCAGGCAAAAACCCAATTTGAAAAATGATTGATAGCTGAAATTATTCCCTTCATTCTTGCTTGACATTTGAAGAAAGGAACTGTCTTTGCAGAATTCGCTTTTGCATTATTAAAAAGGCCTTACTTCCTCACCTGTTTGAGCTGGGTTTCTGAGTTGACGTGCACATCGCAGATCTCACAGTGGAACGTTTTGTTCTGCAGTCCTGTCGAAGGTTCTGTGGATGCAGCTGCCAGCTTCGCCTTAACCCCTGACCTGGGGAAGGACTTGATCGCTCCGTCACCACTCCTGGCCTCTAACATTGTCTTGTGTTTTGTGCCTTGAGCAAAACCACAAGTCATTCGCAAGCAGTTAACATTTCTTTGTGAATTATAAGTATTTGTAAATCTTGTACCGCTGTTGTGAGCCTGAAGCTGGGAGGCAGAGTTAACGGCCACTTTACACAGCGAGCAGTAAAGGAGACGTATGGCCTTCTCCTCCTCCGTCTCGTCCTCTGGGGCTGCGTCCAGTTCTTCATTTCTCTGAGCTTCCTTGTCCTTTACTCCGGGACAAGGTGGTGGCGTGGGGTCAGAGGTTAATATGTCTGAGGAGCCGCAGCTGCAGGGGGCTGCATCTGAGGAGGGGGCTGGGGATGTGGGTTCTGGGAGAGGACATAGGCAAGATGACAAATTGTGCAGAAATGTGACAGAGATGTGACAATTCAATGTATTACGGCATGTGTAAATATAATAATATGTACGACCAGGCGTCACTGAGTTATGAACGCAGCGATTCTCGGAACTCAAAACTTTGTCCTGGAAAAGTGAAAAAACTTAACAGTAAGCTTAGGCTATAGAGAGCATTGTTTTCTAAAATACACTCCTTGTATTTGCACAAGACACAAAACAGCCTTGGGCAGCTTGTTGTTGCAGATTGCTGGAGCAACATTTGTAAAGCAGAGCGGATAACGCAGAAGGGAACATGTTTTTTTTTGGTCAAATCACATAATTTTCCCTTTTCTGCACTTAAACCCACAGTCTCTATACTGAGTCTAGTGCATTATCTTTTCTGAGTCTTTTTAGGAAAGATGCCTGCTGATTTAAAGATTCTTTGGTCCTAATAACAGCGCTTATCTCTCTCTGTGCCGGTGGGCATCTGTTTGTTACCATTGATTCCTCCTCTCCTAACGACTAGAGCTGTTTGCTGGAGTTATCTCTGAGAGCACTCGCTAAGGCTTGTCCACTTATTGAACAAGAGCTTTGGACTGAAAACGATCACTCACTCCTTCCTCCTCAGAAAGAGTGTGAATACTGAGACGTGTCAATTGCAATTTGTCCGTCTCTTGCTATAAAAGCTGTATGTATTACTTGCATTGCCTAACGCCCACACAGATGGAGAAACAGGGAGGGTGGAACGTTTACAGTGTTCTCTGCTTGAACCAGGCAAAGCATTAGGCCAATCCAGTCAAATATTTTGCCACTATCCCAATTTGTAGTCAAAACAAGCTGTGATGTCTCCTGGCATTTTTCTATCACAAGAACCAGCTCTAACTTCTTAAAAAACTGATCAGGCCAGAAATCTCTGCAAGAGCTGCAGTTTTGGAAATACTATTACCCACCTCAAGCATATAATTTTTTTTCACACTAAAAATTCTGGAAATATTGGCAGCCAGAATCTAAACCAGGCCTAGCACTAAATCAACTCCAGGTATGTTTTTGAGGAGGTAACAAAATTATAACATGGCTTAAAGCTCACGAGAGTCAATGTTGCGTGATACAGGACCTTTTAAATGGAGCCCAACATCAACATATGCAGTTTTTGTGTTTTGGTTTTACACTTCTTCCTTTCTTGAATTGAATTAAAGTGCGATGGCATAGGTTTCAGATATTTTAATAACTCTGAACCCCATGAACGACATATACTGGCTTATGTGTGTATTTGAGTGACTTAAACGTAACACGCTGCTCACGCATTGGCACGCTCCGGAGCAGAGTATACAGAATAAGTGTTTGATCTCGAGGAGGCTATGAATGGGGTCAGTAAATAGAGACATGAGCAGGCGAGAAGATAATGCTCTCTGCTTTAATCTCTGCACGGTGAAACGTAGCTCAGCGGGTGATTTACCACTTCAAAGAGTTAAAAGTCGTGACTTGGAAAAAAGCAGGTCTGAGCTGTGTATGTCGATGATGCCTTGTCAAATCCACACACCTCCTGATGCTGCGTCGGAGCTGGAGGGCGACGACAAGATTTGGGATGCGGTTTCCTTGGCGACAGGTTCAGAGGTCCCATTCTTAGAGTCAGGGGTATCCAGTGCTTTTATCCGCTTTGCATGTCTGGTGCCACTGTAATGAGAAGACGCCTGTGCCTGTGAGCAAACAACAGGGAATACACACGGAGGTATTGGATGAAGAGCAGTTGACAACACTTTTGAAGAATGCAACATAACCATATGAACACAACTGCAGCGCGTGCCGTCCCTAAGGCTATTTACGTAATCTCAGAATAAACACAGAAAATCCTATTACGTTTTATTGAATTATTGCCCTGAACTAATCCATAGTTTTGTATAATTGGGTATAATTTGAACTGCAATATTTTGAAATAAAGTTTTGGTATTTTTACGGGCATCTATGAAAACCTTCCAAACGTTTGTATATATATAAATGTCTTTTCAGTCAAATGTTTCAGTCTGGTCTGCCTGTGTGATTAGTGAACAACATGGTGACTGTGGCAGTTTATTCATTAAGTTTATAACCGAAAGGATTTTGTGAAAGGAGCATTATAACAAGATTAAACTTACATTTACACAAAGGTTCCAATATAACTGTAATACAAACCTGAATAATAATGGCAGATGTATGTAGCAACGGGCACATCATCCATAAGGTCAGTTTGCAGAAATGCAGATTTTTATGCATTTTAAGGAAGAATTTGTAAACCTTTTTTAGTTTTTTGTTATTGTAATTGACAGACTCAAATCCATTGTACTGTCCAATCTGTTCAGCTACACATAATGAAATAAAATCAATCAAAATCATGATAAATCTGTATCTCAGAAGTGAACTTTACCTAAAATAAGCCAAACCACAAAACTCGTGGCACACTTGGACAGGTAGAGGCAGACATGTTGCTGCAATCTCTTTCAACATTTGGGTGAGGCCACAGTGCAGATATATATTATGATTACGTTGTATTAAGACATCATTACATGCACTTCCTTCAAGTTTACAGGACCAGTAAAACAACTAAGCACGAGGTTAGGGCTCTTTAACTGTCTTTAAAGGTGTGTGTGAGAATGTGTGAAGCCCCGCCCACCTCTGAGTTGAACTTTAGTCGACACACGCCACACGAACTGTGTCTCCTCTTCAGGGGCGAGCTCAGGGCCAAGCTGGGGCCCAGCAGAGCTTTGTGCACAGGCTCCATCTGAATACAAAATAATCAAACATTCAAAAATCTGAAAAAATCATATGTCACAGTTTTACTAGTTCAGTGAATTATGATCTTACGTGAGCAAAGTAGACTAGCTAATAACACATCCATCTAATTCTACTTATTTCAGTGTATATTAAATGAACATTTTCACCCAGTTTGCTAGAAACCTGTTGGATGTGAAAGAATGTAATGTTGTGGATGGACAAGATCAACAAGCTGCATTACTGTTACTCCAATAACAGACTTTTTAATTTACAATTTGTACCTTAAAATACATTTTGTCAATAAAAGTTAAATAAAAAACAAGCAAATCAAAGAACAACTAAATGTCAAAGGAGAGAGAGGAGAGAAACGCCAGCTCCATGGGTGAGAGTCCGTTATTCAAAGTGATGAGCTGAACTGACCAGCACAGATTTATGGAGATGGAGGTGAGAGCTGTGACCTGCTGCAGTGTGATCAAGTCTCCACATGTCACAGCAGACACTTGTGTGGAGAGCAGCGCCACTCGGCCTGGACTGACCCCAGAGCCTGCCTCCACCCTCTGTGTACTGTGCACACACAGCCAAAACCCTGCGGCTGACAGCTCGAGTCTGCCACTGATAAGCACAGTCCACACAAAGAGAGCTATTTCTGCATAAGCTTCTATCTATGAATCTTTACTCTCTGATTTGAAATTTCCAAAGCAGGCAATTATCGTCAACAAGACTGAAATTCTGAAGATACATAAAATTAGAATATCAGGTATAACACCCAAAAGAAGATTCTCAGGAAGCTGCAGTATCAGTGATGTCAGCACGTACGCCTCAAAGCGAGTCCTGGGTTCGACTCACCTACCTTGACCTAAAGGGCTTTTCTGATAGTCTGCCTGTTTCTCCTTGTGCCTGGGTGGGTTTCTTTCAGACACACCGGTTTCTCCCCATCAACCCAAAACATACATAACTGGTTTTCATATGCAACAGTCACTTTTTCCAATTAATAACACTGTAATATCAATTTAAATGCACAGACACAGGGAGCTGTTAATTTCTATTACGAACTAGACAAGAGACCTCACTTAATGACAAAAAAACCCCCAAAACATTTCAACAATAACTGATATAATAATTCAAAATATAATAATATCTTAAGTTATATGTTTAGTATGAAGCTCAAACATTTTTCTCATGGACTTTCCGCAAGAAATTAATATTAAAAGTTCGAAAGTTTGCTCAGAGATAATTAGCTACCTCTTAACAAATGACCACAATATTTACAATTTTATTTAAAATCTGGTTCTAAAACTTTATAAACCACAACGTTATTAAAACATTTCACAGAATCGGTGCCTTTGACCCCTTAATATTTGAATTTTTTATGTCTAGTCTATGGGAAGTCTATGGGAAAAATGAATTAATGAATGGAAAATGTACTTCTGGAGCGTGAGCAGACTGCCACTGTTGCGCTCCATTACCCACCCCAAGTATATTTTGTATTGACCTTAGAACTTTCTTTTTACCTCATAGAGTGCCATGAAATCCATATGAGCGAAGTTTAACATGAGAACAGGAACAATATGTGGAAGAACTCCTTTAAATATTCACACAAGAATATTTGAATTCACATCACAATACAGCTGCAGTGCTTCACCCGTGGCCTGTTTGTCTACAAAGGAAAATCATTGTCTTTCTTAAGAATTGTAAGTGTGCATGTGACAGTATTTTTAATTTAATGTGAAAGCTGAAATGATTATGAGATTACTGGGAGAACGCTTAAGTTTTGATGTGGGTATTTTGCTGATTTTATGACTCAAACATCCCATGGGCTAACTATTTGCTATTCTAAAGTCTAAAGTCTTGTACTGTACAGTTTAGACCAACAGAAGTGGAAAATTACAGCGCCGGGAGGAGACTAAACGCAGGTATTTTGCCCAAAACGTTTTCTGTGATATGTTGAGGTGGTTGCAGCCCCTGTTACCTATCTCTGACACTGACTAATGTTTATAGTTGTTCCAGTAAGTTGCCATGACACTAATGCTTCTAATGGTGTTTCCAGTTGGTAATGAAGGGCGCGGTAAAGGGAGAGCCAAATTACAACTGCTACACAAACATACACACGCTTTAGTGACAAAGTATTTCATATTAATTAATATATTAACATATCAATACTCAAGTCACTTTACGGAGATGTTACATTACAGTTTATTTTTAGTTTATTTTTTTTTTTTTTTTTTTTTTTTTTTTTTTTTTAAGCTATTTATCTATTATCTAGTTTTATTGCATGTACAATTTTCCATCTGTTCTTTAACTGTGCGGTGCAATACTGAAATTTCCCCACTGTGGCACTAATAAAGGCATATCTTATCTTATATTAAAATATATTAATCATAATTGTTCGTGAATTTACATTTTGTTCATTGTAAACCATAATACTGATCTAAAATGACTTACTAATAGGAACAGGTCCTTTGACATATTCAGAAGTGCAGTGCAGTGCTTCACAGTAGCAATTTACTCTAGAAAGCAGTGGATTGGTGACATTTTTTGACATTACATGTATAATCCGGAGTCAGAATTTTTTTATAATTTATTTATTTTATATATATATATATATATATATATGTTTACTTGCAAGTAAACTCAGAGCAGTGGGCGCAGGGGGGGTATCGGTAAAAACAGACATTTTCTGAGCACTGGAGCCTTTAATAAAGAACAATACAGGATTATTCAAACACAAATCAATCAAAATAGAGCTCTTGACTTAATTTATGTTGATTAAATGCCACAACAGGGTTAAAAGCTCATAAACATCAATTTCACACAAACTAAAAAAAAAATAATGCAAGAATACTATGCATTTCAGAACATGTTTTTAATGTTTAAATTACAGGGTAAGTGTTGACAAGTTTTATAAGACATTTATATTGATATTGGTTGATATTTGTTGTTTGCAAAGGAAATGATGCAACTTCTGTAATCAAAGTGTTGTGTCAATTGCAGGTAATCAGCTCTGTCGTAAGTTTAACCGGACATTACAGGCTGCAGACTTTAATAACAATAAGCATGTACGCTCAGCTAATATAAGCAGATCGTCTGAGTGAAAGAAAATAAGCACAAACGTAGGGCTGCATATAATCAGGCTCACACTGAGAGGCTGTACTGAAATGCAGCAGCTGGTGATGTATAAATGTATGCGCAATTTATGGGTTAGTCTGCAAGTGCTAGAAGACCAAATCAGAAAAGACTGTGAGGGGTAATAATGTGTTTCTTTGCACTAGTCTTGTGAGCATTAAAGAAACATGGAGAGTGGCTTTAGGAGCGAAATGTTTTGAAAGACTACATCACACTTGCATCATGTTCTGGAGTCGAGCGGAGAAGCCGGTGTTAAATGAAAAGAAAACGATTAGCATGGTTTTAGTGAGAGAAACACAAATGCCAAGGTAGAGTTGTTCAAAGCTCACTTCAAAGAAATACCATGTATAAAATAATTACAGCACTATGAGGTTTTCAAGTATTTCTGTGAATAGTTTAGAAGCAATGGTACTTGGATTAGAAGCTGGTCTTATAGCATAGAGCAGACACAGGTCAAGTGCAGATATTAAGATAGAAGTAGACACGGGCAGTAAGTAAGTCGAAACAAAGTAATTAAGTCCAAGTAAGGTTGACACAGTTGTTTTTTTTTAAATATATCACATTTGAATATTGAGTATAGTTTAGAATTTAAATAAATGTCACACAGCTGTAAATAAATCTAATCAAATAAAACAAATGTATAAATTATATTTATGCACGTTTGTGGTAATTTTACAGTTTGCGTAACTTAAACCTCATCTTCATTTATTTATATCATGATATCGCCCTTCCCTAGTACAGTGTCTATTTGAAGAGAGGATGATGATAGATATAAGGCAGTGTCCACCAGCAATTTGGCCAGAACTGCGGCTTGGAGGAGCAGCAAAAGTCTTCACCCAATAACTTTTTGTCCAGTTGACAGAATTGAATTTCTCTTTTACTATGGATCATACCTGGACGACTGAGGAGTTACACACAGTTCACTTTTAGTTATTATTTTGAAGTAACTATAGACTTAATGCAATTTCCATTTTTGCTAAACAGAAGCTCATTACAGCAACAACAGATGAAAAAACAGCTGGAAAAGTACCAACGCTAATAGCGTGTTAATTCTACCACATTATAGTTCTAAGACAAAGAAGCACTTTTTAATTACATGCTATATGCTATGACTTGACTAAATATAACCTCATGAAAAATAAGACATTTTCATTATTGTTATAACTTTTCAAATCAGAGTCGTGCCTACACGTTTCTATTTTTACTCATTGTCAGTTCTGTGATATGTGAGGGCGCATCATGTCGCCGTGGCACCAGAAAATTGTGGATTTAGTTGGAGAATGTAGCTTAAAAGTGGAATATCAGAAGCAGGGCTGGGCCTTGAGCGACTACTATAGAAACTTACTAACCCTGTGGTTCTCAATCTTTTCACACTAAGTACTTCTTAAGATAATATTTGGCTTTCCAAGTAGCACCAGATACACCTGGACTTCATCAGGCCTAAATGAGGGCTTAACACTGTCTGAAATGAGACTAAACCATGGATAACGTATTACTAAATACCAATAAACCCAAAGAAAAAAACATTAACAAATTGGTCTCAAAATAAAACAAAAACTCAAACTACAGAGCACCCCAGGTGGTAGGTATGCCACAGTTTGAGAAACATGTACGAGGCAGTGTGAGAAGCTCTGCATTTGCACCACACACAAACTGCACGAACTTGCTGTGAGGGGGCTTATCACTCCACAGAGCTAACATATAACTTTTCTGGTAAAGGGGATGCGACCTGCTTGCTTCTATGGCAATGTTCTTACTTTGCCTGGAACATTTCACAGAATGTCATAAGATCTATCTCCATGGAGAATGTTCCATGTTGCCGTGCTCATTTAACTGGAGTTATGAACATTGCACTTCTTCTTTGACAGTCTCTCCATGCATTTCAGAATTATGAACATTTTGAACCATTGCCATAGTAATTAGTAATTTAAAACAATTACTAATTGTAATTGCCTGGGAAGTTGAAACCCATGAATAAAAATGACTTGATCTAAGTTGTAGTACTGATAATAATAGTAGTGATTAATTGCTAAAATATTCATATCATTAGAAAAGATTGGCAACTGAATTTTTGCATACACTGTTGGCAGTATAAATACCCACATGCTTTACTATTTCCTTATATAGGCATTTAAAGGGCTTTTGTAAACATTCCTCTGGTCCAGGCGGTGCCCGCGCTCTTGCCTTCAGAGACAGCTCAGCTCACCTCTCCATCTGTTGCTCTGAACTCACAGTCTGAGTCCCACTCATCAAAGTCACCTCCAGCGCCCCCTGTAGTTGCAGCACCCCATGACCACGGCACCCTGCTTCTGTGGGACGACAAAGTCAATCTGAACCAATTTAACTCAACCTGCAGAATTCTCACCACTATACGAGCTCTCGACATGTGACATTCAAAATAACATTGTAGAAAGAGATTTCTTCAACAGTTTTTGAAACAGAAACAAAACTCCAAGAATGAACATGAGCATCCCTAGAAGATTTTTAGCTTTGGAAGCCATTTTCGCTGCTGCAAACTGCACTGTTATAGAAACAGCTTGAATGCATGCTTACAAGGCGAAATACAGAAAAAAAAACAAAATAATACCATAAGGAATAAATAATAATTGTGCTACTATGACTATTACTACTGCTTTTAAACTGCACACACTATCACTGTTTCTTACCAGTCAATTGCCAAAAAATATGTAATTTTTCCACAAAGTAAAACTACTTTGCTGCTTTGGAATAGGTCAGGAGTTGGCAATTAACATGTGTATAGTAACTGAACACAATTATCCCTATGAAATGAATGCAATCAGCCTACCTCAGTATTTTCCAAGAGTAAATGTTGTCTTTGATGAGGTTAAGTGAAGCAAAGCTGATTTCTACCTGGAGAAACTCCAAATATGTCAACAACTGTAAGAACATATGAGCTTCTATTGTGTAATTTAGCAACAACTGACAAAGCACAAAAACCAGGATTGGTTCAGTCAGGATTATAGCAGTGCCCCTGGTTCAAATCTGTAACCATAGAAACCCTAAAAGTGGGCAGCAAACAAAGTCCTTTTTACAGAGCTTGACCGTGCTCACAACAGCAATCACATAAGAAAAGACAGAACACATTCTTGGAGAGGGGAGAGGGCCAGAGTTCAGATGTGTGCTCGCTTACTGCACTGACCTCCACCAGTGTCAAATCTAATCAATATACAACAGTTAACCTAGAGTACTTTCTCCCATTTTACAAAGTAATTCATTATTGGTCTGGCATGGATTTTTGAAGATAACCTCCTTGTCCATCCCATCAGGTTACATTCGCTGACCACTGGCTAAAAACACTCAGAAACATCCATTATTTATATGTAGAGCCTTTTAACAACGCCAAAGATAGTAAAATTAATCAAAACCCAACAGTTTTACGTACAGCTTTTAATGTATGTTCCCACCCCACTGTCTGTAAAAGATCTATATTATAGTGCATGGTAAAAAAAAAACAAGAAAAAAAAAAAAGAAACAAGAAATGTGTGGGAGATTTTGATTATAAATAAGACAGGAACAAAAATATACATGGGCAGATGTGTATTATAGTTGTAATTTATGTTTTGCTATGTTTTTTCTGATCATATATGGTTGTCTTTCTTTTTGGACCATTTTTGGTAAGAGGTGAAAAAAAAGGAGTCTAAGAAATATGTTGGAAAATGGATAGAGGAGATGACAAAGGCAAAGGAGGAGCAGACCGCAGAGGAGCACCAAGGTGGAAAAGATGGATGGACTGAGAGAAAAGGGGAGTGGGGGGTCAGAGTCCAAGACCAACAACAGGCTTTCGGGTGAGAGAGAGGCTTTTGACAAGGATCGAAAGTTCACATAAAGCAAAAAAAGCGAACCCATATACACTCAATCTTTATCCCCTTTTTGAAACCAGCAATTTGTATCTTGGTGTTTTTCTTCTAAAATGGTACACGTCATGGTTTATAGATGAGGAGAAAGTAAAGCGAAGGGCAGAACAAATCTCACTTTCAGTTCTTAAGAGTTTGAGTGAGTGGCTCTCAAAGACTACTTTATCATGACAGGAGAAGGTTTTATTACAGACAAAGATGTCGTCTCTATAGTTGAAATTATACACTTAGGGCATTTGTTGACTCATGTAATTGGAAAACTACCGTGAAAGGTCCCATTGGATTTAACACATCCACATTAAAGCAACAATAGGTTTTAAGGACTTTTGTCCATCTAATAGCATCTGAGTGCTGCAGAGTCCATCTTTGTAAGAACACTAATATGAGGCTGTCATAAAAGAAAACACGGCAAATGCTAATTAATATAATACAATGGGACTGGAACATTCTTAGCCACTGAGCTGTTATTTTTTGTAACACTCAAATGACATATTCTGCATAATAATAAAAATTAACCCAAGTGTTGTCTAGCGCCCCCTAGATGTCGCTGGCAGAAAAAGTAGTAACACTCAATTGCTCATCATACCACTGAGAGACTCCATATTTGCCGGTGAAAGTGCCATCTTTTCCACTTCTTTACATTTCTGTAGTTTTCTCAAACAGGCAGTGGCCCCTCAGCCATGTCTGACATATTAACTCTCCTTTGGGCTTTTAGTTGTCTGCACCTTCAACCCTTCACAAACACAGAGGCAGACAGCTCCCAGAAAACCTCTGTGCCCAGAATATTAAGGACCCCACCCCACTGTGCACCCTAACGTCACGCCGCTATAAGCATTTCCATTACAGCAAAAGGTGTGGGCAGAGCCTCGACATCTGCGCATTGAAAGTCATGGCATTAAAGGATGCTGGTATGTGAAAACAGAGTGTGATTTTGTGTCATTGCATCACAGACTCACGTCGGTGAAGGCTGGCAGCAGGTGAAGGGGGAGGAGGTGTCTGAGGGGGTCCGGGGCTTGGGTCCTGCCCGTGGTGGGACGCAGCAGCTGGGGCAGAGCGCTGTGGCACACACTACCTGGAGAGACAAGAGCACAGGTAAAGAGACAGGAACAGATGGCAAACAAGGATACAGAATGTGCTAATGAACCACAAGACTAAAATAAACCCAAGTGTTTTGACGTGACTCATTAAGAAGCAGATTGTATGAGGAAAAAAGTGTACGTTTAGGTTAAAAGTGCATCCATCTTTAGACTCAAATGCTAATACACAAGATGCATGACGTCATTAACTGTCTATATTTAAGCTGAGTTAAAAGTGTATTTCCTTATTCAGTACTAATCAGGACTCGTGCATATATTTCTTTTTCTTCAGTCATAGTACTATTCAAGTAAATGTTAAATATTCCCATAATAGGCCTGAACCTCCCACGTCTCTTTGGTCCCAGGCATGATGTTTCTTTCTTTTTTTTTCGTTTTTCATGTGCATTGTGTAAAACAAGATTAATAATTGACTAAGCCTTTCTATTATTTGCGTCTGTAAGGCAAACCCTCCTTGTATTTGTGTATGTAAGGTCTAGATGGTGCCTCAAGGCTGCAGTGCTGTTCAAACATGAAACATGCCCAGTGGAACTAAAGATCCGGACACATCCATCACGTTACCATTAAATTACATACAAACATTTGCAGGAAATGCCTCGTTTATTTGCTCTATAGGAAACCTCATTCATCAGTGGAATATTGTGTTTTTATGAAGTTCATTACTGACTCCTCCACAGTGATAAACAGTTTATAATAGGTCTACTAAACGCAATCAAAGTTTCCAAAGTCCATAAAAAGCTGGTGCTATAGGACATGACATTAACATCTTGAAACTTTATCAGAAAACCAGACAAAAACATCAGTTCAGGTTGCAAAGTGTGTGTGAGAGTGTGGCTTAGGGACAGACTGGACATAAGACACTTGCCTCAGAATACTTATTGCCAAAGTCCATTACTAACACTTTACTTGGTCCTCACTCATGTTCTGATTGCAGAGGCTTGTTAGTTTACGGGGGGAAAAAAACTTGATTACAGTTTGATTCGGGACCAGCGCGCGTGTAATCAGCCTAATCAGACTCTACACACCCATCCGCAACGCCATTACGCTGATTGCCTATTGCCTTGTCTGACCGAGCAATGTTTAGTTTATTTTGGCAAAAGAATTAAGTTATGACGCTAAATTAGAGGACGCATCACGTGACAAACAGGGATTGATGTGAAACTTGCACAAACTTCAAAACAGAAACTTGTCAAGTCATTTTGATGCAGGCAGTTTATTCTGTCCCGAAGCCCTTCACCCACATTGAGAGCAACGAAAGCACTGCACACGAGTTTATTTAGACAATTCCTCTTCTGCAGCAAACAATAGAATTGCTCTCCCAGTGAAAATAAACGGAGTGGGCGTCGTGTGGACGGATGTACTGTTGTAAATCATGGCTTCTATCGCCCGGAGAGGAGCAGGTGATTTAAAGCCCATCATATCAACAAGTGACTACGGCGGTAGAACCACAGCAAACAGTCTAACCAAAGCTTATCGACACCATTAGATTGGTTTACGTACCAAAATACATCGTGACACGTGCTGTAAAATCCCGCTGGATGAGCCATAAAAGTGCGTCTCGTTGTCAGCCGCGGGAGCCGAGGCTGGTGCTGTGCGTCTCGCTGCCCCCACAGTCAGACTCGTGTGTCTCTCCTCCTCTCTGCTTCTTCTTGTGGCGGTGCGCTGCGGCTCATTCACATCTGGACCCCCCACCCCACAACCGCCACGCTCTCCAAACCCAGCCCCTGCCTCCTGTCCCGACTTTCCCGTTATTCTGCCTGGAGTTTAACGTGACTTTAATTCACCAAATAGACGGAAATTGTCTTAATGAGGGGACGGCACCACCACAGACCAGCGCGCACTCCGTGCTCAGCGCTTTGAGTTTTTTCTGCATCAAAGCCACTTCTCCAACAGCCAATGCTTCACAGATGAGCAGTATGCCCTAAGAGCAAATGTGTTCTTAAAGGCTCTACTTTCCTCTTTCCTTTCCTCTTGGGTCCGCTGTATTTTTAGATCCAAAATCCATCTCCACAAACGCAGTCACGCACACTCACGCACACACGCAGCTTTATTTTTAAAGGCGCGTGCGTATTTACACTTGAAAGTGCCTCACGCGCCCGTATCATGAGCCCATTTTCACACCCTCAGCAGCTCATATCTGAGCAGAGTGACCTTGCCTCAACTTCTGCATGTTGTCCAAGTCCCTCGTGTCAAGAAACTGGACAAAAACATTTTCCCACAAACCAGAGCTCATGAGAGTTAGTGCAGGCCTTATGCAGCTTCTTCTTCTACAGGAATACTTTTTAGACCGATGAATAGGTTCGTTGTTACTTTAATTTATACTAGTTAGGGCGGTAATCTACTGAAAAGCATTTCAAGGTTTATCTCCCAAGATGGAACAAAAAATGTATGAAAAAATCATGAAATTCACCAAATACTCACAACAGTGGATGGTTTTACTCCTGGAGTTGTTTTTACCTGCACAGATGGGTTATCTCCATGTGCCACTGCCAAATCCTCAGTACTTCTGACCAGAATCCTGATGTTTTGGAAAAAAGATCTGCTTGCAGGAGATAGAGCGGTTGTTTGTGGATCAAATGCAGAGGGCTGTGTAATTTCCTCTAAAGGACAAGAGAACTTGACTTATTTGTGTTTCATTGTATTTTAATGATGTTCCTGATCTACATGTCAAGGATCAGATTCCAGTTACACTCGTAACATGAGACTTCCTACTGGCTTCTTTTGCCAATTGTTCTTGATGATGGAGTTTCATAATATAGGTATATGTGATTGTGAAAATGAGTATGAAGTTGTCTGAGGTAAATGAAGATCGTTTCATATTTACTACAAAAAGTTTTATGTGTTTTATAAAAAATTACCAATGTAAAACAGAACATACTATGCCACAGTGAAAGTTTTTTGCAACAGCTGCAAAAGTATGAAACGTCAGCCAGTCGTTTACATTCTTCAAAACCCCAGTGACATAATTGCCTGGGAAACTGCACTGTGATGACTACATGTTGGCTTGGGTGTAAAACTGTTGTCATTTAACATAGTCAGCCGCTGTATCCAACAGTGCAACCTAAACCCTGTATTACGCAAAGTTCTAATGCAGCCAAATTCTCCAGACCAGGCCGTAGTGGAAACATGCTTGTGGTCAGACACTGCCAAGGTTATGTTTGCCAAAGACGAAGTGCAGAGGCTTCACACCAGCTCTCATTCTCTCTCCTTCATGCACCTGTCTCCAAATATGTGACTTCTTTGTTAAACATTTTTGATGTGCAGTTAAAGTAAAAAGCAACTGAACTCAAACTTGTGGGAAAAAGTTTTTTGTTAGGCAAGGAAACATTTTGGTACATCTTGTGACATAGTGACAACAAAATAAAATAGATGAAGCAGTGGTTCTCAACTGGTCCAAGTTATTACAGACAATTTTGTAGTCACATTTTCCAAAGTAAGAATGCAGCGATTTGCATGAGGGTTCGACTTAGCATTGGATACCATTTTGACAGAATCTTGTCATTTTTCCAAGTTTCAGACGAGAGTAAATAGTACACTGAAAAGCCTTTGTTGCTATTTTTTACATTTCTGTTATTATATTGGTAATTTATGTTGCTCTGCTCTGGTTTTCAGTTACAACGTGAGCAGCAAAGGCACATTTATTTGTATAGCACAATTTGTACACAAAGTAATTCAACGTGCTTTACAGAATAAGAAAGACATTAAAATCACAATGCGGCAAATCAAAACGTAAATAATCAATTAGAATAAAACAAACAACTCTCTGATCCCGGGGGAGGTTGGAGCCATGGACTCCGAGTGGGCCATGTTCTCCACCTCCATTGTTGATGCGGCTGCCCGTAGCTGTGGTCGTAAGGTCTGCGGTGCTTGTCGCGGCGGCAATCCCCGAACCCGGTGGTGGACACCGGAAGTAAGGGATGCCGTCAGGCTGAAGAAGGAGTCCTATCGGGCCTTGTTGGCTTGTGGGACTCCTGAGGCAGCTGACAGGTACCGGCGGGCCAAGCGTGCTGCGGCTCGTGCTGTCGTGGAGGCAAAAACTCGGGGTTGGGAGGAGTTCGGGGAGGCCATGGAGGAGGACTATCGGACGGCCTCAAAGAAATTCTGGTAAACCGTTCGGCGCCTCAGGAGGGGGAAGCAGTGCTTCACCAACACTGTTTACAGTGCGGGTGGAGAGCTGTTGACCTCAACTGGGGATGTTGTCGGACGGTGGAAGGAATACTTTGAGGATCTCCTCAATCCCACTGTCACGTCTCCGAGGAGGAAGCCGAGGCTGGGGACCCGGAGGCGGACTCATCTATCACCCTGGCGAAGTCACTGAGGTGGTTAGCAAGCTCCTCGGTGGCAAGGCTCCGGGTGTTGATGAGATCCGTCCGAGTACCTTAAGTCTCTGGATGTTGTGGGGCTGTCTTGGCTGACACGTCTCTACAACATCGCGTGGCGGTCGGGGACAGTACCGCTGGACTGGCAGACCAGGGTGGTGGTCCCTCTGTATAAAAAGGGGGGACCGGAGGGTGTGTTCCAATTACAGGGGAATCACACTCCTCAGCCTTCCGGTAAGTAAGGTCTATTCCAGGGTACTGGAGAGGAGAGTCCGGCCGATAGTCGAACCTCGGATCCAGGAGGAGCAGTGTGGTTTTCGTCCTGGTCGTGGAACACTGGACCAGCTCTATACTCTCCATCGGGTGCTCGAGGGTTCATGGGAGTTTGCCCAACCGGTCCACATGTGTTTTGTGGATCTGGAGAAGGCATTCGACCGTGTCCCCCGTGGTGTCCTTTGGGGGGTGCTCTGGGAGTATGGGGTCCGGGCCCTTTGCTATGGGCTGTCCGGTCCTGTATGACCGGAGCAGGAGCTGTGTTCGCATTGCCGGCAGTAAGTCAGACTTGTTCCCGGTGCATGTTGGACTCCGCCAGGGCTGCCCTTTGTCACCGGTTCTGTTCATTATATTTATGGACAGAATTTCTAGGCGCAGCCAGGGGCTGGAGGGGGTCTGGTTCGGGAACCACAGGATCTCATCTCTGCTGTTTGCAGATGATGTTGTCCTGATGGCTTCTTCGAGCCAGGGACCTGCAGCAGGCACTGGGGCGGTTTGCAGCCGAGTGTGAAGCGGCTGGGATGAGAATCAGCTCTTCTAAATCTGAGGCCATGGTTCTCGACCGGAAAAAGGTGGTTTGCCCTCTCCGGGTGGGTGGTGAGCCCTTGCCTCAAGTGGAGGAGTTCAAGTATCTCGGGGGTCTTGTTCACGAGTGAGGGAAGGATGGAACGCGAGATTGACAGGCGGATCGGTGCAGCGTCTGCAGTGATGCGGTCGCTGTATCGGTCCGTTGTGGTAAAGAAGGAGCTGAGTCGAAAGGCAAAGCTCTCGATTTACCGGTCAATCTACGTTCCTACCCTCACCTATGGTCATGAGCTCTGGGTCATGACCGAAAGGACAAGATCGCGGATACAAGCGGCCGAAATGAGTTTCCTCCGCAGAGTGGCTGGGCGCACCCTTAGAGATAGGGTGAGGAGCTCAGTCACACGGGAGGAGCTCGGAGTAGAGCCGCTGCTCCTTCACGTCGAGAGGAACCAGCTGAGGTGGCTCGGGCATCTGCTTAGGATGCCTCCTGGACGCCTCCCTAGGGAGGTGTTCTGGGCATGTCCCACCGGGAGGAGGCCCCGAGGAAGACCCAGGACACGCTGGAGGGACTATGTCTCTCGGCTGGCCTGGGAACGCCTTGGGGTCCCACCGGAGGAGCTGGAGGACGTGTCTGGGGTGAGGGAAGTCTGGGAGTCCCTGCTTAGACTGCTGCCCCCGCGACCCGGCTTCGGATAAGCGGAAGAAAATGGATGGATGGATGGAATAAAACAAGAAGAGGCAGAATAAAAACCTTTCAGTCATATGCACAGCTAAACCGAACCCAGCAGGACATGTTCAAAGCAGTTTGAGATCAAGCATGGTCAGTTTAGAATTGTTTTTAGCGCCCTCTCTCTCCCCCACAGATTCCATGTCTCTTACTCTGTACCAGCCTAAGCAGACAAAATATCAAAATAAATTCAGTTCATCGCGCAGGCCTAATGAAAACAATATTCAGACCAAAACAAGCTGATCACCTCTCATCAACCCACCAGCAGGTTTCCAATCACCATTTGAAAAGCATCTTCGTTCCAAATGTATGTATTTAACAGTCCACAACTGGCACAGTATGACAACCATTTTATG
Source organism: Periophthalmus modestus (assembly GCA_019594935.1). NCBI lineage: Eukaryota > Metazoa > Chordata > Actinopteri > Gobiiformes > Gobiidae > Periophthalmus > Periophthalmus modestus. The sequence goes on from JAIEZT010001318.1 coordinate 25,153,245, forward strand.
CTGTAATAACATTCTCTGTTAATATACATTGCAGAGGTTCAATGTGGTATAATGAAGGCCAGTGGAGCTGCCGGTAATTCCGAGTAATTTGGGAGGGAAATTGGTTGCAGAGTGAGGTCCAGTCAGTGGGAAGGGAATGATGAATTGGTCCAATGAAGCAATGGAGCATCTACTGTGTTACTGCGGGGTTATATTTCACACGGTCCTATCCTCCATCCTCTTTCATGGAACCAAAGACTGTAGCACACATGGAAAGACCAACTCATAAACCCAATTTAACACCGCTTTTGTCACTTTCTGTATTGCCAGACACATCAAGTCTCAGTGAGAATAAGCAGAGCACTTTGGAGGGCTGGGTGGTATTATTATTATGTTTTTTCTTCACATTTCTTCTATCAGCACTGACACGTTTCCAGTGCCACAGAGGAGACTTTGTTTGAATTCCTGAGCTCTGAGATACACAGTCAGGTGCATTACATCCAAAAGACTAATCGCCGTGCCAAAGCAAATGTCACAGGGGGAGAAAATTGCCTCAAAGGTGAAATTTAAGGTCAATTTTGCAAGAATGGGTCAACGAGCAGAGATCCAAAAAGAGCACTAAAACCCACTATGTGAGCAGAAGCAGGAGGCGCACTGAGGAGGTTAAACAAATCTCTATTTCAAGATCATATAAATTAAAAAAAATAACTTTTCTCCACTCTGTTTAACCAAAGTACTTGCAAATGGTCTTGGGTCGTTGAGTCATTGAATTGTTGTCAAGATTAAAGAGAGAGGACCCAATTTAAGCCAAACACTTTACAATTATTTGCCATTTAGACCAAAATAAGGTACTATGATCAAATATACACAAAGATTGGTCATTTTAGATGCCATACTGTAAGCAAAAGACAAGCATGTGGTAGACTTTACACCAGAAAAGTCCCATAGTGCCATAGACACCTTTCAAAACCATGCGACTTGCTATAAACTGCTGACAGGTTGCATAGATGGAAGTAAGTTTGAATGAAAGTCCACACACATCATAACTGCTCTGCAAATATACAGACATACTTCACTTTAGGTCTCACAAGTGTTTCTTGGTTCATGTTAATATTGTAATGCTCAAATTGGTTCAAATCATCCTAATGCATTGTTTCTGAACTTGATCCCACTGCGCAGATCCCATAACGCACTAATGACAATCTTCATTACACTTCTCAGTTCTCGGGTTCCAGCACTTAAACAATGGTCCACTGCATCACTTTACACCTGTGGAGTAGAGCCGCACAGACGGACAGACAAACATAACGCTACCATGGAAACTGTGATATGTAATGTTGTGTTAGCTGGACCTATGCTGAGACTCTTGGGTACATGGCTCATGCCTCTACCTGCTTAATTACTTCAGCAGGAAGGAAATCTAGTGACCCCAACAGAGCGCCAACAGCCAGCACCACAGGACCTCCTCTGAAGTCAAGAGGCGTAATTGACTTTTTCTAAGTGATGCAGACGGTTGAACACAAGAATGCACATAGACATAGACAAGTACACATTTAGTCCCAGATCTGAGGCTAAAATAGATTGACAAAAGCACCTTCCAGCTCCACTTCACATTTTAGGGAGTCCAGATTGTCGACTCACTGATGGCTCACCTCTTTTCTTTGATTGGTCACCATAACAACATCACCATGGCAATCAGCGTGCATTGACTTCAGTCTATTTATGTAATGATGCCAGTTCACATGGAAATGTCAAATTTGGTTTCCTCAGTCTGAGATGAATATGATGCCAAGTGTTAAATGTGACAAGAAATCATGTTTATGAAGAAAATTTTCTTAAGTAAATCTGTGCGTTTGTGTTGGGAACAATAGCTCACTCAAACAAAGAAAGGGTTAGAAATGCTTGTCGCATATTTTGGGGTGACGTCATACTACTAGTGAAAGTAAAGTGCCAACTGAACTGGGTATTAGTCATGAGTAAAGGCTGAACTATGTTGGCAGGTTGTAAAAACAATTATCTTTTTGGCCAAACCCAAGTAATGAAACTACTGGTCTGTAACTGTAGGCAAGTGTGGATGCAATTACTCAATACGTCAATCAATATTCCCCAAACAAGTACAATACTTTATGTAATGTATTACAATGGATGGGCGACCATGTGTCCACTGTCTGACAAACCCATGATGTGTCACTGTCTGATAAACCCACCTGCGGCACAATAAATGCATCATACTCAAAGTTAAACTCAAAATTGTTACCCAAATATAAAAAATAAATATCAAAATGCAAAAATAAACCATGCACCGCCATCAGGAAGTGGATAAGTGAAGTAATCCTGGAGAAAAAGTATGATTTGCTGTTAATATTGTTGAATATTGTTGGGGTGACAGTAGCTCAGTTGGTTGGGTGTTTGTCCACTTATCCGAAGGTTGGCGGTTCAAATCCCGCTCTCTACATAAACATCATTGGTTGAGTGGTTAGATCCACTGACTTGAAGGTTGGCGGTCCATCCCTCACAGATGAATTCTGTCGTTGTGTCCTTGGGCAAGACACTTAACCCACCTTGCCCCCAGTGTCTGCGTACACTGGTGGATGGGTGACTGGTTCCTTGTTGTAAAGCGCTTTGAGTGCCTTGAAAGGTAGAAAAGCGCTATAAAAAAAATGTGACCAATCACAGAAGAAAATTTTGATTTTTTTTTTTTTTTTTTTTTTGAATAATTATTAAATGCATTGCATGTGTGGCATACTAATGTGTGCCACCTTGATATTTACAGGAAGCAGCTTTCTGCAGGCCTGGCATGTCTTTGATAATCACATATGCTGTACACAACACCACAAACAAACTGAGGAAGTGAAGATCAACACCAAGAACAAGCACCCAAAGCCCCAAACCACATCAGAAAATTGGAAAGTTGGAAAAAGTCTGTGAGCAGTAATCCAGGGGAGATGTCACCCAGCATGCAAATGTGTTGTTGAAAAGGAGTTTAAAGCTAGACTTCTGGTCTCTGGAGGTCAAGGTCACAAAAACTCAACAATGATGAAACAAACAGATGTTATGTAAATGTAAACTTTTGGAAGACAGGACGTCCCACAGACAGAAAAGAAGAAAGAAGATGAATCGTAAACAGCTTCTCGGTGCAAGGCCAAAGGTGTCATGGCGCTTAAGAGTATTCAGGGTTTTAGACACACTTTACAGGCTACACATGTCAGCACACACACGGGTAATGGTCTCCACATGGACCCTAAAACCAGGGTCAAAACAAGGACTAGACACGATTTCACAAGGATTTTGTGAATTCTCCTAAATGAAAAGTTCTAGAAATTGTACACGCAATGGGGCACCACAGGTCTTCTCCAAATCATTCTCCCTGTATCTGCATTTGTGCTGCACTTGGACAAAGTATATTTCACTCATAATAGAAAAGAAAGCCCAAAGAAAGTGGTGATCTGGTTCTGATTCAAAAGAAATTGGTCTTTTACCTAGCACAGAGCCCTATGCATCAATAAAAATGTCTTGGTTAATCAAAAGGTTTAAGATCTCACAAAAAACTAACAAATCCTCCAAAAGTCCACTTGATAAAAAAAACAACAGTATCAATGGATATAAAAATAACTGGACTGCTAATTGCACTAAACTAATTGCCCTCATACCTTGGAGTTGTTCTCCTGAAGGCTGTGTGCAGACCAGCTTTGATGAATAAAGTTGGGTTAGAAATTCTGGGAAAGAGGTACAATCTTGTTTTCCTCACCGCCCTTCAGCTCACAATGTTAGCCTGCCAAAATGAAGTTCAAACTTACATCATTTTTTCATTGCTTAAAGTCTTTTTGGAGAGATTTTTTTCTGTATTAAAAATTGTATAAAATGTAAGTGGAGGTGATGGAAATGGCATTGTGTCTACACGTGTGCCAGTTTGAGCAGATGATGGAGCCAGATGCCCTGCTCAGCTCATAGCATTGTCATTGGTGTGAAATAATTAAACATTTATTACCCAGAGCAAAGCCTGTTCTTGGGTTTCTGTTATCATTTCATAGTGGGGAAACTTAATAAAAGCTTTTGTGGCTATTTTAATATAGCGCAATGCTCCCCAGCAGATGTCTGCAGCACATCTGTGGAGCAGAGGTAAGTGTCCACACTCAGACTGGGGTTAACCTCTGCGCCTCACATTTCTCCTCTGTCTGCAGAGCCTCATGTCCAATTACACAGTGACCCGAGACAGCACGTGCACGTGGAAGCACATGGTGTGGGAAGTAATGAAGACTACTGTTGTATTGTATGTCAACATGAGAATAAAAATGATGTTTTAAAGCACAAAACTGAAGCATGGTAATGTTAAAAGCAAGCATGGTCCACACTGCCATCTACAGGACAATCACAGAAATAACTTAACAAAAGTGTTCAGATTTAGGCTACTGTAATGAAGAAAAAAAAAAAAAAAAAAATAGATGCTACTCTTTTTAAGCTATGGTCTATTTTTATCTAGTGTATAAGTGTACAAATGGACGAATGAAGTTCTTTGTTCTTGTTCTTAAACATGTTAATATAATATAAGCACAACAACATGTGCAAGAGATTGTTGAATTAGTTTCTCAAGACACCCACAAAAATATTTAATCAGATACTAAATATAGTCTCTATTACTCTACACTAATTATTATGGTATTTGAAATAGCAACATTTCAATAAAGAAATAATCTGAATGATAACTTATTTATTATGACTGTACCAAGTGTACTAAAAATGTAAAATGTATGTCACTCTGATTTGACACAACACATCTTTGGTTTGGTTTTCAAGTACATAAAGAAAACAATGAGCTTTTAACTTAACACCGTTGCACTGATGTCTGGTGGCTGCATGAAACAATGTGTTCTTTTTCAACATAGAGAAATAGCTGCATCTTTACAATGAATCAAGTACAAAAAAGTATTATAAATAATTTATTGCAAGTAAATCCCAGTGCATGCTTTTATAAATCCACAAATTGTTCTGAAAAATATAAAACCATAAAAATCTATTTCTAACTAATAGTGCCCACTACTCTTCTACTATACATTCAAATACATGTTTTCCATCTGGTCTCTCGTCATCTCCCTTACACAAAACACTCTTACGTTTGATACTTTACAGGTGAGGACAGTTTGACATTGAACTGGTGAATCTCAAGCATCACTATGTTACACTTGGCGGTTGTTCAGTCCATCAGGAGCTCTTGCAGCACGGCTTCCTCTCCTCTTGACTTTGGCTTGACGATCCCACTGGGTTGGAGAGGGTTACTGCGCTGATTGACCCACGGGTCACTTCTCTACTAGCTACCTTCTTATGGATGGCTATGGATGAAAAAATAAATAAAAATTATGTGTGTATGTGTGTGTGTGTGTGTGTGTGTGTGTGTGTGTGTGTGTGTGTGTGTGTGTGTGTGTGTGTGTGTGTGTGTGTGTGTGTGTGTGTGTGTGTGTGTGTGTGTGTGTGTGTGTGTGTGTGTGTGTGTGTGTGTGTGTGTGTGTGTATGTGTATGTGTGAATTTAAAGTGCACATGACAGGTTTTCATATTTTTCTAATTATGACTTGGTTTGTTGGGATAGTATCTGTGGTAAATATTTATCATAGTGTTACATGAGTTTGTGGCAGTTTGTGGAAACGTTTGAGAAGTACAAAAATATAGGAAGCAGCAGTGACTTCTGAAACATTTACCAATGTTTAAAAAAATGAAGGGACAATTTACACGCAAGGGAGGCCTTTTTCTGTCAGTCTAAAGCTTCATTTAATTAAATAAACGTTTTCTCATTTATTTGTATTAGTCTAATCATAACTATAGTGCAGTTTAGTTATGGAATTTTATGGAACTTTATTAAAATGTTTTGTTTTTTTTAGATCAATCTTAAATATTGTATCAACCATGTTACAGTGAAATGAGTAGTCTAACCTGTCAAGTGCACTTTTTATTATATTTTTATATAGTTTTACAGAGCAGACTGATAAACTTGTACCTGTGAGAACTTCATGAAACGCATCTTCAACATTTGTGGAGTCCAGCGCTGAGGTCTCCATAAACATAAGGCCTTTTTTCTCTAAAACAGGGAGTGTTTTAGCAAATAGTGGAGTGCATTAAGAGATCCTTATCTGAATTCCTCAAAGGCAGCTCCACTGACCTGCAAAATCCCGCGCCTCTTCAGTCGGGACAGTCCTGAGAGTTTCCAGATCTCTCTTGTTCCCCACCAACATCACCACAATGTGTGGGTCTGCGTGGTCGTACAACTCCTTCAACCATCTCTCTGCACTTTCATAGGTCAAATGCTTGCTTATGTCATAGACTAAAAGGGCACCCACTGCTCCTCGGTAATACCTGGATAGAGACATAAGAGTTATAACATTGTGTTATATTTATTTATCGGTTTCAGCTTCATGTTATATGCAACATTTTGAGGACTTTTGCCCATTCAAAAGATATTTTGTTTCACATTGTTAGTCACTATGGCAACTGCCTGAAACTCATGGGTGATGGGTGTGTTTTGGTGAATACCCACGCGGAAGTGATGGCTCGGTACCGCTCCAGTCCCGCTGTGTCCCATATCTGTGCCTTGATGGTGAAGTTGTCCAGTTGAACCGTGCGGGTGCTGAACTCCACTCCTATGGTTGTGCGACTGTCGTGATTGAATTCATTCTTGGTGAAGCGAGACAGGAGGTTGCTTTTGCCCACACCTGATTCTCCTATCAAAACCACTAACAGAGAACACAATGCACTAAGTATTAGGTTGACATGTCCAGACGATTACATTATTACATGTTGGAATGAATGAGTGGATGTTGCAATGGAGGTGGGGTTAAGGAGTGCTTCTAACAAACTACACATCAGATTCACGTGGCACATGCAGCCTGCATTGACACAACTTTGGTATGATTGGAATGGCAATTGTTATCATGAGAAAACAGGTTTAGTTAGACAAAAAGAGATGTTTTCATTAAAAATGCCTGTAGCCACAGCTAGAATTACTCTTAGAGGCACACAATGACCACTTCCTTATATAGCTAACCAATATACTTCTGTCATACCATAGCATTAACTAATACAGACTATGGAAAAGTTTAAGATGTCCTTTGTGTTAGTATTCTTACCTTTGAAGACAAAGTTGTAGGACTCATCTGAACTCATGATGTATTCCTAGAAGAAGGTGAGAGAATGAGGCCACTTTTGAGCTGTTATCCCAAACTAAAAATAGGACAGGTGGCTCCTCCAAATACCCCTCCGTCCCTGCAGTCTGGAGAGTGAAAGAGAGACAGTGAAAATGGAGTTCCAAAAAACAGGTTGAGCTGCACCCACCACCAGCGCCGCTCCTTGCTTCCTTATGCGTGGATTCGGGACAGGAAAGTGTACAGGCAGGTAAAGGCAGGGAGCTGTGGCCGGCCGAGCCCTCATCAGCTGATACCTGCGGGACGGGGAGGGAAGGGAGGGGGGCAGAAAGAGAGAGAGAGAGCAGGTACAACAGGTAGAACCACAGTGATCCAGATCTGGGACTCCACCCTCTGCACTCTGCTTACAGCTCTATTCATTTGTATGACAATAGAGCTCACCAAGCAGGTGCAATGGAGTGCTGTGCAGCCATTTTGACCTTACAGTAACATGAGTAAAAATATGATTGCATGAAGGTTAAAAGTATTTTCAGGTTTTGGAAGGGATGAGTAGAAGAGACGTTGAATAAATATTTTTGCTTCCTGGTTTAGTGACACATTTGCACCTGTGATTGCCTTTGACCGGGCTTTTTTTTTTTTTTTTTTTATAGCAGTAACTATGAGTTAATATTTAACTAGCCCTCATAAAAAACATACTGTTTACCTTTGGGCACTTTGATGATAACCCATTCAAAAACAGGGATGATAGAAGCACAGGTCACAAGAAAACAACTAAAAACCTGGCGATAACAGTTGTACATAGATTAATAGTGAAAGTCATAATGCATAATTGGCAGTTAAACTCATTTGCAGTCAAAACTTGCACATATGTACTACTGAAATGTACCTATGCAACTTTAGCTTTGAAATCTACAAGGTAGGCGCTTAGACATAGACATTGAGCCATTTTTAATAGTGAGACATTTCAACCACATCATTGGCCAGTAAGACAGAGACATTTGCTGTTTTTGAGCATGTTTTATTTTTAGTACAGTACTGTTAAAAGTTAGTTTCAACATGTTCAATTGGGAGATGGACTCGTCAGCTGAGGTCAACAGACAAAGCAAAGCTATAGAAGCAGTTGCCAAGGTTACCACAACTACACTGCTGGAAAAAAAAAGTAAAACCAAACTAGAAGTTGATTTTGAAAACCAGAATTGCTTTTAAACCTTTCAAATTTTCATTAACATTATACTTATTTGATTTCAATGTTTATTTTAAGCGAGACAATTTGTAAATAATTGCTAGGTAATAGGTACTAACTGCACCTCACAAAATAAAATAAAGGATCAGAGTAAAATTAAAAGAAAGCTTCTTTCTTTTTCTGTGGTCATTCTCAAAGCGTTCTTTCATTTTGGATGTCCTAAATAACTCGTGAACTCTTTAGTTATGTTTTTGAAAAGAGTGAAGTAGGGAATGCCAATCATGGAGCTTGTCTATGGGCAGGGAGAACAAAAGGCACAGCCAAAGTGCCTCAGAAGAGAAAGACACTGAGTACCCTCCACGGGGCACATCGTATGGAATGACAGATTACAACTCCAAGAAAGTGTGGGGTGTCATTTCCAAAGCATGTATAATAAATAGTGAACAGTTTGTAGAATTTCAAGAGAAGAGGGAAAATTAGATCATAAATGAAGGGGTTAGATCAGTAATGTCTGAAAATGTCTCAAAATGACACCTGTGTGTGTTTTATTTATCCTTAAAAGAAGCAGATCTCCACACTGCAGCTTGCTACAGTATCTGTATCTATGCTAACTACTGCCTCACAGTGGCTAGCTGCAGTAATTAACACAGTCAATCACATCTTCTGCCTAATCTCTATCAGCTCAGCGCTTATACAACATTCCACTCTGTTTGAAAATGGGAGCAAAGTAAAGGAAGAAATGGTTGTAGTCCAAAGACAGGTGATGGGTGGCTCCATTCCCACCCCTCAGTGTGAGTGGTTCAGTCCGGCTTTACACCTCTCTGGGACAGTTTTTGGATGATTCCAAAGAGAAAAAGAACGATGTAAAGAGACCAGAATGAGGATGGTGAAGATCCTGCCCGATTCTTCTGTGATGTTTGGGGGATGGACAGATTTTCTCTCGATTTCTCTGTAAATGCTGAGTGTGTTGTGTGTATGCATGTGCATGTCAGTAGGGGCTGTGAATCTTTACGAAGGCTGTGAGCCCAGCAGTCTCTCGATAGCGGCATTGATGTCTCCACCAGTAGCAATAAGGGCCTGCAGATTGGCCTCTCGGTTGATGAATCCCATTGCACTTAACTGGTCTAGTTGGGACTGAAACCGAACCTCTGGGGTCATGCTCTACACAGAAAATTACAAAGATGATTAAAGAGAGACACATAAACGTGCCCTGTGTAGATGAATGACATCTTTGTGAGAGCACATACCATTGGGTTTGCGCCTCCACCACCTCCAGCAAACATCTGGAGCATCTGTTGCATCAGCTGCTGCTGGGCACTGTTCGTTCCTGTACTGCTGGGAGAAGAAGCGGGGTTTTCTGTGGCCATGCCACCTCCTGATGGGGCTGGCGGGACACCGGGTGGGACACCTGGCGGAACACCAGATGGAACGCCGGACGGGACGCCAGGAATCCCACCTGTCATTAAACTGAACCAAAACAACAATGTTAGGTACTTTACACTTTATCTTCTTGTTAAACATTTGAGTCTCAGCTCTTACCTGGGCATGAGTCCAGGGGCCTCTGTTTGCAGCGTCTGTAGCCCCTGCTGGATCTGCATTAAGGCCTGCATGGCCCGAGGATTAGTCATCACTGACAGGGCTTCAGGATTCTGCATCTGAAATACATATGCAACCTTTACTCTGACACATATCACAACAATGAGGACTGAGGCTCCACTGACAACTTCATAAGGCTCAAAGCCCAGCACTGGGACATACTATCAATAATGAAAGTAAGTGAGATCTTCCTACATCAGAAGTATTAAAGTAAATGTAAACTTTGTTTTTTTATGCTTTAGCTGACTCAGATATGTGTAGTACCTGCTGAAGAAAGATGGGCAGCTGAGCTCTCAGCTGTTCCTGCAGCTGCGGGTTTCCAGCAAACAACGGGTTATTCATCAATACCTGAATGTTCAAAAAAGTATGAAGTTGTTACTTCACTTGTGTCAAGAGTGGTGAAAAATGCAAATGTACAGGCTCAAGTGTTTCTAGTTGCACATTGCACACTTTGAGCTGTTATGTGTATTCTTAAATACTAAAGTGAAGTTGTGATCATAGAAAAGCTTATGCACAATGGCCCTGTTTGTTTGGTAGCCCCTTGTGACAGTTACATAACAAAGACTCTTGGAGAGTGCATTTAATGAAATATTGTTTAAGGTCATTTGTATATTTTGTTCCCACCTGAGAGGCCACCTCTGGGTTTTGAGACAGCGACTGCATCAGGGAGCGCATGTAAGGAGCAGACATCATGTTTTGCATGAGCTGTGGATTTTCAGAGATCTGCTGCAGTAAGCTCTGCATCCCTGGGCTGTTAAACATTCCTGTAAAATGCAAACAATTTAATGACCTAAACAAACATCAAAACAGCAAGACTTTTAATTCTCCTGACGCACCATTGCCAAGACTTGAAGCGTTGATGCCCAGAGGGTTGGACACAGAGGGGTTGGTGCCAGTCGAGCTTGTACTTCCTGTGGAAGTACCACTCTCAGTGCTGGCTGACGTGTTTGGCGGCCCCCAAGGGTTGGGCAGAGGCTCACGGTTCTCTGTTCTTGATGGCTGAGCTCCAGATTCAGAGCCTCCACTTAGAGCTGAAAATGGGTTATTTCCAAACTAAAAGAAAAAAAATTATGGGATATTATTAAGGTCAATATACTTCGTATTCTGCTTGCAAATGTATAGAAATAAAAGCTCTTGTACCTGTTCCCTGGCAGCACTGAACATGGGCTCTTGAATATCAGTGTACATCCTGCGCAGTGCGTTGTAGCCGCCAGGAATGCTCTCTAAGTTACTAAGAGCTCGATCCTGGTTCCGCATCATTTCTTGCATCATGGCTGGATTTCTGGCCAACTCCATGGTCTACAATATCAACAAAATTAAATATACTTCTTCAGTCAAGTAAACATTACTGAGTGTAGCAAAGTCTCAAAGGTGGGTGGAGTGTTTAGTACCTGTCTCATGAGCTCAGGATTGTTGAGCATGTGTGAAATTTCTGGGTTACGCTCCATGAGCTGCTGCATTTGTGGATTGGCCATGATCATCTGTCTCATCAGGTCTGGGTTGGACATCATGTTTTGGACCAGGGGGTTTTCCATGATCTGGGACAGCATCTCTGGGTTGGACATCAGTTGCCTCTGCATTTGCTGTTGCAGCTCCATGAAATTAGCCGAACCCATTCCCAGTCCGGCCAAATTAGAAAGGTCTCCAAAGCCAGCTATAAAAGAGGCAGTAAAGAATCACTTGAATAAACTTCTTACAGAAGTCCAAAGGCACCATTATGACACTAAGCAGGACTCACTCAGTATGTTAGGAGTCTGTGTTGGTGGAGGGGCAGAGCCTGAAGATCCTGTTGTGGGAGAGGGGTTTGTTCCTGGACTGGAGGTGGAGGTGCTGCCTACTGGGGTGGTAGAAGAGCTTGAAGCTGATGTACTACTTTCTCCAGCCCTTCAACAGGTTTAGAAATAAAGTATTTAACATTTTTGCTAAAATGTAGTGGAACTAGCACAGTTCTGGCAAACGTGTATTAAACTTACTTGTGGGCTGTTTTTATAACTAGGTGAACTGTCAAGCCATCCTTGATACCATGTTGGCTAAGAGTGTCACCATCCTTCAAGATCTTCCCAGCAAAAATCAGCACCAGCTGGTCCTGTTTGGCTTTGAATCGCTTTGAGATCTCTTCTTTGAACTACAAATACAGACTTGTTTGTATTAGTTACCTTAAACACAGGACAATACTCAAACATTGCATCACAATGCAGTACTGTAAATCATTTACCCTAGAACTTATTTTATGTTCTAAATTAAACACATACTTTTCTTTCCTGACCAGTTTGAGTATTTTTTACAGCACTCACAACAAGACGTCCTGAAGGACTCTACAGGGGCTAACATGGGGCCTCCTTTGTGACAATAAACACAGGTCTGGTTTCTTAACATCAAGATTATGGCACGTGTGTGTGACATATGTGAATATTTTACAACTGCACTCTTAATGCACCAGCTAAAGCCTTAGTGATCTGACGCAAGCATCAGGCTTAGTACACAGCAGACTACAATAAATGATTCTTACTACAAGGCTGCCCTTCGTTGTCATACTAACAGTGGCCCACGGGATTTTATTCCCTGCTGAAAAACTGAATGACTCAGTAACAGCAGACAGAATGTTCTAGACTGGACAAGCTTTGACGGTGGTTGTGCCCAATACTAATCAGGCAAACCAAGTAGAACCACCATGCCTACGGTTTCACTATTCAATCCAGACGATCTATCAAAACAGAGACCGCAAATATGCAGCTCATCAGCTGACACTTGTTTAGCTACGCGTTAGCTTGTAGCCTACTGGCTCTGGCTGATTTCGCAGTCGGTCTCGTAAAAAGCTAATGTTAGCATTAGCTATGTAGCCACTTAGCTAGCCACTAAAATATACTCACCGTTGAATCTTTGTATTTAATACAATAAGTGTTAGAAAGTACCAGAGATTAATAAGACGCGAAATAATACGACCACAAAAAGCGACCTTCGTAACCTCAAGTTGTTCTAATAAGCCGGCAATGGTGATGAAATATGCTAACATAGCTAACTAGCACAGCTCTGAAGTTGTGGGCAGCAGCATGACGTTGAGCACGTCGCGAAGGCGCAGCGGCGAAACAAACACACCTGTGTGACAGAGGCATCTTCGGCGATGGCGATTTCTTCTTTATCTTTCGGAGTTTTTACTGTGACCTTGATAATAGTTCCTTCTGAAGCTTCAGGTTTATTATTGTTGTTATTTCCAGGATCTGCGGCGCTTTGGTCAGCCATCTTTGCTCCGCCGATGGAACAGCTCAGTCTGCGTCAGCTTCCGGGTCAGAAAAGGTCACACGACTTTCCAGAACAAATGTCAAATGTTTATTTTTTTCAACAACAGACAAACATTTACAAGTTTATTTTTAAGACAACCAACTGTCTTAAAGTAATCTGTAAATGTGTTAATAGGGGTATCTAATACAAGCCTGATTACCTGGATCTTAATTAGAACAGCTTGACACAAAAAAAAAAACTGGATAGTCTCAGTAGACAGCCTGGTCAGTCTGGTCATATTGTGCAAGATCTTCTTACCTCCTTGTGTATTATTATTTCTCAAGGGCCAGAAGAAGCCGGAAGATTAAAATGTCCTACTCAAATGGCCATTTGGCCAATATAAATCAATGTCAATATCAAATCAATTTTTTTTCTTTTATTTGGAGAATATTAGTCTACTGAGTACATATATTCCAATGGATGTCTGTCTTTTTGTCTGTCCTGATATCACTGTTTCATAGTTAATAGTTTATTTTTCTATGCATGTTAAGTAGGTAGTTAAAAAGACATAAATTATAAGAGTAAAGGGAGGGGACAGCATTGAGTCCCTGCCCACTCAATGAGCACTCAATGCATATTGTCTATTTCAGCATGATGCATTGAAACTCAGTGTCCTGCAAACCTCTGCACATCCCCAGTTCTGGAGCACACTGTTAACAAACAAACAAAACAGACCATGAAGTCACACAGACCAGCCCTGCTCTGTGTTCCCATGGATCACATGTGCTGGGCCCCGGGCCTCTTCATTCAGGCACCGTTCACACCCCAAAGGATTTTGCTGTGATCGACAGAAACACTCGGGGGACAACTTTTGGTCCTAGTATTGTCTATGTCCATGTGAGAAACTGCTCTCTTGACACTCCACTGTGTGTGTTTGCCTCAGAAAGGTGGGCAGCTGAGAGGTGCGCTCCAGATTCAAGGTAAGGCACAACAAATCACTGTGTTTTTTGGTGCTCCTGTATAAAATTTGTAAGAATAATTTTGCATTTGGACTGCCAAACAAAAGAAACGTTGGCTGTTTGACTTTATATAATGCATCAATCAGGGGAAAAGGTACATATATGTATATGTGTGTATATATATATATATATATATATATATATATATATATATATATATATATATATATATATATATATATATATATATATATATATATATATATATATATATATCTATATATATATATATATATATATATATATATATATATATCTGTATGTTGTTCTGTATGTATTATTATGACTGAAATAGAGAAAAACAACTAACTACTAACTACACCTATGCACTGAACAGTTGCTCTGCAGTGGGCCCGTTGTCTCAGCTCAAGATGTACAGCTTTATGGGAGGGGGCCTCTTCTGTGCCATAGTGGGGAACATTCTGCTGGTGGTGTGCACTGCTACAGACTACTGGATGCAATACCGTCTCTCAGGGAACTACGCCCACCAGGGGCTGTGGAGGTACTGCATGGCCAACAAGTGCTACATGCAGACGGACAGCATAGGTAAGACTCCGTCTGTGGCGTAGGCAGCACCACGTGGAGATGTTCTTATCATGACAGTTAGTTCAGTTCACTAGCTCCATTATGCCTTTGAATGTATGATGTCGAAATAATCATTTTTTAAAAATGTGTGTGTGAAACAATATCAGGATCAGCTCTTGTTATAATTGCACCAAACCTTTCTAATGCTCCGGCAGCCTACTGGAATGCCACCAGGGCTTTCATGATCCTGTCAGGGATGACCTGTTTTGCTGGGATCATCGCTGGCATCATGTCCTTCTCACATTTCTCCTCCTTTGAGAGATTCAACCGTTCCTTTGCTGCAGGAATAATGTTTTTTGTCTCTAGTAAGTCACATAGTAGTATATTTATCAGTATAGATCTATAGTTGAACTTACATCATCTTTTCCTGTTTTGTTTCCAGCTTTCTTTGTTCTGCTGGGTATGGCCATCTACACCGGAGTGACAGTGAACTTCCTGGGAAGACGTTTTGGTGACTGGCGTTTCTCCTGGTCATACATATTGGGCTGGGTGGCCATGCTCATGACCTTCTTTGCAGGTAAGAACAGCAATACTGTATAAAAGTCACAGACAAGTGTTTCAGCCATCCGAATCTCAATTTACTAAATTACAAAAGAAAGAAGAAATCATTAAAACTAGAATAATTTTAATAGTAGGGATAAGCTTAACATAAACTTGTATATTCTTATTCAAAAGTAGATTATCAGTTCATACCAAAATAACACATTTAGCCTTTGACACATGACGTTCTCTTCTGCTGTCACATGTTCCCACACTGTAAAAGCCAGGAGATCTGAATGCAGTTTCCTGTTTTCCTTTGCAGGTATTTTCTACATTTGTGCCTACAGAATGTGTGAGTGCAGAAGAGGAAATGGCCCACGCTGAGTCAAGATAAAGTGCGTAAATTTAAGTTTCAAACTGGACAGTGGCAAACGTATGAGCAAACACAAAAGCATGCACTGATCGACAGAGAATAAGACATGAAGTGTGTGTCTGCTCTTGAAGACCAATGAAGAATTTAAATTTCATAATATCTTCTGCTTTGTTTTTATCTATTTATTTAGTATTTATTTGGCAATTCTATTCACTAAAGATAGAGGTCCCTGTGTGTTAATTCAAGAAGGCACCAGTAGATGGCAGCACTTACAAATGTACTAAACGTGCATTCAGTGAAAAAGTTGTTCAATACATTTTGCTTTAAAAAAAAAAAATAATAATACGATTGTGTATCAATAAAGGGATTAGATATGGAGCCTGTCTTCTATTATTATCAAACTCTCTTTTAGTACTTTATAAACAGGGAGAGTCATTTCAGTCACTGCAAACAAACTATTTTCCCTGAGGAATGGGTTTATTGTGTTATGAAAAACATAATGCAGGAAGTCTTGTGGGAATTGGGGTATTGTTTGCACAGGGCAACATCAAAGATAATGCACTGTTACTATATGTGTATGCTACACATTTTTATTAGACGCCACAGGATGCTGGAAAAGGCATTGCCTTCAGAAACATGCAGGAGGAAAAGAGGAACTGAATACTCTGGTACTTCACAGTTTGTTGTTGTTCTAATAGAAGACATGCTAGATCATGTTTTTATTTTAGAAGGGGTCAAATAAAAGGTGGCAGTACAAGTAGTTCAGTCACTACACTATGATCACAGCAGTGGTGGAATGTAACCAAGTACAAGTAGTAAAGTACTGTACTTAAGAACACATTTTAGGTATCTGTACCTTACTTGGTACATTTTACAGTGGTTGCGTTTTACTTTTACTCCACTACATTTGAGAGAAGGTTTGTGTACGTTCTACTCCACTACCTTTTTGAACTGGACTGAAAAGTAAAAGTTTTGTTTGTTTGTTTGTTTGTTTGTTTGTTTGAAACCTGCTGAAAACAGTCATAATGTGAGTAAACAAAAATATATATATATAAAAACAGTCTGGAAAAAAACATCAGTCAATTGTTTGTACTGAACAAAATTCACCACATATCATTATGTGAAATACTTTTACTTTTTGTTTTACATACATTTTCAAAAGGATACTTTAATACTTGTGTTTAAGTAGATTTTTCCATGTGCTACTCTTACTTTCACTTAAGTATTTTTGCTCTGGTATCTGTACTTTTACTTAAGTAACAAAAATGAGTACTTATTCCACCGCTGGACCACACTAATAATAGTGTGATAAAATGGCTTTTCTAAAGTAACCTTTATTTAATGCTACACTTTTACACAGACAAATCAACATGTCCTAATTCTGGACAAATTTAATTTTAACTTTTTACTAGTACACGCAAAGAAAACTGCTCTGTTTGTACTTTGTCTTATCATATTTATTAACCGACTCCCAGTTCTATTTTCACATCATCATGTTTGTTGAAATTCCCCTGAGAAAAGCAAAGTGTCAGTAAGCGTTTGCTGGACTGGGGTACTTCCTGGGTGGAGCCTTGGATAATGATTGTTTCAACTTAAATAATCACTTCCTTTGGGTGATCAGCTGAGAGGAACGGACCAAGGCAGTGACGCCGGTAATAAATGAACTGCTTCATGCATGACGCAAAAACAATGAGGAAAATGTAAACAGAAAGAGAACACTTGCCCTCTCCCTGCTCCCAGTGAACAAAGTGGGTCCAACAGACTGCTGCTGTGTGTGAGACAAACCGCAATAGTGATGGTTATTCTCTGGATTCTTTGGTGAAGCAGTTGAGCCTTTATTGAGCTAGAACCTGTATTATTTCATATTTCTACCAAACAAAGTCAAATACCCAGAGGAAAAGTAAATACATAGGCCTACACGCAAAGTTACCAACATTCCACTGTTTGACATATTTGTTTGCAAGGTATTTGTAATAACACAAACATACACAACTCCTATGTAAATTTGTAAAAACTCAATCGTTTTTGTTCACATGTCAAGCTTCAAAGAGCTTTTTTCTATCCCAGTGTCTGGATTCACCTGGCCTTTTCAATGGAGGGAAGTGTGCTCACAACTGCTTTAACTAGAGTCAACGTCACAGCCTTTCAGATTCACAGTGGAAAATATTTTCACAAGTATGTCCCATTGTTTGCAGAGTACATGCCCAGTGCTCATTAAACGTTCACCAGATGCAGGAATGGAAGGTGAAGGTCAGTCCCCCGGGGAGGAGCAGCTCTGAGCCGGACCTGGTAGTTTTCACCCACCTCCTAATAAGGCCTATTAAAGCAACCTGCATTTGGTCTGGCTTCAAGCAGGCGCAGGCGAGTCTCCGGTCCACTCTCACCATCAGGACAGGTGTGCAGCCAGGTGTGGATCTGAACAAATAACTGAACACACTTAGTCCATAAAAACAAACTGGAGCTCTTAAATAGTAGCGAGAGATGGAACGTTAAGTAGCACCATGTTATTTGAACCTCTGCCCTAAAGGATCTGAAGCAACTCAAAATGTGACTGTGTAATTCAATATTTCAAGTTGCACCGTTTCTTTTTATCTGTTTTTAAAAATATCTATATATTTTTAGCTATTTGGATGCAGCAAATTATAATTATTCACCTGAATTATTATATTATTATTTCAAAATAGGAATTAAAACTCCATCAGTGGATGTAACCAAGTATGTAGCTCTAAATTAGAACGTCTCAACTTAACGTTAACTTTTACCAATTTTCAAATTACATCACGACATTCTTGGACTATAATGAGGGAATATTAATAAAGTTAATATGTAGATTTATTTTTAATGATTTTTATTTTCATTTTTGTAGCATTGTAGTTATTAGTAACTGATAAATGGCATATGACATTTCAGAATAAAAACAAAAAAAAAACAGTATGAGAACTGACTCCTCTGATGCACCAAACAGACATCCACAGACGAATGTTTTGAACTATTGCTGTCACTAGTGAAACGCTGACACAGCAGACTCTTACACAAACTGTGTCCGGTCCGCCACATCAGATTGGTTTACCCCTCAGCACATCGCTCGTTTTGGCTCACTGACCCCAAATATTAGCAAAACATACAGCCATTCACAATGAAAAGAAAAATAAAATATTGAATAAGAAATACAGAAATTTCAGTTTGTTTTTGAGACAGTTTATTACATTTTTGAGACAGTTTATTTAATTTTTTGAGACATGGTTATCTCAATCACTGACAAATATGCACAACAGAAACAGGACAAAAGCAGATAATTTACATGTTTTATAAATAAGTCAGTGGCTATGAAGCAGTCAGTTTCACATTATACTTTGTGGAAAAACGCAGCTGGAGTGAGAGAGCTGTGCAGTGAACAGTGCGACTGATCCTGTTTCTGTCACTATATAACAGTATATTATGGAAACGTCACTGTGTTACATCAAGTTTGGTCCAAGGAAACAGAGGATGAAAAGATGAAGAATGCACCTTTGGTTTGAGTTGTGATGACGTCCGCGTTAGGTCAGACCATACACTTACATGTAAATATAAAGAAGCACCACAGAGTTGTATTTTTAATCAGCAATGACATGAAATAGTTTTGAAATGCATGACAGCTAAAGCTAAAACATTCAAAAATGATCACACACATTTTACACGCAAAATTTGAATGAATGTACACATCGTCTCAAAATCCAACTGATCTGAGCCAGAATTTTATAGAAATGAGAAGGTGTTTTGAAGTTGCAGCAAATATGTAATTTACAGTGTGGGGTAATAATATAGCAGTTGAGACTTCAATTAGCCTCCAATAAAAACTTCATAAGACGCTGTGATAAGGAAGAAAATGTTTCCAGCAATAAGCATTATGTGGGTGTGGGTGCTTGTAAACAAAATATAGAGCATCTATACGCTTTAACTTGACCTGGCAATTGCTGGCTTGAAATATTGTGATAAGTGAAGATAGACTTTAGCAGCAGTGGTCAAATAAAGTAGAAAGCGCTGTTATAGCTACAACAGTATATACAAACATTAAAATTAAAATACAACTCTTTAAACACGCAAACCATAACAACTGTGATGATATTTTAAAGGTACACTATGTAACTTTTCAGGTAGAGAATCCGCCACCTGCTTGTTTCCATGGAGATGGCAGTATGGCATTAAACTTATACTGTATATGTCTTGCACCTTGTATTCTTACGGCGAGCTGGTTTGCATCTTCACAGATCTGACCTGTATCCTTGGCCGTTTGGAGGAACCAACTTTTCTCCATGGATATTGTTTAAGTTTAATGCCATACTGTGGAAAATTCCAGGTAAAGCAATAACAAATCTATGGTGAGAAGCAGGGGGCAGACCCTTAACCAGAAAAGTTACATAATGCACCTTTACATTCATCTTAAATATAGTGGAAAATTGAATTGGAATTAGAGACCCGACCAAACTGATGTTTTCCCAACATTTTTTTTTTTTTTTAATAATAAAACATTTTGAAAATAACGGCCTAAATGATCAGTCAAATAGTTAAAACAGTGCCATTTAATATAAATTCAACGGATTTGAGTAAAAAATATTTAAGACTTCCTGTTTGATTATTGGTCAAAGTGAAAACCCTGCTCTCAAAGGCGTTGAGGTGTTTCTGTTCTGTGAGTGTGAGAGACTGCTGCCTGGAGCTACTGTTAACTCAATGGAGAGTGTTAAATTGAGCGAAAGAGGCAACTGTGCTTGTGTTTGAATGACAGCCCCATGCCACAAAGGTCATATCTGACATTATATCACGTTACTCACTAGACCTGGGTGTCCCTAATAGCTTTATGTCTCACGTCTAACAATCTGCCTCTCAAATTTCCTCCTTTCTGAGCCGTCCCCTCGGGTCTCACCTCTGTCTGGTTTATAGATTTAGCCCGACAGCACTGTCGCCCATAATGGACCTTTTGAAAATTTTCTGTCAGGTAAGGGTGTTTTTTGCCTTTTAAAATTCGGGTCTTTGGAGATGTCTGCGTTGTTTGTGAAGCAATAAAAACTGAGTTACAGAGGAAGCAGTGAAGGTTGACATGTTAAAGGGAGAAGCAGGAGGTTTTTAGCGACCCCAGAGTGTAATAGGGTCTGAAGAGAGTTGATGTTGTTTCCTAGGCAACATGGTGGATCCACTGTTCTGGTAAAGTTCGCCTCAGTCAATGTGGCGTAAGGTAAATGTCTCATGGAGATTTAAAATGTCTTTATTTGCGCTTGCGATGGTGGTGATGGTGGTTGTGCATGTCCTCCATTGTAATTCTGCCCCAAACGCCGATCACAAAAGCCTCAATTTCACACTCATTTTCACCTCGGGCAATTCGGAAGTAACCATTTTCACCCCAGTTCTTTCCCCAAGAGTTGGCGGCAATCTGAAAGGATAATGGAAACAGGATTAGAGGTGAGGAATTATCTTCTACAATATCAAAGTTGTTTTTTTGAACATTTCTAAAATTTGAATATGACGATATGATGTTGTCTATAAAAACGCAAATATTAAAAGAGGAACTACAAACAGGATTTATAAAAGACAGTGATGATCATTAATTTTTGAGCAATACATTTCCAGGTACACTACTTTGCAAATATGTCATATGACTAAAAATAAATAAATAAAAACATAACATAACTTTTCTATAAACAGAAGCTATAAGAAAACATGCTCCACAATCGGTAAATAGCAAAAATAGAAACTGAAACCATACCCAATATTTTTGTATTGTTCCATCAACTCTTCTATCCTCTCCCCACCTGAAAATGAAACATGAGCAAGTAAATATACAGAACAAATAACAGGAAGGAAAGGTTGAACCGGTCAACATTAAACAGCATCTCTATTTTAAACTTCAAGAGATTTCCAGGGAATTTGGGTGACACTCTAGGAATGTGTTCACCTTGGACACGGTGGCATTATTGACAGATACAAGCAGGAAGGGGCATTAGATTACGCTCAAGATTGGGAAAATGCTTCATCAACATCCTGAAAACGTGATATTTATGGATGGACAACACCTAGCTGCTCTTGTACATCATTCCACTCCAAAGAACACGGAATTCCCCTTTTCCTGTGCCGTTTCCGTGCTCCAGCATGAAACAGGAAGCAAAGAGGAGGTCTCAGGGAAGTCAATCCAGTCTTGTCAATATCCAGCCGCCAAACATGTACTGTATAAAACAGACACACTATCTGTGTCCCCAGTGCCCTCTCCAAGAACATATTCTCTCCTCAAATCAACTTGAAAAATCCCATTTCCCATCATACCTAGCTCTCATGTCCCAACTCTTTGCCACCGTTGCCAACTTTTAGATGCCAAACTTTTTTCTGCTTGCCATGATCAAAACAGCCTCCCAAAGCCATCCTGTTTTTCACTTGGAGCCTTCACTTTCCCAAAAGACTTGTGGTGCCCAATCATTTGTTATCTTTTATAAAAGAAAGGAATGCTGGGAAAACTGCAGGCCTGGTTTTGGTCTGTGCCAAGTCTGAGGGTCGCCACCACACTACGTGAGACAAGCTTCTATCAGCAAGTGACTTTATTAGAGTCTGACATCACTGTGAAAACACCTGATGTCAACCAATCAGGAAAGCATTTTATTTCAATCCAACGTCACTTTTATTTTCACTCATAAGGAGACCTGCAGTTGGTAGGGTCAGACTGAATCAGAATCCAATCATGGCACATGCCCTCTGCCCTGGCTGCTGTACCGTGGGCTTGTGAGCCCCTGACCTCTCCTCCGGGGGCACTGATCCCGTCTCTGTCCGGTGCGTTCAGGATCAGCACAGCAGACAATACTCTTTCCAGCACACTGCGCTTCAATACAGTTTTAACAAACTTTCCCAGGGCCCAGGCTTAAGCCAATGCACCGCTGTGGGATTTACATTGGGCAAACACGCTGGTGCTCGTGGCGGGCAGGTTGAAGCTCAAAAGGTCGTCCTCCGTCCAACTGTCCCAAAGTGGAGGAGGCATAAGGCTAAGTTTATTAAAGGCATTGGAAGGTCTCATGTTGGGACTTAACATACCACTAAACAGACTGATGCCCTCATTTAGGATAGAAATCCAACATCTGATTGCAATTTGAAAATTGCATAGCCTCCAATTATTTACAAAATATCCTGTCTTCAAGTGGTCATAATATGTATAAATAATGCTAATCTGTAGACTAGATCCCCACTAATTCTGAAATGCATGCAATGAAATTAAATTTAAAAAAAATGAAATCTCTAACAGCTTCTCTGATTGTACAGTTGTTTTAGAAGTCTAGATTCCTATATTCCTAGAATCATGCTTTGTTTTGATCAGCCCTACTCTATCTGAAACCATACATTAAATCTTTATGGGCACATACCGGTGACGTCGGCACAAGTCACACACAGTTTTACACGAAAACATTTTTCAGAGCATTTTGAGCTGTGAAGCATGTTATTTGAACAAGGTAAGTACAGGTCTTTGGATAAAAGTTGGGGTGTTTATGTTGAACAAGCCTGTACACGAGTCATCCATCAAACATATACATCACAGACAACAGCAGGAGCCCCGTGTTTTGTCTTGATCAGTAACAAATCAGATAAAAGCCCTTAGTCAAAGCAAAGAGGAATTTCTAAATAACTCACATCTCTTAAGGATAAGTTAAGTTATTATTATTATTATTATTATTATTATTATTATTATTATTATTATTATTATTATTATATATTATTATTATTATTATTATTATATTATTACTATTATTATTATTATTATTATTATTATTATTATTATATTACATGTGCTTTTCTTTTGAAGATTACAGGAAGAGGGCCAATAACAAAGGGCTAATTGGCTGTGTTTCTTAAGCAAGAAGCTGCTATTTTCTGATTGCATTTACAGATAAATAAGTTATATATTTTATTACCCTATTTTGACTCCAGAAAGCATAAGCTTGCCTAACATCTACAGGTGAGATGAAAAAGAGTGCATACGAGGGGCCTGGGTCTCCAGGTGTGCCAGCAGTCTGCACGACTGCATATTTGTGGTTGTTGTGGTTTTTGGAGGAGGAGAACTGGGGCAAGAGGGGTTTGTCTGGGCCCATAGAGGAGTGGAGACAAGGTGTGTCTCCAAAAACAATTGGAGGGGAGGGAGGCGTATTTATCTACTTGCTCATGACAGTGTAAGAAGTCAAGTTGACACAGATATTGTCTGATTCATAATAAGCTTAGTTGCAAAGAAGAAAACATAAACTGTTCCAGTAATAACAAGTACTTTAAAAGACCTCAACAATACAAAGCTAAACCTCTAACACTACAGAGGTAAGTGTTTGATGAACCATGTTGTTGCCATTGGAGTAACTTTGGCTCTATCTCAAAGTAGATTCTTTTGGGTTTAGAAAGAACAAAAATGTAAACTTCTTCCTTAACTTAGAGCAATGCTAATAGTTTAGTTCTGTCTGACCACCAAACCATTAGGACTGCAGTTAATCAAATTGAGATCCATTAGTTTAATCATCCATTTTTAATCAAGAGTTCTGCAGCCAATCTGATAGTAAAAACATATGGTTTGAAGCAGACTTTGAGAGTTCTGACTTTGAAGGAATCACTTTGACCATTCTTTCTTTTAAACAGTGACAGTGAAAGTCAGTCTTTTGTATGCTCCTGGGATAAATATTGAAAGCCATTTTAATTTTTTCCTCCTATGATCACTTAATTTTAAAAATATTTTTTGCCATATCACTCAGTCCAATGAAGAATCCAATCAATTGGTTGGCTGTAATGGGTTGGATGTAACTTATTGCTTATTGTGTAACAAACTTACCCAATGATCCTGACTGAGTGTGTCCCATGTTTGCGATAGTAAGGAGGTTTTGTGAAGCTGACATCTGTGTGCTTGTAGATTCCACTCTTGTAAACAAAGAAGTCTTCATGCACCTCCATAATAGCTAGAAAACCAAAATGTTAATATTATTATCAAAATTCTGTAATATATTTGAAAGACTTAGTACAGAATACACTGAAATGCTATGTACCTAAACTAATACTCATTTGTACTTTCCACTAAACCGGAACGAAACACAATGCAACACAATAGTCAGGCACTCACGTCTTTAGCTTTGTCAAAAAGGAACTTGTCTTGAAGCCAGAAGTCTTTCTGGACGGCTTAACAATAACCCAAAGACCTTGCACGGGCTCACAGAGCACACACACTCACACACCCACACACACACAAATGCACACGCACAAACATACCCACACACGCACACGTACACTCGCTGCGTTTTAAGTGGACTTGACAATGGTCCAGATGGGCAGCAGACAATGAGGCGGCCTGTGAAGCCAGTCAGTTTGACCCTGCACACATGATGGTCCACAGTTTCTAACCAGGTGTTAAGAGTCAAAGTTTAAAATGTGGCCAGATCTATTAAAAAGGTAAAGGTCAAGGGTCAGACCTGCAACCCAACCCTGAAAGTTCCAAGCATTTCAAGTTGTTACAGTGTGGACTCACTAACACACGAGGGAGCACTGTTTAGACTAAGATACTATTGTATTTAAGAAGGCAAACACTTGAGCAGATCATCTTACCTTGCACGGGGCCATTATCCATAATCTCCTTCATAATCTCCTTCTCCTGTGAGACAAGACAGATAAAGCTCATTATGTGTCAGTGAGATGGGGAGGAATATCACAGCCTCTGAAGGTGTTAAAAGTAAAATAGACAGGGTCTCCTCTTTTAATGCCTGGCATATTGACTCTGGGAGACACAAATAACACACAGTAATGACTGTAAGGAGCATTAGCATTAGCTTCAGTTAGCTTTGATGGATTCAGTCCACTGTATATATGACTAAGTCTGATTAAAAGACATGTCAGCAATAGAATATTGATGTATTTGTGATGTTACATTAGGTAACTATGGTGTTATGGTAAGAGGTTTAAAAATATTTTTGGTAAAGTAATACCGAAATAATGTTTTGTTAAATTTAGAGCTTGATATAATTATTTCAGGTCAGTAATAGTGTCAATCAATAACAACAACAAACTGCAAAATTCAATTTTACAAGTTATTTGATACGGTAAATAGGCTGAATGCACTCAGCGATAAACTCATTTAGAAAACAATTGGCGAGAATCAAACAAGAATGTATAGCTTTTATAGAGTATACTGTTATAGGCTCTGAATTTGCTGTATATTAAATGTCCTGCTTTTCAGAGCCTCTTGGAGCTGTGTAGAAGTTTAACATGTTCCCATATTCATTCATAGAGAGCAAAAATGCATGACTAATGTCCACACTGGAAAAACATGTGAGGGGAATTACATTGTATCTGAGCACAATGTCATGAATGCAATTACACCATAGTGTTTACAGGAAGTGGTAGAGCAGGTGGTGGATGCATTACTTACATTGGAGGAGAGCCTGTATGGAGGAGTGGACTGGTAGATATCATTGTGGTAGTTGTGTGTGTTGGGACAGCGCTGTGTAGCCTGTCTCTTCCCCCGGCCGACAGAGCGGCTCTGCATCATGCAGCGGGCCACCTCAGCAGGAGTCTGCTGAGGTGGTCTGTAGGGGTAGCAGTCTTCAGTGACCACTCTGTAAAACAAGAGTAAAAGTCAGAAAAATGTCTATGAAATAAGGAGTGATTTAGAGGGTTAATAATGTACCCTCTGCGACGGAGGTACCACCAGGCCCCATCGATGCGTCCTCCTGCACAGCCCCCCTGGTTACGAGTGTCACAGGAAATCAGGTTCTGTGGAGACAACTGTGGTGTCATGTGACCCATGGACTGGATGGAGATTCGGTCTGAAGCCACAGCTGATGAAGAATAACAAAGTATTTTAATGGCATCTATTTCTTCAAAGTTTTCCAGACAATCGATTCTTTAATTCAGTTTATTTTGTTTTAAATGCATGTTCTATGTTTCATAATCTACCTGCTGTGGAAAAGGCCCAGGATGCTGCACAGTTGCCTTGGTCCAGTGGCTCATGAATCTTCCCGGGCCACTTCTCAACTGAGTTGAAATAAAGTGGAAGTTGCTCGCTCTGGGGATCCATGTTCATCTAATGGAGACACATGTTTTTTGTAAGAAATGTTTATGTTAGAATTTAAGCTAAAGTACGATTTAAAGGATTGCAGTGGAAATGTTGGATTACAATAAAGTATTCAGTCCTTTTCTTTGCGCCATGCCGGCTTGATCATGGGCTGATTGCATAAGCATGTTAATCAAGCATTGTGCAAAAAGGACTTACTCACAGGCAATTAGGAGCATTTGGATTCCTGTCACACTGTGAGCCAGTGGAATTGACAGCTACCTTTGATCCCATATATTCCCATAGTCACTTCCATTTTTGGACACTCCTTGAAGATGGGAAGAATATGTGTGTATTGTATATGTTTTCAATAAGAAATACAGCAGCGAAGATAAATCCTCATTATATTATGGCTCACATGACGCTGGAAATGCCAAACATACTCTGTTCATTAATCTCCGCTTAAGGTTGGGTGAACTCCTAATCTCTCAGTTATGTGTGATAACAGAGCGCACGCTTCTGTTAAACGGACGTCCCCCTCCTGAAGTATGCAGAGGCCAGACGGACAGCTGATACATGACAGAGGAATGTGCCACTATCCCAAAGGTGAAAGGTTGAGGTCACCAGCTTACAACCCATCCTCAAGGCATAGAAAAGCTAACGAAACAGCAAGGAGTTTATGGAGGATTTGTTATGAAATGATCCAATTTGGGGCCATTTCAAAAGAGGTATGCAGGAATGAGGATTTATGAATGGGTTGAGATGTATTGACACAAGCAGGGACTAGATGTCGGAAACTGAAAAGGAATAGTTCTGGGGCATGTAGACGAGGCTACGGTGTGTTGTGAGAGTCAGGAGTACATGTGATGTAGAGATGGAGGTGCAGACAGAGGAGGAGGCTGCTCTTTATGCCTGCCACCATCCCCTCTATCTTCTGTCTGCTGCTCTGGGTCTGTCTTATGTAATCTGTCTGGGCGCAATGTAAACAGAGACGCCATGGATCACAGTGGACTGAGGGCCCAGACACAGAGGCAGTCACCTGCTCAGGAGCCACCGTAATTAAGTGAAAAATGCTTCTCTCTTGTAGAATTAGAACAACAACAACAACAACAACAACAACAGTGTACAAGTTACTAATATATAAAGACACATCTGACTACTCAATGTAATGGAATAATGTAACTTATGCTTGACTTATGTAGGACGTAGGGTGTAAAAAATCTATGCATTTTTATTTCCAAACAATGTAAATAGTTCATATTTCAGAGATTCACATGTTACAAAATGCTATAAATAATCCAGTGTGAAGTGTGTTGAAGATCTGGGTGTGTTTTGGATGTACAGGGTGTTTCCAGTGGAGAAATATAGTCAGGGGAAATTCTTTAACTGAGATTTCCTAAGGAGGGAAGGATATTGTCTTCCTTGACTCCAGCAGCAATGCCTCCTGGCTGCATCAATATTATTTTATGTTGCAACTAACCCCCAAAGTAAATTGCATTTTCTGTCTTTGTGGAATGTACCTCATTTTGTTGAGAGACAAATTCCCAAGTTGTTTCTTGATATTTAAAGCTGTTTGGTAAGGCTAGAGAGTTCCTAGGGGGTCTCCAAAATTGCAAATATCTGTGATGTATTAAAGTATATAAACTGAAATCCTTAATGTGAAATACCTGCATCTCATTCATGTTCAGAATAGTCCGAGAGGGTCTGTGTGTTCCCAGTCTGTAGCGGATGCCCTCATCCAGCGTCATGCCATAAAACTGACTGTAGTTAGCAGCCCTCCACCTGAAAGAGAAGGACAGTGAAGTCAGGAACTACATGTGCTATAGATCTTATCATCACGGTAAGTGCTGTATGGTCCGTACCCATAGTTTCCTCTGTTTACGGCTTGGATCATATCCGCCTCCATCAAACAGGAGTGCTGCTCACACTCCCAGCGCCCAGTAGAACCGCATGTACTACAAAAGATACACAAAAATAACAGTTAAGACTGATTTTCCAAAAAAGATTTTTGCTAACACCCAGGATATTCAAAGTTAAATATGAGCCAAGTTAGTGTGTGAAAATTATCACAACCAGAATAAGAATTACTTTTATTCATCCCAAGGGTACATTCTTTTCATTACAGACCTGCAGCCGACCAGCAGAAGAATATGGAATGATAATATAGAATGATGAAATGATAGAGAGAGAATGAGACGGAGATGAGGAGGATAAAGGCCACATGAAGCCTTTTAAGGCAGCAGCACACTGGTCCATTTTTAGCTCAGAGAGAGCTCCCTGAATAGAGAAGACGGGAAGATGACAAAGTGGATAAGAGAGCCGGATATTAACAATGACATTTACTTGTTTTTATTGGGCGTGTTTAAAAATAGCGAGGAGTGACCTGACTTTTATTTTGAATGCAGTTTACAAGTTTGACATCTGTGCACATTTGCTGACAATTGCATTACATACATTGTTGTTACACCTGTGAAATAACTGACCTGAGCCCAGACATATTTAATCAACTCACACAGTCAGATCTAATGTTCTTTTCAGGCACACTATATCCATTATATGCACCTCCTCTATGTTCGCACTTCGCACACAAAAACTCTCTGTAACTCTCATAGTGTCATCCACAGTCGGACGGAGAAGTGCAGGAGTACAGACAGTGACCCTTGACCTCTCCCTCCCGTCAGAAGATTGCAAGCATGCACCCAGTAAAGCACCACCGGGTCACGGAGCATAATAAATTAGCACGAGCGCAGGCGTAATGACAGAGCCGCAGAGGGACACGGACAGAGGGTGGCCGCACTTTTGAGTAATGAGGCCTATGAGGACAACGGGAGGCCATATTTTACATTCCAGGTCACGCTTGATAATCCCAATGACTTCACCTCAGGGACATGGGGATATACATGGGGATTTCACTTATATAATACACAGACCGACGCAAGGTGCACCGCTCACATGGCAACAGATGTTTGAGTTTAAAAACACATGTACTATCAATACTGTGATGAAAACAGTAGTAGGAATGTTGTAGTAGATGGGGAAAAAGTTTTTTACTGAATGCCATTGTTTATGCCATCTCAGGGAATATGATGTGGTAATGCCCCGCCAAATTTCTGTTCAAGGTGACTGATTTCACAAATCCATCTGCAACTGCAATCTTCTTCATGTACTGAGGAGTTATAAACCCAAATATGTTACGCTCAATAAGTGTGAAATGCCCCTAGCACATAAAGCAATCAACAGCCATCCTTCTACTGAAGTACTTTAAATCTATCAGCTACATTTTCTTATATCATTATTTCGCAGTATTATTGGCCAGACGGTTTGTGTCGGAAGTGCAGATAGGAGTGTGGGGGCTTATGTACTGTTAATGAGAGCAAAGAGAGAGAGGTGTCTGTATTGAAGCGGAAGCTATGTCAGACTGTACCGGGATGGGAGGATGACCTTTTGGGAAATTATAAAGTGTAGGAGGAGTGCAAATGTGCCAAAGTCAAGGTGCAAGTTTTCAAGAGTCCATGTGTACTGCTTTAGTAAGTCTGTGTGAAAGTGTTTGGGCATGGGTCCTCTTTGTCAACAAGTCAAAAGTCGTCTGCTAAACTAAGAATATCTTCACACGCTTATCCTCGTCCACTTCAGCTTGTGCCCTGCAGTCCATCAAATCTCAATGAGGGCTGTTTCCAGTCCGTCTCTTATCAGCCCAACCATCAGGACCTTTCACTCAAATCTAATAGAACTGTCTCAATACGTCTTCAATGTGACAGAGGGCAGAGTCCGACAGCTGTACCATGTGAGGAGTTGAAGAGATGAGGGTCAGCAGTATTTAGTTTGGACATGCCCTGGCAAACATCCTTGTGTGCTTCCGTCTGAATATAGTTAACATGTACAAATATAAATACATATACTAAACCAAAAAGAAATTACAGTTTCAATTCAAAGACAGAAACTTGGTGACACTGAAGTGGGAATAGCACAGTCGAGAACAGGTGAGGAATGCTCTTCGTCTGTCTAAACTCTTAACTTCCTCTCCTCGTTTTGAACACCCACTACAGGAACTGAAATAGTGTTCCTTTAGGACAGATGGAATGTTTTACAAGCTTCTTCTAACCTGCTTAAACCACTTATCAGACAATTATGGTAAGATGATGTTACAGCTTTAGAAAGGTATCAGAGGTCACTCTTATGGCTAATTATTGGTTCATTCTGCTATTTGTTTGTTGAAGCTCAGGCTTTTAAAATGATACTGTCAATTTAAAAAGGAGTTCTTGGGATTATTTTTCTTTATTTTAATCTTAATCAGGGGTATAAAATAGTTTCAATATTATCGTTAATCAAAATATGTCTCTGTACCAATATATCGTGCTTCAAGACTTGCACATTTTTAGACATGTTGCATTAAAGTATGTTTATATGAGTAGCATCTTTATTTTGCAGCAGATACATTTGTATGCTTATTATTTAACATCATTAAAACCTTTCCATCTATTTATCTAGATATTGCTCCCCTGCTGAGAAATGCATGAACTAAAAATAACAGCAATAATGACTTTTTCAGGGAAAGGCAATAGTCGCATTATAGATGGCTGCATGCAGAGAATAGTCACTGTAACTTCAGTTCAGGCATTTTTCACATGTTACAACATTATTAGATGAAAAAAGCAGATGTAGGTTAGTTTGGGTTTGTCTGGATCTTTATTCACCTGTGGGAAGCTCTATGTGCATCAGGAGACATGAAGCAGAAAGGTGTGTTTACCTACCATAAATTGCAGTTCTCTTTGTATGTTTGCCCTGTTAAGAACTTGTTTCCATTTCGTTCACAGGTGCCTGAGGAGACAAAAAGCGGCTTAATTTATTTGAAGTGTATCATTACTAATAGCTCTTCTTGTGTGTGTGAGCGTTGGTCTGAGTGTGAGTGTACACACTGAATATGTGAGCTCTAAGAAGCTCTGAGCTCCATAATCCACAGTAGGAATGTGGCGTTAGCGTCTTTCCTGCCTTCCCAGGCTTCCTCCATGCTTTAACCAGCTTATGTTCACCTTTATCTAACGAGAAGAGCAAGAACGCAGCCCACCCAATGTATCAATAATTAATCAGGGAAATGTTCCCCTCCTGTAGGTAAAGTACATTTTTAACTCAAAGCATGACGTAGCAAGAGTGACTCAGCTTTAGACATTCCTTTGGAGGGAATTTGACCCGCAACACTCACGATCTGAAGTTGTGTAAACAGCAGAGACTTGATGACAGACTTTTATCTATGAAATGACTTATAGTCCGGGTTGCAGCCGGTGTAAATTTGTTAAAGAATTCAGCGCATGGTGTTACAGTGTGAAATGACAGTGTATATGTTGAGGCCATAACGTGAGGGCTCGCAAAGTGGGATTTATGCTCTACAGCTGTCGTGGACAATCACAACTCACTGTAAAATACTAGAGTGTCAGATACTGACTGTAGACATATAATTCTCCAGTACTCAACAGGTGATT
Organism: Periophthalmus modestus; assembly: GCA_019594935.1. NCBI lineage: Eukaryota > Metazoa > Chordata > Actinopteri > Gobiiformes > Gobiidae > Periophthalmus > Periophthalmus modestus. The sequence goes on from JAIEZT010001318.1 coordinate 25,185,307, forward strand.
TGATATGATGGTGGTAACTATTTCATTTCTCACATGGCAATAAGCAGTTGAATCAGACTATGAATAAACATTGGTCAGTCTGACCTGTTGTGTAGGTGACCACCATTCCTCTGCCTCTCTTTAAAGCTGTATTACTGTATGATGTACGATATGCCCTGCACCAGTCAAAGCTCTGCCTTTTGAACCCTTTTGTCGCATATAGGAGCACATACCTGTCGGGACCTCAGTGTCACCCGTCCCAGGCCTGGTGTCTCTGCCTCCACATAGCCCAAATTCTTTGGTCTGACCTCCATTCATCCCTCTGTACCCCCCTCCCCTCCTCCTGCGTTAATAAGAAGCTCACTGTTCCTTCTCCATGCTCAGGTAGTGCCCACTTGCACATTTTGCACCTTTGCATGTTAAGCAGTGACAGTGAAAGCTTGCACAATAGGATCAAATTAACATTTCAGTCCATTTCAAATTCACTTTTTTCCTGTTGATGTCATTATTTTTACCTTTACATAAAATATAGGCTACTAAAACTGCAGTGACGTGCTTTTCACAGTTACTACTTCAAACCACAGAAAGTGTAGAGGTGTTTCATAAAGAAACTGAAATATGCCTCTGGACTTTGTTTCAAAGCTGCTTTTACTACATCCACCAAAGGACACAGAACCTGTCTATTCAACGCCATTTTTCTGAAATTTAGGTTTTTAGGATCAGTGTCAGTAACAGATGAAAGAAAAAAGGTCAATTTTGTTACGTAATTTGCGAAATGAATCAGTTATTTTAATATATATGTTAAACACTTGCCTCTGAACAAAAGGATCCAGTATTCATATTTGCCTTTGTGAGACAGAGCTCTTCTCGGCCTGGGCCACACTAGTCTATTCTTCATCTACACATAGAAGTATTTTAGATGGTCCTAAACCAAATTGTTCCAAATGTACCCAGACACATGTAAAGTCAAATTAATCTTTGAGTATATCTTAAAATCTTCTTCCACCCAAAAATATTTGTATATTTATTATTGTCACTTCTTACCAATAAAAGGAGGTTGCACCCCCAGACAATGCCCCCAGAAGTCGGGACAGCAGTCAGACACAGTGCGGTTACAGAAGAGGTCACAGTAGCAGATGGTGTCCAGATATGGGACAGTACACATGTCATCTCTGCCTGGACAGCATCCTCCTCTCCTCTGGCAGTACGAGCCATACGGGTCCCTGATGCCTCTCAAGTGCAGTGGGCTCGCCAGCTCCCTCTTGGTCCTTCTCGACAAAATCCTATCTGCAGTACCCTCTCCAGCCACTAACAGCAGCGCAGCCACAGTCAACAGGATGGCTTTCATGGTGAGCTGTAAAAAACAGTATTGTTAAATGTTGCATCTATGGCTGCAGGCATGTTTTTTTCCCAGGGTGTATTGTGTAGGTGCAAACATTCACATGTGACTGTTTCCAGCATACCACTGAGTTTTTGCTGTGTGGCTTTCATAAACATCGACTCAAATGGTAGACTGGTTGCACACATACACAAATAAAAGATAAGCCTAAAATAAGCTGGCAGCAATGAGACCAAATAATCGACTGGGATCTCTTTTCCCCCAACTTTCCTTAAAATAAGCCAAAACAAACAGTAGCTTTATATAAAACTACACTTCATAAGAAAATGTGGACTTGACCATTACTCCTCCTCCATAAATCATTTGTGCCTCATGCTGTGAGCCAGTCAAGGGATGTCCAAAATAACCATGCTTCTTACAGCAGGAAGTCAGAAAAATAATGGACAAAAGCAAGCAGCTGTCCTATTGGTGGAAATGACTCAATAATAAAACAATTACGAATGTATTAATAAATATATTACAAGCGCATGTTGCATTGTATAGCACTGAATAATTACAGGTTTGATGATGTGTAATCATGTTTTGTTTGTTTGTTTGCTTTTTATTCTGTAAAGCATTTTGAATTGTGCAATACTAATAAACTTGTCTTGCCTTGCCTAACTTGGGTTTAAGGCATCATCTATTTGTCTCCATGGAGATACATACATATAATGCCACATGTGGAATATTCCAGACAAAGCAACAGATGGTTACAAAAGTTACACAGTCCACCTTTAACCTGTGGGGATGACTTAGCTGGATACAAGAAAACTTGCTACAATAAAGACAAATATATTCGATTTTTGTGCATGTCTGTTTTGTGTTTGTGTCCAATGCACACGCCAGGACCCATCTCTGTCCAATTATCCTCAACAAAGGTCACGTGTGTTTGTGTGTGTGCTGGCCTGTCACTAAGTACAGATCCTATGGACAGGGTCAAACAATGAATGGGGGTTGGCCTCTGCTTACATAAATCAAATCATTAATTATCCAATCAGATCCCAGAGCATAATAGGCACCCCGCACATAAAGCAGTGCTCCGGAAAAAGGATCTTTGCTGGTCTGTTTTCTGCATGACTGTGCCTTTAGTCCAGAGACACACACGGGTTCACACTGATGCACAAGCAGACATATGGCCATTGAGATGAGCAAGTCTCTTCCTTTTACAACAAGTGTTCTGTTGTAGCAGCCGTGCAATAAAACACCCACCAGTCTGTTACTAAATGAGATACTGAGGCCTTTGGGTCAAAATGTACCCACGTGTTGATCAAAACACTGTCTGCTAAAGGTTTAGTTAGTACCTCCTGTTACAGACAGGAGTTTAAATACAAAAAGGAGACCTTCGTCATGGCATTAGCCCCATCTTGCTGCTGTTGTAGCTCTTGTGGGATATGTTGATCTGGCTAAATTAACAGAAGCCAGAACACTATTGAAGACAACTTTCCATAATTAATAAAAATAAAATAAAACTGGAATTTCTCTGTTCTGTAATTAGCTAAGTAACCAAACAACAAGTGGAACCAACTACACTGTAAGTACACCATCTTAAAACTGCACCAACAAGAGCCTTTGTGAAGATGATATTTTAATCGTTTATCTCATTTACTCCTCCTCTGTCCCAAAGCCAGACCACCATATGGCCCATCAGTGCAGGAGCAGCTGTACTCATATTAGTGGTCCCATACACAGGGACAAGTGTTATGGACCAGAGAGAGAAATCCTACTCTAACATACCAACAAGTGGCAACATGTTAAACAAAAAACACACAAAAAATGGTTTCATTGAATGGTAAGAATCAACAAAACTTTTTTTTTTGACTCTTTGCAAAGTAATTTAATGTCACATTGTTTTGATTTCAGTCTCAGCAAGTCCAAGCAAAGCAAGTGATCTCTGTGCTAACAACAGAGCCAAAGTAAACAAAACGTAGAACCTTTTAAACCTAAAATGATTCAAAACATATTCAGGCAAAGTCTGTTCATTCTGTTCTTACGTGTGTCACTTTCATTTCAGCTACAGTTTCAGTCTTAAAGGCACACTATGTAACTTTCCTAGTGGAGGGTACGCCACCTGTCTGCATGGTTGTTCTTGCTTTGCCTAGAATGTTCCACAAAATGGCATTAAATGTATCCATGTTTAATTAATTTACTATTTATAATTATTGCTAAAAACCTTGAGTGGGCTCGCCTATCCACAGCCCTGTCTTGTAAACTATGATGTCATCTGATTGTCTCTAAGGAAAAAGATCAGTTTAATGCCATACTGTGGAACATTCTAGACAAAGAAATAATACCTCAGTGGAGACAAGCAGATGACAGACCCACCAGCTGAAAAGTTACAAAGTGCACCCTAAACCCATGTATAATAATAACAATGCAGGTGTGACCCATAATGGGAGCAGGCACACGGCAGGTGAGTGAAGGGTGGGCATTATCAGTCTGCTCTTCTAACTACACAAACTGAACTGTCTGAACTCAGTAACCTTCAAATGTATCTACCGCAGAGTGTAGCCCGAATATTTTATACATTTTACAATTCTACACCCACAAAGTAAACATATTGCAACAGTGAAGGCTCTACAGAGATTAGAAGAAAGAATAATCTAAGTAGGACAAGAATGCACCAGACTAAAGAAATATAATTAAGGTAACATGAGAATAGTGGCTATGGTGAAGTGAATGCACCTGCCCAAAAACTAGTCGAGAAAACAAAGCAGGAAAAAGTTCATGTTTACCTTGAATTGAAGTAAACTATCTTTTATAATCCGTGTGTGTTGCTTCAGAAATCACAGTCAGGTGAAGTCTTTGGGTAAAAGGTCTTTCTCAGATTGTCCTGCAGTCTGCTCTGTCACTCTCTCTATATAGTGAACTCTAACCACTCCCCCTCACACCCCTGCACACTTGTCCGGTCCCTTGCTGCTACAATGCCTGCCTGTCTCACAAATACACTCACACCTCCTTTAACTACACTATCTACTCTCTCTCAGGGCAGTAACATAACATTTCTCTTTTCTCAAAACTTGAACTTTTCTTTCCTAGGTGATAGGTAAGCACCTACGTTTCTGATCTACCCTCTAGTGGCCACTGATTGCATAACTTCACCTTGAAAAATAGAGGGACTGTAATAAAAGGAGGTTTCCGATCACTAGAATCCTGAAGAAGGTTCTAGACATGAGGTTTTGGCAACACAAGGCACACATATTTGACATTTTATGGTTGCTTCAATCCCCAGCCAGTTGTTTGGACAAGTTGACAGACATTGTTTTTGCAGTCTCAATTTTCCTATCTAACAGACAGGGACATTGCTTGCTCGTACAATTATTAAAGGGCCCATATTACGCTATTTTCTAATCTATGTTATAATTTAGTTTCCTAATCAGAAATATACCCAGAATTGGATTTTGTTTAATTCACAAATGTTTAACACACAAACTCTGCATACTTAGAGTTCTTGTCTCAAACAGGAAACACTCTGTTCCACCTTGTGATGTCATATGGTAATACAAGGAATGCACCACTGTGTTTTTAAAGTCCATACACCTTCACTAGAATCATCTGGATAATTTCAGCCCTGGAATAAAGGTAAAAGGTGCTGTTAACTATTTTTTTAACCTTTTTTAACAGCCATGGTGGTCCTCAGAAGTCACAGCTGCCTTTATAGAAGACCCCCCGCTGACACGATCAATAAGCTGATGTCTGAATCAATAACTCTAACACAGTGGATGTCGGTCAGGCTGGGCGCCACAAAACCTGTCAGAACAATTACAACTAAAGTACAGTGTTTATTTCCCATTATTACGGTAATAAGACAAGAACAGAAGCAGACATTTTAACAATGAGCCTTGTTTAATAATTTACCCTCTTTTTTTGTGCTAAATAGCTTAGGATTAACCAGTTTAAAATGAAACTTATATTAGATGTCGTTATATGGTCTAAGTGACTCGTTATGCTGAAAATTTAGATACTGTAAATATTTTAAAACAGCTAAGAATGCATGGAATGCACAATAAGTGAAACTACTGCCAACAGACTGGGATGCTGTTGATAAGGAATAAAAGTTGGAATTGCCTAACTTCAGCTGTGAGATGTTGAAACTGAACCATTAGATTTGAGCCTGTAAACACACTAACAAACAACAAACCGACAACAGCAAGATCCTCATCTGAAGTCAAATCTAGGGCATTGCAACAGTTTTGTTTTTAGTTAAGCACAAATTTGCTTATTTTTTTGTTCGGTATTTTTGAGCCATTAACTATTTTTCAACATCTGACATGACATAACACCTCAGACAGATTCTTTCAGCAAGTAACGTTAACGTGTTTTCTAAGTAACTTGTTCTTTTTTGCAATGAAGGTATAATTATGTCTTTCCCTCATCTTACACAACCACCTGAACACCAGCGCTCCGAGCCATGTTTACTGTTTTATTGTCACCACCTTCTCAATCATTACTATATATGTGCTGTTTACTTGCCAGCAAAGACCCACTCTGTTGTACTGACATGTAAAGAATGCTATTTTTCATTGTGGTAAAGGCGGATCACATTTTCAAACAAAATATTTTTTAACCAATACATTGTACTGTAACCAGAGGTGGAAAGCAACTAATTACACATAATCACGCTACTGTAAATGAGTAGATATTTTGGGTAATCGTACTTTTTTGAGTAGATTTTTAAACCTGTACTTGTACTTGTAATGAAGTATTACACTTCACCAAGTCTAACCATGTAATTGTAATTAGTTATATTTAAAATCATATGAATTCAGAGTACAGTATAAGTCCCAGTTGTCCCAATCCACAGCTGTTTAACTGTTGTATTTCCTCCTTTCTAAACTGAAAAAACACATATAACAGCCCTGCATCACCTGCTCTGATTGGCCAGGGTTCAGAGAAAATGCAAATTGTGGTTTTAAATGATTCAATATAAAAGTTTAATTTATATAGAATACTGATCTAAACGCTGCTATAATTCTTAAGAAGTAACTAGTAGTAGTAACATCTTGTCTACTTCTTACTTTTACTTAAGTACAATTTTGGAAGCAGCCCTTGTACATTTTTAGCCATACAACTGTACTTTTACTTGAGTACAAATTTGCTATACTCTTTCCACCACTGACTGTAACTGTACTCAGAAGCGGAAGATGTCTAAAATAATATTTATCAGCATAGAAATAGAACTGATTTAAAAATAAAATGTAAGAATACACCCAACTCTTACTCAGTTGCGATCACTAGCTGTGTCACAGAGTACGGCTCATTTGTTTACAGTAGATACATAACTGTTTGATTGTAGCCATATGTATGTAGGTGTTTACATCTGAGGACCCCTTTGTGAAAGACCCCCTGATTCAGAAGAAGTCACATGATTACTGCAATTCATGACTAATCCCAAAAGTGAGTCAGTTGAGTTAAATTTCAAAGTGATGTTTTGTAATCCACACACTTTGGCTGAACAATACATAGGTTCTACCCCGTGACTCAGGCCTTAACAAGCCTTCCAGATGTTTGAAGAGTGACGCTGGTGACGAGGAAGAAAAAAAGGAACCAGTTATAAGATACTCACTGCTGCTTCTGTTTTGGGGGTGTCACTTCCCGAAAATAGACTAAGAGTAGGGGGCCGACAGCACACATGGAAACAATAGAGGCCATACAGACACATTAGATCAGATTTGTTAAACTCAAGGCGAGCGCCAAATATTTGTCTTTGTAAATTTTAATACATTTCAAGGTCTATCTCCTGAATGTTCCTTGAGTAAGACACTGTTTGTTATAAGTTGCTGCATACAGGAAAGGACATCAAATTGCATGCATAAATCAACAGTGGGATTAATCCGGAAATGTGTTGTTGATTGGCAGTGTCACTGTGTGGGACGTACGTACACAATCCGACTCTGTGTTCAGGCCGTGACATCACACCCTCCCATGATGGTCTTCAGCTGCAGCAATCGGGTGGGAGAGGTCTACTGGTGTGACCCTATGAAGGAGTGGACAGCACAGATCCCCTCTCCATTGTGACACTGCCATTTCCTGGAAAACAGCCTTAATAGTAAACAAGAACAAGTACACTGGCACGTTGCACAGTGTGGTGTCATTAGAGTGTGTGGAAAATCATTCACATGTTTTTGTTGAGGAATGGGATGCATTTGGGACACATTTCGAATGTACTACTTGTTTTCTCCTTTTGCAGCTGGAAAAATGGCATTCTGCTTGTGTTTTTGAGAACACAATTTTGTTTCTGTCCAGGACACCCATAATCTCCATAGAGACAGTCGGGAAGAATGTGAGATGCATCTATACAACAGTCTTTCTCTGAGTAATCCCCCTCTCAGATCAGTGTCAAGCTCAAGTTTCTTCAGTGGAACCCTGCGCTAATCCAGTTTAGGGATCTACATGCAAACCTTCAGATATCTCATAAACACACAATGAGGCAAATGTATTATGTTATAGAAAATATGTTTCTCTGCTCGTTTGATTATAAAAGTAGTGAGCAGTAAACACCAAATTACTGGCAATGATTGAATCTATTCACTTTATTCTGGAAATTGCCGTGGGTGCTGCCATCATTTGTGAGGCTGTATTATTTTGCACGGGGCTGCCATCCTTAACAGCAAATAACTTCTATACAGAACACATGCACATGAACATAGAGCATTTTACACAAATCAACTTACTCTATATCAGATTTTAGCTTCAAAACTTTTCTCAAATTCTCCATTGAAATTGAGAATTAACTGGAAGAACCGCCACAAAGGAAACGTGGTTTAGTCGCATTTAGAGGCAAAAGTGAACGAGGAGGAATAAGATCAATAGAGCAAAGACCCAGCAGATGGTTTCACATTAAACATCAGCAGTGTCATTATAAACTAGATGATTGTTTCTATATATTAACAATATCCAGATTTTTTAAAGCTTATTGTTAATTGTGTGCATCATCATACGTATTACAAATACTAAAATCTCAGATCCATTGATATTAAATGGCAAAGTTCAATCCTTAGGCCAACTTTCTGCCAACACAGACATACGGCTTGTGAAATCACTGACACCAGACGAATGACTGCTGAGTCGATCAGTGACAAATTCTGAATCACTCAATTCTAAAAAGAAAAATGAGAAACATCAAAAATGATCAATAAGGTCAGCACGGAAGTAATGTTTTGGAAAGTCAAACTCAGCAGTTCGTTTTTTGCATCAAACAGGTTCAATCTTGCATTGAACTTAATTGGGATATAAGCTTAGTCATTCTTCTTTTTATTTGCAGATAACTTTGGGTTTTGGGTAGTTTGTAGAGCTTACAGAGAATGCACTGATAAATAACAACTCACTCTCTAGAGAGACGAGCTAATCTTAGTAAAGTACAGAAAGACTTCATCTTGTATGTCATATTACTGCTATTTCCTCTTGTTAGTAAGTAAATAAGTACACTATGAGTCACACCATCTCTTTTTTTTCTCTTTGGAAGTATGTAGCAAATAAAAAATTTTAAATAACTCTTTTTTTTTTTTTTTTTACCATTTATTAAAACCAATGCTTGACAAATAGTCACACACCCATAAACACAACCTTAGTACATTTGACATTTCAAACCACATAAAAAGAGAAAGAAATCTTCATCAGCAAAAGCAAATAGCAGTGCATGGTATTTATATCTTTATATCTTCTCTAAATAAGAAATTACAGATGACCATACTATTTTTTGTATATTTTATATATATATATAAAAAAAAAAAATCTCCTCCTCACCCTCCGCGGGTGGTCTTTATCCCCTCTTTTTCCACGCTCGGGACCTCTACCAGAGGCCTGGGAGCTTGAGGGTTCTGCGCAGTATCTTTGCTGTTCCTAGTACTGCACTTTTCTGGACTGAGATGTCTGATGTTTTTCCTGGGATCTGCTGTAGCCACTCCTCCAGTTTGGGGGTCACTTCCCCGAGTGCTCCGATGACCACGGGCACCACTGAGGCCTTCACCTTCCAGGCCTTCTCCAGCTCTTCTTTGAGCCCCTGGTATTTCTCTAGTTTCTCATGTTCCTTTTTCCTGATGTTCCCATCGCTTGACACTGCGATGTCCACCACAACGGCTTTGCTCTGTTGTTTATCCACCACCACTATGTCCGGTTGGTTCGCTATCATCATTCTGTCAGTCTGTATCTGGAAGTCCCACAGGATCTTGGCTCGATCATTCTCCACTACCTTTGGAGGTGTTTCCCACCTAGACCTGGGGGTTTCCAGTCCGTACTCTGCACAGATGTTTCTGTACACTATGCCCGCCACTTGGTTATGCCGCTCCATGTATGCTTTCCCTGCCAGCATCTTACACCCTGCAGTTTATTTTATTTATTTATTTATTTATTTATTTATTTATTTATTTATTTATTTGGTTGGGACAGTGCATGTTGATGAACAGACATGACATGATAGACATGAATGTAAACACGCCGGATTATAGCCAAAGGCTAATTTCCACCCGTTGTCCCAAGGGCGCTTGGTTGCAGTTATGTGCTGGATTGTCTCAGGGGCCTCTTTGCACAGCCTACACCTTGGGTCTTGTCTGGTGTGGTAGATCTGGGCCTCTATTGCTCTAGTGTTCAAGGCCTGCTCCTGTGCAGCCAGGATGAGTGCCTCTGTGCTGTCCTTCAGTCTAGCTTTCTCAAGCCATTGGTAAGATTTCTTGATATCAGCCACTTCAGTTATGTTCCGGTGGTACATCCCATGCAGGGGCTTGTCCTTCCATGATGGTTCCTCCAGCTCCTCTTCCTCTGCACTCCACTGTCTGAGACATTCACTGAGCACGTCATCTGTTGGGGCCTTGTCCTGGATGTACTTGTGGATCTTGGATGTTTCATCCTGGACTGTGGCTCTCACACGCACTAGTCCTCGGCCTCCTTCCTTACGGCTCGCGTACAGTCTCAGGGTGCTGGATTTGGAATGGAACCCACCATGCATGGTCAGGAGCTTTCGTGCCTTAACATCTGTGGTCTGCATCTCCTCCTTTGGCCAGCTTATGATTCCTGCTGGGTATCTGATTACTGGCAGGGCGAACCAACCGGGCATAGTGGTGGTGGATAAACAACAGAGTAAAGCCGTTGTGGTGGACATCGCGATGGGAACATCAGGAAAAAGGAACATGAGAAACTAGAGAAATACCAGGGGCTCAAAGAAGAGCTGGAGAAGGCCTGGAAGGTGAAGGCCTCAGTGGTGCCCGTGGTCATCGGAGCACTCGGCAGTGACCCCCAAACTGGAGGAGTGGCTACAGCAGATCCCAGGAAAAACATCAGACATCTCAGTCCAGAAGAGTGCAGTACTAGGAACAGCAAAGATACTGCGCAGAACCCTCAAGCTCCCAGGCCTCTGGTAGAGGTCCCAAGCGTGGAAAAAGAGGGGGATAAAGACCACCCGCGGAGGGTGAGGAGGAGATTATATATATATATATATATATATATATATATATATATATATATATATATATATATATATATATATATATATATATATATATATATATATATATATATATATATATATATATATATATATATATGTATATATATATATAGCAAAAGTTTGGACACACCATCAATATTTTTGGACAAAGCAAAGGTGGCTACTTTAGAGCTATTTACCTTTTTTCTTTTGCTGCACAATTACATATATCTTACTTCATATATTTGATATTTTCTGTATGCATGTATTATATAAAATAAAAAATAAAAACCTTGAATGAGAGGGTGTGTCCAAACGTTTGACTGACTTTTGACTGTTAGTGTACATGTTCATGTGCATCAATATACTGAAATAAATGACTTGTCTGTCATATACACTATTATTCAACACAGTATGGAACACTGTACAGTTGAAGTACTCCGATGTAATTAGGACCCACATCTGGACACATTGCAGTGCGGGTGGAGGGTGTGGCATGTAGAGGCTTGTAGCTGTTTAGGGTTTTTCTGATGCACGTAACATGCTGCAGCTCTGTTGAAATGTGTGGAGCAACAGCCCAAGTTCTGATGTAATACCAATGCAAACTTCACGTTAGGATTTTTCAGTAATTTAAATAAAAAAAATAAAAAAAAACTCTCCTCTTTGTGCACTTTGTATGTGACAGAAATACTGAAGAGCCAGTCCAGAGGGATAGGGTTAGGAGTTGGGTTCCTTCATAATATAATAATTTTCCTCCAGACCGACCCCCACTGTTGACTTAAAAATACATAAAGGGTCTCAGGTGGTCTCATCCTGTGCACTCTAAGGCTATCCCCAAAGGATCCGCTCCTCACTCAATACCTGTCAACCCACTCTGCTCACTTCCATCTCCATTTACCACATCGATAATGCAACAGACTACTTTTACAATTGATCGGAATTGGAAATTACATTTAAAAACATTTAAAAGTCAAGTTATGTCATTTTCTCAGTTGTGTTAAAGAAAGAAAATTATTTCCTTAGGACATAGTTTTTCATAAATATATTAAGAGTTTATCCTGGCTGGAGGAAAAGGAAAATTTGTTTCCTTTGGAGCAGAGAGCAGCTTTGAGACCCTCCACTGAAACTAAGGGGGCGGCAGCATCAGCACTCTTCTTACCTACGCTCTGTTTATCATTGGTTAGATATACTTACACGCAGACCTCCACAAGGGCTTGGGACCCAAAAAACTTCTATTTGTTTATACTACAAGATTAGATTTTTAATGAGCAGGCTGCATATTTTGTTAAGATGATATCTGTTGTAGTGTGAGAGTTTAAGAAGTTAATTGTTGAACATGTGATCCTTGTGGTTTGGATTCACTTGTACTGGTGCCGTGCCATATCTCTGTTTTATACAAAGAAACCGAGAAATTCTTTACCTTGTTTAAAAGAGTTATGAGTGCATATATGGAGACGTCTGTATTTTAAAAGTAGGGAATTATCCAATCAGAAAGCAGGATGAGCCACATACTTTTCAGCACCTGCAGCCAAACAATTATTAGTGCTAGTGCAGCCTCTCTTTAATGTGCACTTGAGCAGATTCCTTAACTATCAGAGCACTGCTGAGGTTGGCAGAGGGTGACAGTCACATTCCCTTTTCTCCTGTGGAACATCCAACACCATGTCACTGTAATGTACACAGCGTTGCCACAGAGACCAAGACCAAGCCATGCCAAACAGAAGAGTCTCAGAGTAGGATGAGACAGTGAAAACGGAAAGGGAAAGAAAGCTATCATCGTAAAAAGGTCATGACTGGGAAGGAGGGAAAGATAGATGGGATCTGTTGTGCATCCACCTGACTGTCCACTTTCAAAAAGCAGTTTACATTTGATTTGTTGTCAGTCCATTTTGCTGTGTGGAATTCTTATGAGTAATTTTAATGAAATAAAATACAATTAAATATGTACATTCTACCTGCTACAAACATGCAATTTCAATAAAGGCACTGTTTAAGATGTAATAATGGTGATTCTTTGTTATAAATTCCTTCTTTTTCAGGTATGAGAAGAATACAAAGCTGGAGAAATGATCTCCTCAGAAGCTCCACTAGGCCCTTATAACATCACTGTATCTTGCAATTACTGTGTTCATTTGATTAAAAAAAAAAGAAAAAAAAGAATAATATTTCATCTTGATTTTAAGGTTCTTGCTTGTGGGATTCAAAATGGTATATATAAATGTGTTTATATAAGAAGAACTTTGCTAGTTTGAGCTAATAGTTACGCAAAAGTCTTTCAGCTTTCATGACATCCGCCTTATCACTGGAACCTAGATAGTTAACACCATAAAAAGCCATTAATATTTTCAGTAAATGTTCGATTACAGTCCTGACCTTTGACCTTTAAACAGCGACTTCATGATGACATCACCATCTGTCTGACAGCTGACAATTTTGGCCACATGTGAGAGGGAGAGGTCACGTACATAATCAACCATTCCTGGTCCACCCCTGTCCGACTCCCACCTCCCTCATCAAAACGTCTGTGCTTTGACGTGCTACTACAAGGTTCCTCCTGGATTCCCAGAATGTTTTCGATACACTATCACAGCAGGCAAGGATAAAATTAAACAAGAGCAGGAAAACAGGGAGAGCAGGAAAGCTGCATGAGCTGATGGAGACAAAACAAAATGTTTGATTAATGTTCAGAGACAGATGGTGTTTTGCTTATGTAAAAGTACAAAAAATATGATAAAAAATGTAGGGTAATGAAATCAAAATGGCACTGTATTTTCTCTTGGCTATTTCATGCAGATCTGAATCAGACAGCTCAAAGTAATTAGTTTTTAAGCCTTGTTCAAGTACAGTGAGTTCATGTTGGGTCTAACCTGAGCAGACTTGTATAGGAAGTCATTACATCATTGGGCAACTGTTCAGATATTGATCAATTCGATGTCTAAAAAAAACTAGCTTTTTCCCATGTTTGCCAGGTTTACATTGGGTATCATTCTTTTACTTTTTAAAAGTGCTATTCTGGTGCACCTACTTGTGTCCATGGTCTTAATGTGTGTGGAAGATTCCATGATGTAGCATTAAGTTTATCTATCAATGGAGACTAGCAGGTGAAGTTGCAGGTCATACATGTGGAGGCATCACTCTTAGTATGAAGGCATAATGCATGTTTTTTAAGGTATTTTTAGCAACAAAAACACCTATAATTGAATACAATGCAGGATGGATTAAGTTTAATGCCATGCTGTGAAACATTTCTGGCAAAGCTATAGCATTTTATGTAGACAAGCATATCCCATGTTAAAATTATCAGTAAACAAATATATATAGGCATTAAACAGGAAATCACTGATCTTACAAGATGCCCAGGCTTATGATGCTTCAGGGTGGAGTAAAAAAAGAGACAGATTTGTTGAAGTAACTTTTAACTGTTTTTCATTCTATATGCTATGTTATGTGCTATGTTTTACTTGGGACAAACTATTACTGAAAAGGAATTCCATATGCTATTATTCAGTTTCAACTTTCTATACAATGTATTATAAAATATGGCTCCTTGGAAGTCATAAACGGCATGTGTACCAACTATTGTTTGGAAAATTTACAATGTTTGGTAATAAACCTGTGTGTCATGGAAAGATGATAATCAAACCATCTACGCCCAGAAATTCCTCCCCTCTTACATCTTCTCACCTGCCGCGCCTCTGTGCTTGAAAGCAGTGTAATAAGACAGAATTGAGTGCAATTTACCAGATGACAGTCAACACAATGCAAACATCACTTTAATGACCTGAGTCTATGTCATGTTAATCAAAACAATAATTACAGCATAGTTATCTTAAAAGTCTTGTGGGACATGAGTGATTTGGGATTCTATGCACCACTGGTGGAGTTTTACAAACTGTGTGGTTTGATTTGTGTATTTTTATTGTGTAAAGCCTGCCCATGGACTGCAAATGGAAACTAGCTCTGCCTTATTTAGTTTGAAGTATTTTTATTTATTTATTTATTTATTTTTATGAGAGTGATGTATATGTACATAGTCTCTATTAACTTGACTAATTCATTTTTTAAGGTAAGATAAATGGTCTTGTCTGTTTGATTAAAGAAAAACTGGCAAGGTGAGGGGCAAAATAACCAAATCGGTAATGTTATTTATTCTGTATTCTGCTATTAAAATAACTACTCAGAAGAATGAGGGTATAACTGGATCCAAGAAATCTAGGGATGGATCATGGACAGAAATCTAGGTTTAGCAAGGTTTGAGCTTTATATTTATTATTTATGCAGTTTTAACGGGACAATCAGCTTTATTTTTGAACACTTTCCTACCTTGCTTTGGGTTTCTCTCAGCCACTGGTTATTCTCCCCGAAGTATGTGGTCGCCCTCCAGTGGTAAAAATGAAAATTGTTCAGACATTCATATACTGTACAGCTACTTAGAATAAAAACTATATATATCATCATGTCGGACTCTAACGCATTGTGTACTATCGAACTGTTAACGTTGACGTTTACTGACCACGTGCGCGTAACCTGACTAACTCCAGAAAAAACGCGAGACTTTAGTGTTGTCATAGCAACGAGTATACACAGAAAAGTACATTCAAGACCAGGGTCCTGCATTTATTTACACACAGGTCTGCTCTTTTAGATTAACCTTCAGACAAATGCACAGATTAGTTACCGTTTCCCCGTCAGTAGTAGTTGTGATTCAAAGGCAGAATAATTACGCTTGGTTCTCTCATTTAACAGAAAGGTAGCTAGCTAACTCTTACCTAAACGCAGAATGGCAGGAGAGGGATGCGACTTTGAGAAAACTTTCACTTTCAGCTGTCTTCAATCCAAGAAGTTTACATTTCTACAAAGCAGAGAGACGCTATCACTGTTGATGAAATGGTAAAGTTATATCCACCCTGATCATGATGTTGATTACAGTTATGTGAAGGTCGCCTTGTAACATGTAACCTATGAAATATTTACAGGTCTATGCTGGGAAGATTGTCAGCTCAGACATTCAGCTTTGACCAGAGCTTTTTTCCCTACAACAGTGAAAAGTTTGCCCATGTGAGTATATAATAGCACATTTATATTGACAGCATCACAGCTTATCTTTTTATTGTACTTTTAGTGCTTTTTTACGGACTCCAATGTGATTTCCAGTTTGAGGAAGGCAGAGACCAGAGCTTGCGTGCCTCTTGGTATGCTGCATACCCTAGAAATCCTTCATTATTGATAATAGGAAATTGTGCTACCCTGTTGTAGTTGTGGAATGTTTTTGATGTGTGTATTGTGTGTTTGTACAGAGAAACCCATACAGTCTGTTAAAGCAGAGGTGGTGCCTTGCTCAAAGGTCTCCATAGATTTGTTTGACCCAATTTACTCTTGTGGCATCGTGAGGCCCAGCGGACATGTAGTGAAATGTTTTCATGAGGTCTATCCCGACTATGATGAACTAAGACAAGTCAGTATCTGGTTTTAAATCCATTCACCTGTCAGTGCATGACCTAACCTTACATTTCTTTAGATGCTGCTTGATGAGGAGTCCGAGCACTATGCCGTGATAAGCCCAGGAGAACGTCAGGAGTTTCTCTTCCAACTTTTTAAGCACCTGTGTCTTGGGGGAGAGCTGTGTCAGTACGAGGAAACAATTGAGCCTTACATCAGGACCACAAAGCAAATCTACAAAGATTTAATCAGGTGGATTGTTTTTTTACATTTAATTTTATGATTATAACATGAACTAATCACAAATGTAATATATAGTGATTTACATAAAAGTGATGTTTGTTTTACCCTCCTCTTTCACTCTTTTCCAGCGTTCAGAAAGATCCAGAAACAAAAAAGATCAGTGTTGTGACAACAGTCCTCAAAGTGTCAGCTTTTGTAAGTGCCATATGTATGACTATACTTTATTGTCATTGTTCAAATATTTATTATTTTCAAGTATATATTATATATAATAATAATAATAATAATAATATAATAATAATAATAATAATAATAATAATAAATAATAATAATAATAATAATAATAATAATTATAATTATTATTATTATTATTATTATTATTATTATTATTATTATTATTATTATTATTATTATTACTATTATTATTATTGTTGTTGTTGTTGTCATTGTTATTGTTAAGAAAACATGTAAGGTGCCTTCATTCATTAATGTGGGTCTTAACTGTTGTCACTACGTGGAACATGATGAAATGTGAATTCAGTAATAAAACTAATGTTTATTTTGACTAGGATGAGTCAGGACCTTGTTTCCCGGGACGACCTGAAGAGGAGGGTCAAACCTTCGCCTACTTGATTGTGGACCCTTTTAAAAGGCATGTGACATTGATTTACCACATTTTTGGAATTGGAAATTTTTCATTTTAATTTTGGATGTTGTTTTTTTTTTTTATTTATTTACATATTCTATAATATAGACTTAAACAGTTAACAATAATTAGTTACACATGACAAATGCAAGTAAACATACAGTCCAAAGAGCTTTATTGAACAAATAAATTAATAAGTTAGTCAAGTGAGCTAATTTTCTCTCAGCAGATACAATTCTTTGTTTGTCTCAAAGATCAGTTGAGGTGTGCAATAAATCAAAACATAAGAACTTCAGTAAGCGCCATCATCACTGTCAATATCAACCCACAGCTACATCAAAAAGAATTGGAAGACTTCCATTTAGCGTTTTGCTTATTGCTTTTAAATGACTTTGACTTGGACAGTTAAAGGGCAACGAGCTGGAATGTCGAATGGCAGCAAGTCACTGATCATTGTTTTGATGGTGGACTTCTCGACAACAGAGTGACAAAGAGCACGTGCAGATTGAGTCATGCATAGATAGCATTCAGTCAGTTAGACAATCACTGTTTCTCAAATCACTAAACTAGCGCCCCCTAGTGGCCTCAGAGGTAGTTGTGTGGAAGCCATTCTAATTCAAGGTGGCATGCTTATGAAAGAACACACATGCCTGCAGACTTGTCCATGCCTCCAACTTTGAATCCAACATGTACAGGGTGTCCTGTTATTGAGCAGATGATATATAAACATACAGTATTTCAGATGATTTCAAAGGCTGCAGCCTTACAAATCATTCAAATGTGTGGGGCAGGGTACAATTTTCTTAAGGAAGCACTCATTTTATGAGAAAAAAGAATAAATAAAGGCACAGGTTATCTCGCTTCTTATTGAGAACTGGACATCAGTTGTTTGTTTGTTTGTTTTTTCCAATACTGGGACCCTCATCACTTACAACATGCAATATTGAACTTTCACATACGTCTTTACAAAACATGACATTCCTTGCAATTTTAGCAATCTATCATAATAATGCCTCTAGTAAAGTAGGTACCTCTAATTTAGCTCAATGTTTCTCAATGGGACAAAAGTGAAACAGCAACTGCCATAGAGCATACAGGAGGGGAAATAAAGTACATTCACTGTTCAAAAGGTCCAGGCTTGGCTTGAATGGAAATGCAGTACCTGAGTCAATTCTCTTGACAGGACCAAATGACCAAATACTGTGTAGTTTTTCTTGTGTTAAAGCTGGCAGCATTTAAAAAGATGACGTTCATTGTAACCATGGAAACCTGAAAGGCGTTGTTGCTTTAGTGACCACTTGGTCAGATCACCTTTGCAAATTAGATCTCAGTTGGCTATTCCTGATTCTGAAGGTTCATTGGGCTGACTTGACATTATGCTACATTTATATCCAACAAATTTGAATATTGACCTAAATCCTACAGTAATCATGAAAAACATATAAATGTATGTATATTTCATTAAGTCTAACACTGTTACAGTAATGACATTAAAATATATAACAAACTGTTGTACTTGTCGAGTTCCAAAGCTGTTCAAGAAAAGGAGTCTTGTTGTATGGCTGTTTGTAATTTCCAGTTTTGCCCACAAACAGAAAGTAACAGAGCAGCAGTAGCAGCAGATTAAACAGGCCTCACGTCAGAAACAGCTTCAGAGTGGAGTGGACCATTTCCTAAGACACGTGCATTTATGAGGACTTCATGCTCTACCTGAATGCCTCGAGTTTTTCATTATTCAAAACCACATGGCTCAGGCCAGACAAGTTTCAAAGTCACTTCCAAGGTCACGAAAAGGTCATGGAGGTTATTATTGTCGACTGAACCAGCTGGTGAAGTAGACCTGAGGCTGCATTTGAGGAGCAGAAGAACAAAATGAAATGAAAGCAGACTTTGTAATTGAGGAACATGCATGTCTGAGGTGGGCTGCAAGACACAGAGGTTTAGAAGACATCTTTAAAACACTGAAAGATTTAAAGACATTGCCAAGAATGTTTTAAAGGTATAGAGGATTAGTTAAGTAGATTATAATAATATTTTTTTTTTTTGCACTAGGGCTTACTGAAATTTGTTTGTAAAAAAAAGTAACTTATACAGTCAGCCACAACAAGACATTCCTTTCACTCTCTTTTTATGTAAAATATTAATTTGCCGCCCCCATGTGGCTGTAGAGAAGTGAGCCGCAGAGGTGGAGCACTTTGGCAAGGTCCCACAGAACTCCTGCATCTTCATTATAATTGGGTGACTTTGTTCAAGATATGATTACATTCATCACAGTATTAAAGTTTTGATGCCATTCAAGTAAGTGGCAAAAATACTGAAGAAAAAATAACACTGTCATGGCACTTGCAAACTCTCAGGAGTCAGTAGATTTAAGCAGCCGAGAAAGCAGTGATAAAAGACATAGACTCTCTAAACATTTACAAAAAGGTACAGTCTACCTATCTACAGTTGAAGCTGGACATGGGCGTTGCGTGGTGTGGAGTGGGTTGGAAGTCAGTAGTCATATGTCTCCTAGTGTGTGTACTTGTCTCTAGGAGAGGCATATGCAGTGAGCTTTGGCTGAGGCCTCATCTAGTGGCCTCTGATGGAAACACATCTCACCTGAAATTGATCAGGTGAACATTTAGAGCAGACCAAAAGCACCATTCACTGCTGAGTTTTGTAAATGAGGAACAGACAGTGCCCAGTTTGTGTCCTGTCTGTGTCTTCAGCTGCAACAACCTTTGTGCAGACCGCCGTCATTCCAGGTTGCCACTCTCAGACTGGGATATGTTGAGGGTGTTGGCCGAGGGAAACAGGTCTTTTTGGTCTGTGGGGCTATGGTAGTCTGAGGTGAGGTCTGGGTCAAGCAGTGAGGACAACGTGAAGTGGGAAGAGCCTTTCTTCAGGCACTGGGAATAGAAGTTCAGCAGAGCGTCCAGTTTGTTCTCTATGGACTGCACCTGAACAACAGAAACGTAATGCAATGTTAATTAAATCCATAAATTTAGTCCACACTGACTGTTATGACAGAAGCCTGTACCTGTTTCTCTACTTTCACTACACGTCCCATCATGCTTAGTTCATCCAAGGGGTCCAACTCAGGAGGTGTCTTCTCTCCCTTTTCAGAGCGAGCTTTCTTGTCTGTTGGCACAGCCCCTCGTCCTATTATCTGATCCACCCTTTTTAAAAAACAAACAAACAACTTTATATTATTATTATTATGTACATTTGTAGTAATAATACAGATCATATAGTGTGAAGTTACCGTGTTTGCAGGCTTTTGATGCGTCCAAGCATGTCCAGGTGTCCAGCTGAATATTGCTCTATGACGTCCTTTACATCGTACGGACGCAGCGTCTCCTTGAACTTCCTCTTGGCCACCAGAAACTTTAAAATCCTATACATAAACACACATACATTGAAGCTGACCTCTGCTATCATTGTCCATATGCTGTACGTATCCAAACATACTGTAAACCTTTTGAAAAATGCAACGCAAAGACAGCTATCAAATGCTGTATAGGCCACACCAAATATAACTAGATTAATTACAGTCGGCGTGACCTTATCAGTGACAAACAGCTCCATAATGAGGGTGCCTTCATCCACACAGTAAACCAAGCGGATATATTGTAATGATGACAACATCTTCAGAAGACATCTGCTTATCGCAACTTGCTGTTTCAGCAATTAGCACTTGGTCAAAGCTGTAGCAACACTCTACCCTGCTCCTGCCGCCGAAGGGCCCAAGCAGTTAATTGTTACTTTATTTATTTATTTGTTTGTTTGTTTATTTATCTATCTATTTATTTATCTATCTATCTATCTATCTTTATTTATACAGGGTGCCTAATGAGAGCACATAGACTCTTTTTCATGGGTGCCTTGCTCAAATACAGAAAAAATACAACCAAAAAACAAACAAAACAAATAAGTACATAAGTAATAATAACTTTTTAAAGCATTAAAAGCAAGTGCAGGTTTGAGTGTAAATGTTTGTTGCCACATTATTAAAGTGCACTCCATTTTTTAAGCAAAATAACCAAAAGCCCATTTTCCCCCATTTCATTTCTGGTGTGGCTAGTTCTTATACTTATACAGTCACGTAACCTTGTATTAAATGTGTATAGTATAAATGGTTAACAAGCAAGTGAGATCTTCTGGAAGTCTATCAAGTAGTCCCTTATTTAAAAAAAATCATACAGTATTATTCTCTTCAAACAGATATCGATGGCAACCCTGCTTTTTCATAGTACAGTGATGGGTTTTAAATTAATCACCTGTTAAGAAACTTCCAGGACACACTACCACATCCCAGTTGACCACTCTGTCTGGTTAACATATTATTAACCAGACATCACCTTAGGAGAGCCGTGTGCCTTGTGTCAGCCTTTTTGAATAGGATGGGTCTTTCGATTGCCTTCTTATCTCTGGGAGCATAGACAGCTCATAGATGCTGGCTTTGCAGAAGGGGTTGGATCTCCCAAATGTAAGTGAGACATAACACGTTCCCTCAAGCCGTCATCCGGCTCCTGTGATGGATTGCACTGCGAGTGAGGTAGGGAGTGATGAGAGGGTGGACAGCCCGGGGAGGTTTTGTTCACCAGGAAATCCTATCTTTCACACCCAGATGCTTAAGTCCACTATAATACTCTGAGATGCCTTTATGAGAGGAAATGGTACGAAGGAAATAAATCACATCAAAGGTCTAAAAGTGGATGACTGCAAACATTTACAAGAAACCCCAAAGTGAAATGTAAGAAGTGACATAAGTGCATGCGTGGACCGGGCGGTGA
Source organism: Periophthalmus modestus (assembly GCA_019594935.1). Lineage (NCBI taxonomy): Eukaryota > Metazoa > Chordata > Actinopteri > Gobiiformes > Gobiidae > Periophthalmus > Periophthalmus modestus. The sequence continues at coordinate 25,207,188 of JAIEZT010001318.1, forward strand.
CATGGGGTCACTCGCTGAAAGAACCAGCATAACCTTTGATGAGGTCAGCAGCATTCGCATTAGAGGCAGTTGGTAACAAAGAGGTAGGTGCTCAGAGGACAGGAAGAAGAGGAGCACAGGGTGGAGGAGGGGTGGTGGTCCACAGCTGGTGCAGCCAGAGAAGCAGTCAGCACGCGCTCCCTCCTCATGCAGCACTGTTTCTTGATGACTCGCTGGCTATTTTTGCAGCCACTCTTTTCTTATTTTGCAGGTAGATGCAGATTTTTTTGCCAGGGTGGGTCTCAGGTGCGGGTAAAAGAAAAGGTTGGGAAAACAGGAAAGCAGGGACTTTTGATTTAGATCCTCCAAGGGTTTTGTCTAAAATGCTGACTCTTTTTTCAGTCGATAAAACGTTTTTCATAATCTGTGGTCAGATGTAAGTGTGCTGCCTTAAAACAACAATCTCTGACAAAGGTTGGCACACCTCTCTAAAAGGCATAATGTTCCTCCAATTGTATGGAAGGTGAGATGCAAAAGCAAGATTGGAGAGACAGGAAGTGTCATCTGTGCCCCAAATACTCACAGAGCTGAGTCTGAAAATTCTGCAATTCAGCAAAAGTACAATCCGTATAGTCTCCAATAGCACAGGTTTCATGTGCAACTTTAGAAATGACTATTATGCTGACACCTTTCCTAAATGGGCCGAGGGGGTGAGCCACTTCAGGGACAAGTCAGAGTATACCCCAAATTAATTGTGCTGCTTCATGAACGAAATATAGCACAGGAGGTGGAAGCATTCAACCAATCAGGGAAATGTACTACGTTAACACTAAAAATATTACAGCTGAGAAGCCAAAACAAAACGGAACGATGATTGAGGATCAAATCTGTATAAACACCAGAAATATTCACTCTTTGACAAAGTGTACGCTTCAGCAAATACTTCTAAAACTGTAGTTTATGCAGTATTGGATTTGCACACAAAAACATAGAGGAGGGCTCATAAATATATCTGGCCTTGTGTCTTTATCCTCAAAACAAAGCACTCCAACAATCCAAATGTATCTGTGTAAAGTGAAGCCTCAGCACTAAGGCTTGGTGCAAAATCTCACTTTAACAAACATCAATCATGACGCTGTGCATGCGTATGTGTGTGCGTGTATGAGTCCACGGAGCACCTGCTGTTTACACACCTGCACTATCTATAGGAACTCCCTCCCTCCATTGTCTGCAGCACAGAGCAGCCGAGGTCACTGCGATCTGCTGAGTCAAGTGCAGCCACGAGAAGGTATCAAATATGCCTTATCGCATGCATCCAGGGATCAAACAATAATACTGTGGCTCTCGCTAAAAGGTTTTGGCAAATGACAGTGCTCTTTGTTTGTAAAATGTGTTAGTCTTTTTTCTGTATGTATTCCAACTATAGTAAATCAAAATTGCTGAAAACATAGAAGCAGTATGTTTTCAACGTATTATATTAATAAACTCAAATTATGCTTAGTTGGACCTGTTTAGCATCATCACATTATTTTCTGCTTCCCTAATGTAATGATATCAATTATCCGCACATGTGAGCCTCACAAAGCACCTACGGCACCACTGCAGCGTGAAACATGCTGCTCAGCTGGATAAAGGGCTCTGGAGACCACCGCGGCCCCAATACCAGATGTTTGTAGGGAATTGTAGTTTTTTGCCTTCATCAGTGAAATCCTCTCTGTAGGTCAAGGTGTGTAATATGTACTACTATGCTATGAAATTTGAACATTTGCATAAATATGTTAGTCACCCCCAGGAATATAAAGTATTTAACAATATGTGGATTCATGACATTATGATTAATAATATATGGTGTCTATTTTTTATTATATGAAGGAAAGAAACATAGTTGGCACAAACCAAGATATTTGTGTGTGTAAATAAATAAATACATGTATAAATAATAATAATAAATAAATTAATAAATAAATAGTAAGTGAGAGAGAGAGAGAGAGAGAGAGAGAGAGAGAGAGAGAGAGAGAGAGAGAGAGAGAGAGAGAGAGAGAGAGAGAGAGAGAGAGAGAGAGAGAGAGAGAGAGAGAGAGAGAGAGAGAGAGAGAGAGAGAGCGAGAGAGAGAGAGAAGGTATTGTTGAAATTTGAATAAAACACTATCATTATTCGGGTAAATACTATCATAATTTTCCATAAACCTACTATTTTTCTGAAACATACAGAATAGTATATTACATCACAATAACTTGTCTGTCTCAGCACATATAAGATCTGTTATATAAAAGCTGGTAACACTATGCAGATGGTTTAACATTTCAGTTTTCCAACACAGAGCAGAGGCTGATGCTGTACAATGATACTATGATCCATATGAGATGTGTACTCCACTCCACACAGAGGAGGTCTGAATACTCTGTGCTGGCTCTCCCACAAGGTCACAGAAAACTCACCATGGAACAGCCAGGCTAAGTTCCAGTCAGTGGCAAATACAGGGTATGGGAGTCAGTGGGGTGAATTCTGTTTAAGTATGAAGATGGCAGGACAAGTCCAGGTAACCCTAACCACTGGGGCCCTGTTCTAGCAGCTGGAGCTCACATCTGTTTGTGTGAGAGAGTTGCAGGTGGACTGAGTGCAAACACAAGCTGCTGCTGCAACCATAGATATACTTTACATTAAAACATGAGCACACCAGAGACTTGGAAGAATGTAGGCTGTGCATGATAGTGACATGATCTATGAGGAGAAACAAAGTAAGCTAAAAGCTGGAAAATGCTGCCTTGCCTTGTGTAGAAAAACACTATGGAAAACAAGCATACAGGTTTTTTAACCCCATCATTACAGCTATGTGATTCAAACTGTGGACCTCACCTGACAGCTCTTATGAGAGTCTTCACTGCAGGAATGACCTCATCCATGGCCACATCACAATAGGACTTGTCCTCTACATTGTCCTCACCAACCCCCTCCACTGCCACATAAAGAGGACACGGTGATCAGACACTACAAACACAGATGAGATATATGGATAGATGAGATGAGAGTACCATCAGCAGGTGGGCGTGGCTTAAGTCGAAGTGAAGTGCGAAATCGTGTGCGGTCATTGAAGCTCCAGCTTTTCTGGACCTTCCCCGGGCTGGTGGCCTCTGGGACGTTCTCCTGACTTGGTGAGCGCCGCACCCCGGAGCTCGGGGGCAGTGGGGACGCTTTATTCCGAAGAGCCTGAGATGATCGTGAATTGTTCATCCTGATACGATCCCGGAAACCCATTTTCCCACTAATGAGAACAACATAACAGTCAAACAACAGGTTTTATTTTAACATTGTCAAGCATAATTTATTTTACTAGTGTACAGTCACTCAGATCGCATTGAAATAAGATGTGTTAACCTTTGAAAACAGGAAAGCAGAAGATGGAAGGACCGATACAATCATTTGTAAGTAAAAGTAAAGTTCGAGAAAAACAAACAGGAAAGGGATAACAACAGACAACTGTTTGGGAGGAAGCTTGACCACAGGGTCCCCCAGTTTTAATCTAATGTATCAATATCACTGTCACTGATTCAGCACAGTCAAATGAAACCTGATTCAAGAGGAGCAGCGGTGCTGGCATGGCAGAATATTTCCCATCAAACATCATAAAGAAACACTTTTTCTTCTCATTTATTTGACTAAATATGACACAACAACCAACAGAACCCTAACGCTGCAGCTCACACTCCTGAGACCGTTCCCCCTCTGGAGCCACTCACATGTAACACTCACGAATCCATAGGCAATGCATACGTCATGCACCACAGAGCACTTCTAACCCAGGCTGTATACTCCACATGTTTACGATGATATACTCGTTGTGCGTGTGTTGTAGCAAGCCATTTAAATTAAAATTTAAACAGTTCAGTTTTAAGAAAAAAGGAGCATTTCACATAGGCGAGCTGAAATGCTTTAGGTACAGGCTGGAGGAAGTCAGAATGAAAGAGGTGCATGCAACACATTCACGACTGTTCTGTCATAGCATGGATAGGACTTCATGCACTTAAAGATCCATGTTATTTCAAACAGGAACAAAATAAAAATGCTTAACACAAAAATAATATATTTGTAAAAACAAGCAAGCCAATTTAATTTCATGTCAGCTTTTGTTCATATACAGTCTCTATAAACCATCTCAGATTTGCGTTGTCAACACATGGTTTATTTTGACTAAAAAAAAAGGCGGGTTCAGGATCACTCTAAAGCATTAGCATTTAGAGATCCAATAAGAAGACCATATCCTGATGGTAACATGTCAAATGAGCAGTTGTGGACCAGAGTTTAGCGTCTACTATACCAAGTATTTCATGAAAGTACTTGTAATAAATGTGTAATAATGTCATGAAAGTTTCATTGAGTAACTGGTTCAAATATGGCCATACAGAGAGCTGCTCTCTGGTCCACTCAATGTTGTTTGATTCAGGCAAGGAAAGGAAAATGCATGTTACAAGGGCAGATATCAGTTTGAGCGTGCCCCGTGCACAGGCTGGTTGCCGTGGATACCTCTGCTTGCGGCCAGCGTGTATCCGGAAGAGACCTCGCTTTTTAGAAAGAAGTTGACTGGGGAGACACACAAGGCAGAGGGAGAAAGGGTGAGGGGGAAACTATGGGGAGGTGGGGAGGATGAGTCCTGGGACACTGAGTGAAAGTGATCCTGTTACAACAAGAATGAACACAGTACTGAGGTACAGGGAGGGGGCATCTCTATAGTCCAAATAGCCCTGGTCTTTGTACGTCACAGAAACAACAAAAAGCTGCTGCTTTGGATTATGGAGACAGTTTGGAGTGAGGACTGGTCATGCAAAGGTGATCGCTCCATCTGAGTATATTCATCAAGAGAAGCCTGTTTCAAAGCCTGTACATTTTGAATAAACAACTTCCATGGATTCCATGCATACATATGTTTCACTGTTGGCTTTCAGCAAGTACAATAATATATCCTAACAGTAAAAACAAGCAACATGACAGGAAGCACAAACCTGCACGGATCATCGGCCTTCCTGAGAACACATGGAGGGTGAAGGATGGATGGCGTGGTGTAATGATAGCAAAGGCAAAGACAGAAGAGGACATTATAAAGACAGGACGGTGAGTGGCTAAAGCAGTTAAGATGAAGTGAGTGGGGGGGCAGAAACACACGGCCCGGTCAGTTAGACACATCCACATAAAGAGAACCAGGTGAACTCTGCTGTTTAGAGCTCTCTTCACAAACACTTTGTGATGAATGTCAGAGGCAGCAGGTCATACCTGTCCCCCGACAGGTAAGGGGAGCTGTAGGGCCGCAGCCCAGACAGGAGCGTGTGGTAGGAGTTGTGAAGAACCTTCTTGTTGTTACGTTGTCGCTGAAGATGACTGAACAGTAGCGTCAGTTCTCTGACACCAACATGCACAAATAAATCAGAACAAAAACAACACATGATCATAAAGAAAAAAAATTAAAAAACAAAAAGCCACAGAAATGGTCTGTATGCTCAGAAGAAGAGGAACACAAGATGGGAACCTAATCCAAGTGACTGTTTTGGTTCTCGTGTTACTCTCCTTTTGAGAAAAGAAAATTTGTGAAATGAATAACGTATCTGCAATATGCATGAGACAAATATAACAAAAAAATTCAAATGTATTGAAATTGGCAGAGGAAGCCGGATCTACTCTCCACCAACTGTCAAAGCACCACCAAGCCTTGCTAAAACAAAAGCTCACTGTGTGTTTGGTAATTAACTTGAGTCCAGCCACTTACATCAGAGAAATATTATACCTACCTGAATGAGGGCAGCATGCTGTCGTAGAAGTACCATGTAGCTGTTAGATATGAGTGCTTGGCATCTGTGGAGTAGAGTCGCCATGCCGCCTACAACAGAAAGTACAATTATGTGGATTTCATAATAACGGTGTATGTCAATACTCTAGTGGTAAGCTACCTGTATAAGGTTTGCAGCGGGCATCCTCCTTTTCTCAAAGTGCTTCTGACGGTGCTGCTCTTGGACTTTCAGAGCAAATCCTGACCCTAGAATCCCCTGAAGGTCAAAGGTCATGAGTTTAAAAGTAATGAAAAACAATGTATTTTTCATTATCTTTAGGATGAAGAGAGCATTACAGCAGGTAGGGCGAAGAAGGAGACCCCGAGAAGAGCAAAGCCCGCTGCCAGGAGGCGTCCCTGCCACGTCCGCGGGGTCTTGTCACCGTAGCCAATAGTGGTCAGAGTAATCTACAAACACGCATTCAGCGTATGATAATTACTGTATAATAATAATTTTGACTGTTGTTGATCTAAAATTTTAAAGGGAAATGTAGGGTAATATTGAGCCTGTCATGTGAAAGCTACAGTACTCACAGTCCCCCACCAGAGGGAGTCTGCATAGGTGTTGAAGTCTGAGTTATTGTCTTTCTCTGCCAAGTAGACCAGGAACGAGGCAAAGATCAGGACCAGGAATCCTATGTACCAGGCCGTTATTAACTCCTGAGAGGAGGGAAACACAATACAAGGGAGCCATCAATCACAGGTGTCAACAGCGGCAGCATCTTTGCCATCATAATCCCTGCTTTGGTTACCACTTTGCTATCATCATTACTGGCTAAAGTCTCCTTATCATCACTTTTAACTTGCACTTTGCCTTGGCAGCAGACTTAGACGGGCCTCTATTCATCATCATTGTCTCTGTCCAAGTATGTTCTCAAAGCGACGGGTGTCAACTGTTGAGGTCAGCATATCAGGAAAACTAATGAAGCTATGAGCTGCAAATCATATCAATTACCAGTAAAGTCATCAGCACATTAAGCCAACAGTAGGCACATAAGGCAGGCCAATTACAATACAGCATAACCATAGCTCCATGTTTGAGGCACATTTCAAACAGCTAACTCTTGAAGCAGAGTTTGTGAATGTTGGGGGCCGCACATGACAGTTTGTTCCCACCTTGCTGTGAGCATACACCACTGAGCCCAGTAGTTTCCAGGTGCCTCCTCGCCTGTCCATACGAACCATACGCAAGATCTGCAGGAAACGCATACTTCGCAGTGCTGAGGTGGCAAAGATGTTACCCTGTGTCCCAGCTGCTATCACTGCCAATGACGCCACAAATACAATGAAATCTGGAAAAGAAGGAAGTTGATAGTTGATAGAAAAATTGTAATGTCCTTATTTCTTAGAATATTATTCATGTAGTTTGTAACAATGAAGGTGTACTGAATGTCCTAGTTAGTTCTTCTGTTTCAAGAATGTTACATAGTTAAAACTATGATCCCATGTGAACTAAGGTCACACTAAACAGAATACCAAGATTCAGGTTTAACCAATCAGCCTCTTTCTTTTCAAAGGATGAAACTTCTTTGTAACATGTTAGAGTTTGGCAGTGCAGGCAAGAACTTCATTCATTCACGTATGTCCTGTCACCTTAGATCAAAGTGTAATAAAACTTTTCAACTTTTCACTGGATGGCTGGTTGATTTTTAACCTGCTAAAACTAAAATAGACCTAACAATAGTAGAAAGCACGCACTTATGTGAAGACATTATATGCCTCGATGAACTGACCTATGACACAGAAGGGCTTCCTGGCGAATCTCAGGCGGCCCTGCCATCCTCTGTATCTGCAGCAGCAGCCAGCCGCCCAGATCCTGATAAAGTACTCCAGACCGAATACCACGATCATCACAAACTCCTGCAACACACCCACACAAAAGAATAATGCCAGATGGACTTATAAAAAAGAAAAATGTGTTGCCAGACAAATTATATTTCTTGTGAGTTATTTTGCCCCATAGAGTACAAGTGTAAAAGCAGCACTTAGTGACAAAATCAAACCATTGTGCACTGTCTGCATTGAATTATTAAGCATTATATCATTGCAAAACCCAGAAGAAAGAAGAAGAAAGTATCCACCTCCTCTTTCACTGTTTAAAAAGCAAGTACCCCAGCTTTAATATGCCTATTATTGGCTGTTTAGTTTTGTGTTAAGATAAAATACCAGAGTTGCTGAAATGTCTTTGGTCTATAGGCTTCATTGGGTAACGCAGTAAGTGACATGAGGAGGGTGAAGAGTGGAGAAAGACATTTAGCACAGTGTCTGCAAATGATCTCAAATGGAGCTAGAGAGCCTGCTACCAGTGTCCTTGGTTACAGTAAAAGCATGTTTCAAATGTAATTAAACAATCGGAGTGCATTCACTTACAATGCTCTACGCTGTTCTTTAAATTGTGCACCTGTGTATATTAAATAAGCTACTTTAAATAATAATACATTTTTAATCAAATATAAATGATTGAATCAATGTCTTCACTTCATCTCACTGTTCAGACAAACAAACCATTATGGGAGGCATAAGTTTAAGTAACATCCACGAGCAACTGATCGTGGGCTAATGGTTGAGGATTGATTGAAAGCTCGACGAGTTAGGTTTTTAGATGAATGAGATGTCCAGGTTAAAATGGAGCATCCAGAGTCCATTACCTTTCCCTAAAGCAGCTGGAGCACACAGGAAGAAGGGGAGGGCAGTATTATGGGATGGCTTTTAGGATTAGAGGACCTTGTCTGTGATTTCTTGCACTGTCAACAACACCTGAATCCTTCAACCTGCTTACATTGCTGTCTCCAACCTCCAACAAAATAACCCACGCACATCATTAGATGTATCTAAAAGGCCTTGTTCATGAGGAATAATTGGATGTTGAGGACGAGGTCTTACGAGGATGAAGAGACCCTGGTTGGCCATTTTCTGATGGTCTGGGATGGTGGAGAAGACAGACAGCACCAGGCAGCTGAACACCAGCAAGAAACTGTAAAGAAAAACATCACAGGTCAATAAGCACATCAGAATAAAGGAAACTGTTAATCGGTTATACAGCTCAAAACAAAAGGATTTAGAGAAATATTTTATTATGCTTGTGCACACTTTGAGTGATTAGCTAACAGAGGCACAGTTCCAAAAAAACACAGAAAGAATTGTTGATCCGTAACACTACACAAGCAAAGAAACATAATACAATTCATTCAATTAAATCTAATCTCAAGTAAATCTATCATTTTGCTCATGGAGGAAAGAAAACGTGATAGGTTGTTTTGAAGACTGGTAGCACTAATGGGATGAAAAGTAAATGATAATTAAAAGTGTGATTACTGAATGCCCAGATACTAAATTGATGCTAAAACTAGTATTGAAATTATACATACAAGATACTAGATACTAGACCTTTCCTGAGTAGTTTTGGATTGTTTTTTAGTAATATCAGAATTAGTCTGAGAGCACATTGTAACACTAAAAAAAACAGTTATCTTTTGTTTCCTTTAATTCTCAATGAGCTATCGAAAAAGAGTTTGAAAATGTATTAATATAGGACAGTGCGAGGAAGGAGAAAACACTCAGGACTAATGACTAATGACAGATGAGTAGTTAAAAATTCATGTACTTAAAATGACTCTGCCGCTGGTGCACCAGTAGCCTCACATAGCCACAAGTTATTTTTACCCCCTTAGTTCAAATGTGGCATATGACTGTATCGATGTACAGGGGACCCTCTGGTTGGGGGCTGTCATGTGAACAGTGAGGCTGGGGCAGGATTATCCAGGAGGCAGCTGCTGGTCCAGCTGCCCCACATGCCACACACCAAAGTCAGAGAACACTTGTTGACACTAAACCAATTCTCATGGACTCACACAATGGTGCCCTTTCACAGCGATTAGTAATGCGATCAGCCATTCTCAGTCGGCCTAATTTGAGACAAAACAAATTGGGAATACATTTGTACAGAAGCACTGGGTAGGTCAGTGCATAAACAATCAATAAAGTATGGGCTCATGGGGGATTGAACCATCCACCTTCCAGTTACTAAATGCCTATCTCACTACATTGGTGCCACCCACTCACACGATCACTGTGCAAAAACAAGTTCTTAACAGTGCTGATTAAACTTTCTTTCTTAATTAACTTACAGTGTACTGTATATTTAAATCAAGAAGTGATTAGTGAAAACTAATGACATCACATGATGTTTACAACCTGAAAGGTTTGCAGAGCTGACTATAACTGTTTAATGTACATTCATAATTTGTCATATGACTAGTTATTATTTAGACCACCACTGTATTCAACATTGTGCTCATGACCAGCAGTAACCCAACATAATACCCACGCCTGCCGTCATGTCTGCCCCACATACGCAAGCTGTTTATGGCATATTAACAATGCTGTCAGTGTCAATAGGTAAATACATTAAAAGTCAGGAGACATTGAGGCCATGGATGTACAGTAAAGGAGTCACATTTCTGCTGAGGGCACACTTTAGTGGAGTACCACTATCCTCCGACTCTCCTCCTTCACAGGGAAATGTCAATTAAGAGCAAAGCATCCGTCCAAATCCACCAAATCAGCAGAGCCGCTCTCATGGGGCACAGGCAGAAAACTGCTCTGAGTGCTTCACGTAATGTCCTGCCTTGAATATTATTGGACTATTATGAAGACATCAGTGGGACTTATCACAATTTAAACACACAGAGAAGGGAAAGGAAGAGGACAGGAAATAAGAAGTTGCAAACATATATAATTCGATGAGGAATTGGGATTTTGTTTTCATTAAAGACCTTTGACAATAGTGCAAAGTAACTTAATGTCAATCATTTTGAGTTATAGGAGAAAACATGTATTTAATACTTTAGTCTGAACTGAAAAAGCAGCTTGGATGAGCAGCAAAATGTCTTCAATCAAATAACTTTTTGTCCAGTTGACCGAATAGAATTTTTCTTTTCCTATGGATCATACCTGCACGACTGAGGGGCTAACACTTAAATCTTTACACAATTTACATTTGGCCAACACTAATCAGGTTTAACAAATACTAACCAGGGCAAAAAATTGAGAATTTAAAAGGCATCTCTTACAACAACACAGCTAAACTAACTAAAAGTTTTTGTCTAGTGCTAAAGGGATGAAAGTCAGCTGCAGAGGTGGACCTAACATTAGCTTGTCTCCTTTACTAATTGCTCCAGAACTTTTGGGAAGAGAAGTGCATGCTTTGCTGTATACACAGAATATCTGACTTTTCCACAAAAGCCAACTGAGTGTAATTTGTCTCATGGACACTGTGGAGAATCGAGAAAAATGCAAGCGCAGTACAAGACATAAAAGGAACGAGAGAAGAGGAAGAAAGGATGGAGCGGAGGAGAGATCTCATTGTGTGTTCCACTAAACTATCGTCATTCATTTAAGTCCCTGTTTTTTTACACGGTTTATCTCCCGGTGAAACTCTAACTGATCAAGAGTGCAGGGCTGAGAAAGTGCACATATCTGGCTGTGGGCCGCTAAAACTCCTGAGGCCCATTGGGGGAGCTCCTGGGGCAGACGCAGGGAAATGTACAGCAGGATACAGGGAACCAGATTGCTTTTAATGGAGGCTGCTTTTATGGCTCTGTTCCTGTAAGCAGATAGTATAAGTGAAAACATCTCGCGTTACTTTGACACAGCTGTGAAAATATTATGAGATAAAATGGTGGATAATGAAGATATACACCGATCAGGATGGCATTATCACCACTGCTATGTGAAATGTACAGCACCTCGGTGTCTTCACTCCAGAATCATTTTAAATTTTGGAAGCAAGTATACTTTAGGTCTGTTATGTTAGGTCTGTGCAATTAGCCACATTTTAGTCAAGACTGATAGTCATTGATATGTTTATGGTTTTTACTGAGAAGTTTATAGCAAATCCTCTGACTGGTTTGGAGCAGAGGTCAGACTTAAGAGGAAGAAATTTGACTTTTTTGTTGAATAGAAATGGCTTTAAATGTGTTTTACGTTCGAGAAATTTTGAGAGCCATTTTTATTAGCTTTGAAAACCGTGATTGATGAACGTGAGGAAAAACTGCGGTACAGTAACATAACAATAATGTAAGCTTTTATATTGTATTTAACTTTCGTTATAATTAATATTTAAAAATATAGAGATATCCCTTTCTTATTTGAATTGTACACTTTTCTTAATATCGGCACTTTTGTTAATTAAGAGCTTCTTCGACAAGTGAATCCCATTCCATCTTCTTTGGATGAAAAACTTCTTGGTGATTCTGTCAAGTGCACGCAGTATTCAACAGTGGTGGATGAAGTACTCAATTTTGTTACTTAAGTAAAAGTAAAAGTATCACATGAAAAAATCTTAAAAGTATTTAAGTATGTTTAAAAATTTACTTTTAGAGTAAAAAATAAAAATATTTCATACAAGTGTTGTTAAGTGTGTTTAAGTGTTAAATGTAGTGATATTGATTAAAAATTATACATATTTTGATCAACAGTAACAATACCAATCGGTTTCTTTATTTTTCTTATGAATTCTGAGTATTAATTTTTGTTTGGTCAAAACCTGAAGCTTGAACTCGAAAATTTTAGTCAGGATGTTACGAACATGGTAAAAATAACCCGTCAAATCATATGAAAAGTACTTTTTACGCTTCAGTACAGATCAAAAATGCAGTGAAGAAGAAATTACAGATACCTGCTCTCAAATGTAGTGAAGTAAAAGTAAAAAGTATCCACTGTAAAATGTACTTAAGTAAAATACAGATACCAAAAAATACTTAAGTATAGTACTTTACTACTTGTACTTCATTATGTTGCACCAGAAGAAATAGGCAGCAATCCTTCGTTTGGGCCAGTGGTACAGTACTGTGAAGGGTTCACGTGTCAGAGTGAATGATGGACTGATAAAAGATTTATGGTTATTAACAACCAAAGTGCGAGTCGGAAAAAGTCAGGGTGAGCATGGACATAAAGTGAGAGAGGTCATGGTTAAGAAAGGTTTGGACACACACTCGTATATACCAGTGGGGTTGATCAATGTTTCTCTGACAATGGCTCTCAGGGATTGACTTGCTGGTGGTGCACGCGCAAACAAAAAGATTATTGACCGCCGCCCAGTCACCAACCACAAGGACAGGTAAACATAACTATCCACTTAAGCAAACGCTCTCATGTCGAAGTCACAATCAGAAAATGCCATGTATTTATTTATTGTATTGACACACGCATCTGCCTTGAACTTGTGTCGTGGGTCACCTTGGTTATGTGGCCCATGAAGAGGCATAAGGGAGAAGATTGGAGGTGATGTAGCACTAAGGAGGAGTGAATTGTCGTCAGCACAGAGGGGAAAAAGGTGGTAACAGTGAAAGATATTAATAGCGGTTCCCTTGACTTTAAATAGCGACTGTGCAGGGGAAAAATGTGCACAGGTAGGCTGCAAGCTAGCACAGAGCGGGCTGGTCCTCTGTCCCGTGAGCTAACACACAACCCGCGCTCGCTCACCCCTCCTCCTGCTGCGGGACGGCAAACTTTTCAAAGCCAACACACAAACAAATAGCAGATGAAAAGTGCTTTTCACAGCAAAAGGAGCTGACTGGGCCATTTGGTGGCTCCACTATAAGGCCCAGGAAGAGAGTGTGTGACGTGTGTGTGTTTTCTACTGATGCCACAACCTTCAGCAATGTATGTGAACAGATCAATTATTTACATTGGAAAAAACAATGTTGGGTAATGAGCGTTAGTCACACAAGTCACACAAGTCACAAAGGAGCAGCGCTTTATAAGAGGTGTTCAGATAAAAGCACTTTAAAGAGTTTGCTGGAAACAACTCATCCACTGTCAGACTGAACATGATGCATTTCAAACACACTGACATTTTCCTCACTGCTGTGTGTCAAACCAGTCACAACAGCCTTAAAAGTACCTGCGATTGAGACAGCTGTTCAAATGTGTTTCATAGAAATATGTCTTTCTTTTTGACTCAAATATATTTGTAAACAATGGCTTCCTTAAAATTCCTTCTTTATTCTCACAAGATAAAGAACACCCAGACTATATTTCCACAGAGAAATGTGTCGTCTGACTTTGACCTCACTGGGTTTCCCTGTCAGGAGGAAGGTTAGATTAGTCCCTTCAGCTCCTAAAAGGTGTTCTAAAGCTGTTTGCTGCTTTGTTTGCTTTTTCAGCAAAAATCCCTTTAAATAAAGGTAACGTTCTCCTTCTAACATCATGTGACTTTGTGAAATCCCCCAGTGGCATGTACACAGGTCATCTGGGCGCTCGAGGACACTTACAGCTCAAGGGAATCTACAAAAAAATGTTAGTATAATCTTTGAACGCTGCACAACTGCATATGAGCTTGAATATAATAAAATATGTCTAAAGTTACATCATAGTCTTAAAGTTGTTCAGCGTCTTTCCATAAGGTTATATGAGGGTTTACATTAGAGGCTAGTTCATATATTGGGTCTTTTTTATATATATGCCATCACCTTACATACCACTCCCAAAATATTAGCAGAGCTGATCACCTACTCAAACTTTTTGGAATTGGAAAATACAAAAGAAAAAACACCCTATTCAGTAAGTTCACTGGTAGCCTTGAGAGTGTGAGCCCACACGGACAGGTTAGGGTTAGGGCGAGCTGCACATATGTCCACTCATATGTTCATCATGTATCGACAGAAAATTGTATGCCTGGCAGTAGAATAGAGCTACATTTGTATATTGTCATATTTCACAGCTTGTTTTATAAGTTTTTCATAAAGCACTTACTAACCTGGTAACTCTTAATACCTCACTTCTGCTGTCACTGCCCATAGATTTCTCATAATAGCAAAAATGCGGAATATCATAAACTGAGCTAACATGAAGTAATGTAAGTACATGTGAGACTTGGGATAATTGTAATAATGTTGAAAAGACAATTAGCACAAGGCGGACAGTGTATAAATATGATTTATACTCATGTCAAATAAGCTGGAAGAAATGTTGAGTATCGTAAAACCATGAATGAGCTTATAATTATAAGCAAGCACTGACCCATACTTGCACTCAAGTCTTCTTCACAGAGCCCCTTGGCCAATCAGAATCCAGCATGGTGTCTGCTCTTTGCTGCCTATTGACTTGTCAGTTAGAGTACAGTGACATTTAGCTTTGGTAGTGTTAGCCCAATTAGCTCCATGTCTCCATAGTACTAAGAGCACAGCCTGTAACCCTGCTATACACTGACATTTTGACTCTTACACAACACGATCATGGGAACTATAGGGTTCCACATAAGAAAACAATCCTCAATTATTTCTACAATACTTCAAAACTGATGGTAGTACCAGTCATGTGGTTTTGCTGAGCTACAGATGTTCATACGCCCTGCTTGACCAGGTCTCCCAATGAATTTAAGGCCGATCATCATTAGTCTGTGGCAGTTATAATCCAGTTACAATGGCAACAGGGATCTCAGATGATGGATTATGGAGGGTCAGGGGCAGCTCAACAGAAAAAAGTATTTGAACTGGGGGTAATGGGATTGGCCTGGGTGAGATTTGGGGCCAGGGGTGTGAGAAAGAGAGACCTGCAACTGCCACCAGGTAAAGGGCTTTCAACAATGAAAACAGCTAATATTCATATTAATATACAATATATAAATATGTGCAACACATTTTGTGCAATACAAGCAGCAAATTTGCAACATTTTGGAGAAAATGGACAAGAAACAGTGGACAGGGCAATTGAAACACAAAAAAACTTGATTTAATGTTAAGTCCCACTTTAAAAAAGTAATTATCATATGTAAATAAATGTATGATGCAGTCCAGCAGAGGTCCACACAGACATGCACCTTGTGAAAATACATGTTACCATGAGAGCGATATGTGAGTTTGTCCCGGGAAAAGTCAAACAGCATTCTGTCAGGAGCAGCTGTGGCTCTGCCTCTCTGATGGGGTCTTTTGGACACATAATCCAGAAACACGTTTCTCATCACAAAAGTCAATGTTTTCTTCTGCTATTTCCTAAAAGCAGAAGGGCAGAGTTTGTAAAAGTGCACAGCTACGCAGAAGAAGTGCTCATTGGGATGAAGGGCACGTTTTAGTTATTTTTTTTGAAATTATACAAATGATGAAAACTTTTGCTTACTGCTGACATAAAACATTGGTTTTATCAAAATTTTCTTCAGTCTTCATTCCCATAAGACCTAGCCAAAAAATTAGGCAGGGGTGTTCAAGTTCATGGATATTAGCCCAAATTATGAGACTAATCATGCAAGTAAATGTGACAAAACCATATCAGTGTTCATATGAGGAGCGGGTGAGGGGAGCTCTGAATAATGAATTCAATGACTCTGGTCCTGCCTCCACCTGTTAAACCCACAATGGATATCTGCTAGGAGAAAACTAAAAATAAGTGTGTCCAACAAACAGCTTTGCCACAGTGAAAGCCTGACTGTACATTTTGGTTTAGTTCAGGTGTAAAAGCACAAAAAAACCTCAAAAACTTAAAAAAAAAAAAACACCCAAATGATAATATTGACCCAAAAACATATGTGTGTAAGTGACCAGACTTTTTTTTTTAGCAAATATACAGCTACACATTATTTTTTATATCACCTATTACCACTGTAGTATACTTACTATGTATTATACCTGCAATATTATTCGTTTGGTGATGCCAGAGAATGGACAACACGCAAGTCCACTGTCTGGAGAACAGGTGCTTTAATGACGAATTAAACCAGGTCATTATGTGTAAAGATAGAACGAGGAGGGCGGGTGATAGCAGCGGCAGCAGTGACCACACAGCATGAGTATCTGGCGAACAGAAAGATAGACGATGAGAAAAAGTGGACATGAGGAGGTGTTTGAATAATGAACTGTACGAAGAGGAGGGACAGTGAGGTGCACAGGGCTGTTGTCTGTGAGAGCTCATCACACACATGCTGACAGAGCTTTAATCTGGGGCCAAAGAAAAGAGGCACACTCACACACAGACATACACTAACAACATGTTATATCAGGTTTACTGTGTTTCATGTGGGTGATAGCTGTAAGATGGGGTTTAGTTTGAGAACAAGGCATCAAGACATACTGATAAATGAGGCTGTCTGTACTAAATTTGAAAACATCCGGGGACATTTTGACATGTGGTGGGGGGTTATTGAGGTTATTGCTTTGCCTGAGATGTTTCCACAGTATGGCATTAAACTTTTCTATCTTCATGGAGACAAGCAGGTGACACCACTAGAATGTGAGATAGATTAGTTTTGTGTACACTGTGGAACAATGTATACTTTGCAGGGAAAGCAATAACACTGAGAAATGCAGGTGGTGGACCCTTCATAAGATTACATTAAAGGAATGTGTAAAACTTGGGTGCTGAAAAACATTTCTATTTCAGAATATTCGATCTGTTCATAAAGAAGCAGCAAAAAATAGAAAACAAGAACAGAAAGAGGGAACCAACCCCTTTTTGGTAAGACTGTAACACCCTCGTTGGTTTCCTTTTTATTTTAATGGGGTAAATAATGAATGGTGAATTTGTCCTTATATTTGGCATGTGGTATGCACTGTCATAGTCGGGAAATGTTTGGGGGAGTGGAGGGAAAAATAAAATGTGTTAGTGTAGCAAGTGCAACAAAACCAAACATTTAGACTGGAGGAGTAGAAAAAGTAGACTAGTGGTACAAATACAGGAAATGACCGTTTGGAATTGAGGGAGCACACACGAGACTTTCTGACCACGAGGGACTGACAGTCAGTGCAATCATGAGTGAGTCGTTAACATTTCATTGTTGTTTATGTTGCGCCCACGTTGCAACTGGTCGGCTGGGCCTCCACATATTACAGGATCTCTATAAACCGCACACGCTCCGATGCACCCACATCAGCAAATGTGCACAGGGCAATCAAGACCTTTTCCTGCGAGCGTGCACAGTCAGCCACACACCCATGCATGCGCCATATACACATCATAAGCGCTTTCTGCAGGCCTTATAAATATACTCTCACAGATTGTGATTGTTTTTGAGCTGTGTCTCCATGGTGCAGCTTCCTCACATGTTTACAGTGGCTGCTGCCATAAATTATAACAATCTTACAGTTAGAGTAGGCTGTGTGTGAGCACTGGCAGGCAGGGACACAAGGCAGCAGGGGGATCCCTCGTATGCAGCCAAAACACCAAACTGATATCAGGCAATGGTTCAATAATGTGGTTCACATATGAAGAGAGCTGCAGCATCATGCAGGCTCCTCCGGCTGAAATATCAATCCAATAGAAGGCTCTCCCTGGTAGCACTGTGCACGTGCCAGGTGGAGTGAAGTTACAACACGTGACAACAAGATGGGTCATATCAAACTTGAAAACATGTGTCCTCTCTCACAATTCTATTGATAGCGCCAAAAAAGCATCAAATTCCCAAGTTACATTTTGAATTATCTTGCTAACAGACTATGTGACAGAAATGACAAAACAAGATCTATTTTTATTATTTAAAAGGCCTATTTGTTTGAATTTGTTCTGGCAGATCTGAAAGCAGTTAACTTATTTACCTTTACAACCCATATAAAAGTCTTTCCAATGCAGACAACTTAACATTTCAATTTAGCCCTAAGTGTCTCATCTAAATCATGTAATTGCATAAAGCATCTTGTTAATTCCTTAACACGTTCGCTGTGGAGTTATTTTCCACATTATTCAGTGCGCTCCGATATGGGTGGCACGCAGGAGCACCCAGCCATTAGGCCCAGACCTCAAGTGTGCTGCTACGGGATAATGGCATGGCTAACGCTATTGATTTACTTTGCCTTATGGTCTTGAGCGTCCACGCACGGAGCCTGCTCTTAAAGCTCTCCCCGACACTCCGCTCCTTGATGAACACAAAGCAGGCTGCTCTAAAAGTGTTGTGGATATGGGTCATAAAAGCAAAGTAAATAACCGCCAGTCGACGCGGGAGATATCCAGACTCCTACACATGTGCTGTCAGTGAGTGTTAGCATACAAAAGGAAGCACTTTTACAGTATTTAAGAGCTACACTGAGCACAATATTTAGGAAAAGTAAAAAGATCTTAACCAGCCTCTCCGCCCACAGTACTGTCGGAAGATGAGTGTAGCCTTGATGTAAACCAGGGTGATGCGTCAAAACTAAAACACAAGAAGCATATTCAAATGTGAGTGGGACTAAAATGTAGCGAAGAGGTGCTTGGTCATAATATGTCACACTGTATAGGTCACGGCTTACCACTTTGTCCCCAAGTAGTTTAGTTTAAAATAGTTTGAACAATGGATGTGTAATTGGACAGCAACAACATTGTATTCCTTCAGGAGCAACGGGGGAAAAAATCTGGAAAATCAACAACATCCCTCAACGGCAGCTTTTGGTTTAAATAAACGACTGCTACAAGAAAGTGACACAACAATCTGTCATTATTTGCAGCTTCTGTATAGTGTCGACTGTGGAGGACTTGCCATCTCTGCACAAAGTGACACAGGGAGGGAGCCTCAGATAGAGATGAAATATAAAGCTCTGACACCTTGATCGCGGGTGGATTTTCTTGGCTGTGAACAGCAGATCTGGAGCATTCACGACCAGTCAAAATAACATCTTGTCGTGTTGTCTCTGAGCCAAAGGCCGTGGTATTTCGGTCCAGCTTCAGTGTGATTATAACATCAACACAGATTAGATGTAGATTCATAAACTGTGTGAGACTATAGAAGGCACAGACTAGTATCCACAGCATGGAGTTTAACATTCAGTTTAGCGTTCAGCTAGTTCAGGTTTAGAAGTTCTGCTCAGCCAATTGAATAAATAACATGTTATGTGTCTGTGGGTGGCCTGTACACAAAGTCAGATGCAGATGACTTTTATATGAGGACAAACCCCAGATCTTCATAATGTAAATTTTGTTGTTAAAGTTGTTTTAAGGTTATGGTAGTGTATGCCCCTGTTGCCTGAAGGTTGTCCCAAAACACGTGGAAACACAATGTGCGTAATGTCCTGGTGCTGGGTGAATGTGAGCACGAGCAGAGCCTGGATATTACAGGGGAAACCTGATTCTCTGTCGTCCATCCAGGGACAGACAGTCCCCAATCCCGCGGGAGACGCATTTTGTCCTGAAAGGAGAAATTAATACAGCAGTTAACCTCGGCTCTCTCCTGTTCAAGTCTGTTCTTTTTCCTCTATATTTCTGCCTTTATGTACAAACAAATCAGAGGGCTTGGCCACAGCCCTGTATCCACTGAAGGACAACGCCTCCATTACATTTGTGAGGATCAGTCATACTACCTTTCTACGAGAGTCACCTTTAAGCATCTTCCGACGGTGTTTCGAGACACTGGATCCCACTCTGCTCCTGGCGCTTGCTGCTGTCATGGAGGACAAGCTGAAAACTTCCTATGGGATCAATAGTAGATCATATTATCATTACTATTCTTCATTCAGTGCAACGGGAGTCTACCTTTTTCCATTTATGTAGCCCACATCGCTGATGCTAACAGGTAGCACGATTACAAACCACAAAGCCTCAGAGGCTGAAGGTAGAACATGATACACACAAATGCCTAGAGAAAATATACAAAGGGAAAATTATGTAAATGCTTCATGTTGAGAGTAAAAGCATCAATGATTGACACTATACTGTGACTGGCTAAATCCACGTGTCAGTCACTCAGAGCAAAGGTTGACCAATAAGGGGAGAGGGTGGGGAAAAGTGTCTGTGTTTGAGCCCAGAGTTACAGACTCAATAACAAAATGACAGTGTCACCGAAATAGCATATCATCACAGGAATCAGATCACGATTCGTTGTTACTGTCATAGCCCAAAGAAGAGTTTGAGTTTTCACTCAGAAGAAAGTGAAGTAGGACGTGTGAATGAACAAATGAGCAAAGGCATGTGAGCCGTGAAGGATTTTTAATGGGGCAGAATTTACTGAAGCCACTGAAGTGGGCAGATAAAACCTGCTTGTGGTAAATGAACAACAGGCAAATCCCTCACACTGTAGCACATTCACACTTTACCCAGCTCTCACTCCGTCAAACAGAATCATCAATAAACATGCTTCTATATAAGCTGACACAGACGTTAAAACAAAAAGCTATTTTCTGAAATTATTGAGATAATTAAAAATAAAAAGTGCTCAACACTAACGGTTGAGTTGTGTTTTGGAGGCAGCCAAAGGGGCTCATTTCAGTAGATTTTGTGTCGCATGGTTAAATATGTGCACATGAGTGGCCAGAATGAAGTGGAAAGGTAAACTCTAAACTAAGGGGAAACTAAAAATGCTGGGATAGACAAAGGTATTCAATCAACTATATGTCTATGTCTAAATTAGTTTAATAATGTCAAAAAGGCAATTGACCTTTAATGAAACGCCTCACAGGCGTCGGACTATGTACACAGATGTGAGTGCATAAGATGTGTGAAGAATTAAGTGTGGGCAGCCAGACATATTTCAGAAGCTCTTGGACTGAAGTGTCAACACAGAGCTTATGGAGAGTTGGGACTCCTGCAGGGGGTATCTCCCATCACATCTATAAATAATGTGCTCCTAGGCCCCGGCTTTTATAAACACACGTCGTCACAGCAGCGGCCTGTGCCATAAAAGGTTAACGTAAGGGATTCCCACACCACATACATCTTCAACACGTGTGAAGGGAGGACTGGACCATGGGCTCATATTGATTGATCACAATTTTTGACTCAATTTTATTTTGTCTGTTTAAAACAAATGAACAATTGCTTTGTATATTTATCTCCTTAATACTTATACACTTTTCGTCTGTGACATTTAACACAAAAATCAGTCATATTTCTTCCTAAGGGCTAAACTCTGCTTCAAACCACATGGTTTTAGTGACAGAGGATTGGCTGTGAACCTTTCAAGCATATCACTGATTCTCACTTAAAATTTGATTAATTGAAGATTTGCCATCTTGAGTTGCCAAGCAACAAGACATTGTATCACAAAACTAATATATAAACAAAACAAAATGTTTGAACTTTATGGGACCATCTATATATGAAATATTTAGTCTTTGAGCATTTGTAATAGACACTTAGGGGCTGATGAAACAGTCACATATCTCATGCCTGTGTGATTCTGCCGGTCATTTCGTCTCTTCCTTTGCAGAACATCAATAATAAATGTCCAGTATATTTTCTCTCTCCTTAGAACCAATCAATCACTGTACTCTGTACTTTTCCTGTCCATCTCAGTCCCCCATAACTGTACACTCAGCGTGCAGTGCAATCCCTAAGATGTGACAAATACCACTGCTTGCTACAGTAGTGAGATATGCATGTGTGGTATTGGCAAGCCCCCCGTCGGTATAAATAACAAAGGTTACTAAACAGACTGCAGCATGTGAGGGGCTAAATGTCGCATGAC
Organism: Periophthalmus modestus; assembly: GCA_019594935.1. Classification (NCBI taxonomy): domain Eukaryota; kingdom Metazoa; phylum Chordata; class Actinopteri; order Gobiiformes; family Gobiidae; genus Periophthalmus; species Periophthalmus modestus. Next base: position 25,229,346 of record JAIEZT010001318.1, read on the forward strand.
CTATGGTGCAAATGAGCCACGGGGCAAAGATGAGGAAAAGACAGTACAACCCTCCCCATCTGAATGCTGATGGTGATGTGCAAAGCTCAAAGGGTATGCCAACACACTTATAGAGATACATATCATAAACAGGTGAACAAACAAAACAACAAAAGAGGTATTTTTGTTGCCACTTCAAAATGCAATCTCTTCTCCTGAAGTAAGGACTGTGAAATAACAGTTTTTAAAAGGCTTGGTGGTTTAGTCATGTTATTTAGATGTTATATTAGAGTTTATTTTTAAGTCTATTTTTCAAATTATTTTAAGCTATTTATCTATTATCTTGTTTTATTGCATGTACCATTTTCCTTCTGCTCTTAACTGTGCAGTGAAATACTGGAATTTCCCCACTGTGGGACTAATAAAGGCATATCTCATCTCATCTTATCTTATCTTAATTTATCTATTTTGTCTCTTGTCTGGGCCGTAACTCAAATGGTGAAGCAGGTGTGGTGTCCTGCATATGTGCGGCAACCGAACCGCTATGCCATCAAGGAGAGTCTCTGTCGTGATATGAGAAAATAATTATCACAACTTTTTTGTTGATATTGATCAATCCTGATTTTTTATTTGATTTTTATTTTGTTTTACTAAAACCAAAAAATGTGGGGGCTTTCAATGACACATTTTAACATAAACAATACATTACATACTTTTAACCATTGACGCAAAAATAATCAAATTTATTCATATATATATTTTATATATATATATATAATTTATTCATATTCCATGTCTGAATTTTGCCCCAAAATGCTGAGATAAGATGCTGCCTTACTCTTATCTATATTAAATGCGCAAAAAAACGTATGCACAGAAAATTGGATTTTCTAAGAACCAAATCTCAACACATGTATTTAGTGAGGATTTGAGCTGCTCAGAATGGCAGCGCAGTGAGGAGACTTAACAGTGACAAAGAGGACCTTTAGATTGAATGAATGAGGGGGGGGCATTAGAGGACAAGTGGCACTTAACATTTCAAATGCACAGTTTAAATTAGGACCCAAGTGAAACTCAACTCAGGTCAAGACTCAAAACAAACCTAAAATGGGCTCAGGATGTATGCGTAAGATTTAAATAAACTATTGGGAAAATTATTTTTTAAATAAATAATCTATTGAAATTTGGAACACTAAAATTATATATTGACAAACGTTTTTGCTACAGGTCATTATAATAATCTTGTGTAGGCTTGTCAAAACTGTGGTTGCTCAAACTAAAATATTTTTCAGGCTCTATATTTTGGGACCAAAATAGCTAGTTTTACTTTAATTAAAGAGTGACGTAATGTTTATCTTGGGAGTACATCTGCTTGTGCAAGTATGCATCTTACTGTATCTGCAGCTGTGTTGGGCAGAAGGAGCGCGGTGCCTCTGAGGTGAGAGCTGGGACTAAAGTACGTGTCTATGGAGAGAAATTACAGTGGAGAGCGCTATCACCTCTTTGGCACAACACACAAACACACAAACACACACACAAACACACACACAAACACACACACAAACACACACACACACACACCTGCAAATGATAACCACATCTGTTCAACACAGTTACACCACTGCTCCAATTAAAGGATCAGGGGGAGTTAGCACTGCGTCGCTACAAAGCAGATCTGGGGCTCAATTCAATTACAATAGATCAAATGCATCATAATTGAGCAATGCCGTATAATTAATTTCCCAGTCACATGGTACAAATCTCGGTGTGGTAAGCATCTCATGCACAATTAATCAAAAGGAAACACAGATGCAGGTAATGCTACGTCATGGGAATCCAGGTAGGGACAGGAATGTGCAGAAATGCAGTATACAGTGTTTGCTACATACTACTCAAGTGCACCCAGCTGCTATAAAAAGAAAATAACAACAAGCCAGATGTCACCCAGAATGTCACAGGTAAAGGCCAAAGACACCTAATGAGTAACAATAAATACATGACGCACGGTACATGACAAGCTCAACTCCCATGAGATGAGGAAAAAAGAACAACAAAACAAACGTTAGATGTGAGAGTTCTCTTACATGATAATGCTACGGCTGCTAGTATATAATGAAGATGCATATGAGACCATGCATGGGGTTTCCCTCTATAATAAACACATGGTGGCATTGGCAGAGGGACAGCTGGTCTGGTGTAAACAAAAAAAGCACAGAATAAGGAGAAATCCCTCACGTAAAACAAGAATAAATCTTTTTGGGGACAGGCACCTAAATGTTCTGCAAATGCACCACGTGTGCACTTTTTTTGTGCACTTTACAAGACACTTCTTAAACTTTAGTGACAGGCCTAAAGTTGGGCTCTGGTTTGTTTCAGTGGTGCGCTGTGCTATTTAACTGATGGGTCAAGCACCTCCAAGCATGACCTCATACTTTTCCAGTGTTTACATGTTGTATACATTACAGCTTATATGGCACTAAGCTTTAAAAGCCCTGACAGAATGCACTCTTGAGTGGGAGTCAGTTGGTGTGCTTTGGTCTCTAAGGCTTCTTTTATGTTTGCACTCAACTTATTATGAAATATAGGCATATACAAATAACGTAAAAAGCTAAATGTGTCAGGAATAGCACAAGTGAATATGAACTTAGGCCTACTTATTAGGTCTCAGCTGTTTTGGTTGAGAAAAGTTCCAGTTAATTAGGATGAATTAAATTGAATCAGAGAAAGACTTACACATGCTGTAATGATGTATGCATGACATATGACCAAAATAATTGTCATGTAAGCAGCTAATGTGTTAAAAATTCAAAGAGTAGATTTAAAAAGTTTAGTAAACTGGACTCACATAAACGCGTGGTAAATAAACGCCCATCCTCGTGGTCTTTCCAGCACGTTGTACAGGCAGTTCTGTAACTTTCTGTATCTCTTGCTGGATGCGGAGGTGCTGGCCCGAGGTCCTGGGGGTCCGGGCAGCGGGGTCCCAAGCAGACCGGTGCGGTGAGACGGGTGGCCTCGCTCCGGCGTGGAGGGCTCGCTTCTCTCAGTGTGGACAGCGGTCAGAGCCACGAACTCCACCCGCCTGTCATCGTTTGGAGCTGGAGGAGCGAGCATCCTGATGCCGCCGTTGTTGGACGGGCTTCCTAACATCTTTCAATGTGCACCTCAAACTACGTAAGAAGTTTGGAAGTAGTCATAGCCGGCTTAGGATTACAAGTTTAGCATCACTGGGCTCTGCAGCTGGCCTGATTCTTTAGCACAATATAACAGTTATCTGTAAATCAAGTCGCTAAAGTAGAAATTTGAATCACTCGGACGCTTTGTGTGCGGCATTAAAACGCGCATTTTACCTGACATTGTTAAGAACTAAACTTGATTCCAAACTACACCAAAATCGCTGCACTGAATCCAAAAGCACAGCGGAGCTCTGAAAGCGACCCGCTACTGGACTGGCATCACTTCCCGAAATGACAGCTCAAAGTGACCTCAAGTAAACGCCAAGAACACAGAGCGCACTGCGAGAGGGCTACAAGTCATGGCGCTGAAGTTATGCGCGCGTAATGTTAGCGGTCCATCGCCTGTACAGTGACAATGAGTTAATTTACTGTAAAGTGATCAGCCTGAGACTTGCCCCATCCACTGCGTCCTCCTCCTCGCGCCCCATCTGTGGTCCAAAGGCGTGCTGTGCGCGCGCAAGGCAAGACTGTGATGCACAAACTGCCAAGACTTTAGGAAAGTAGTCATAAACCACGCAGAAGTGTGCTTCCACAACAAAACACCGGTGTACGTGATGGAGAGGGACGAGGTGCGCCTGTGAGGAAGCGCGCGCAGGAGGAACGACGCACGACACGCAGCGACGGGTCGGATGAAAATCGGTCCCCGAGTTTGTCTAGCTTTTCCAGGACCAAAAAAGAAAGAATTATTCTGCAGTAAAGTTTTGCACCGTTAAATTAATCAGTAACTCAATTGCTCGTCTCTTTTTCTGTCCTGAAACAAATATCATTAGTGCGTATTATGGGAAAGGGAGTTGGCTATGAAATCCATCCGGGACAGGTGCTGGGACACTATCCACACATTTCCCTTTTCTCGAGAGTGTATAGTAACGCCGCTTTCTAAATCAATGACTGTGACACACCAGGGGCTTGTGGCATGACACAAAAACAGAGGACCTCTGTCAAATGTGCCCTGCTAGTAAATTCTGCTGTTGCCACTTACATAGTCATCTTACCAAAATCTTACCAAAATCTAAAGGGAAATGTACCAAAAACCCAAGAAGACTGATATAGGCCTATAGACTGTTTAATTGTTAAGTGTCAAAAGTATGCATATGGGCATTTTTTGGGGCTATCTCCAAATTATTCATATAGAAATATGTTAAGATGTAAAATCAGGTAAATTCATTCTTGTTTTAAGAGTATTAGACAGAAATTGTCGAATGAATTGTACATAGTGTATGTAATTTTGCATGTATGTCAGAGACTTTCGTAGTGGTTCAGATTCTGTTTGTGCTAAATAGGCTTCGGTGTAAAACATCTGATCTGTCTGCCTGTTGTTTATAATAAGTATCTTAAATCCCCATGAAATGAAATGACTTGAGTTTATATGTATGCCTCAGAGGAATAGTATACAAGACTATAGAGTTTTCACAGTCACAGATCTGGACATTATTCCTCCATTAAACTGTTCCACTTGGCTAATCTTCACATCTTCAACTCTGGTCTCACACCATCAGCTTAAGGACTTCATGGTGGATAGTGAAACAGGATTGACTGTTGACAGCTGAACATTTTAAAGCAAAGTGCTAATGCACAGGGTCATTGGCGAGCATGGCTGATCAGACCTATTTAGGGGCTTGTGTTGTTCAAAGGGTAACAAAAGGATAAGGTCATGCAACACTTTGACAATACAATGAGAATACACATCTACTTCAAATACTATTAGGAGCAGCTTATAACTTTTTCTAAGCTTTCGAAACGATTACAATTCCACAACTTGTTCAAAGGTAATTACCTCACTCAAACGCTTTTTTTTAAATAAGTTTTACTGTCAATAATTAAAAAAAAAAACAGTGTGAGCAATGTTCCGCAGTGTTCTGGTGATTATAGAATTTTTATTTTATTTTTTTGTTTTAAGGTCAAGCAGCCTGACTCATCTATAACAAAATTACGTATGGATTACATTGAGGCTTGAATTGCTTTTAAAATATGCCCACAAACTGTAAAATAGCTTTCTATCTTACCCAGTTATAGAAGAAAATATGAGAAGAGAATATGAGTAAAACATATCTAAAAATGTAAAATATGAAACAGTAGAGTCTTGTGCATTTTAACTTCCCCTCAGTGGAAAAGAGGGGGCACTATCCAAACACCATGCACAACACCGTCCTGTATTAGAACAACCTGCTCTCTGTTCCCAAGCAGGGCAGGGGGCGGGGCTAAGGTGGTGACGGACAGGATGGCTCTGGGACAGCCACAGGGGACTGGCATGAAAGTTCCGCTAGACAAAAGTACATGGCGACTCCTCCCTCCAAACAGTTTATACTTTTGAGTTACTAATATTAGGGTATCAACAATGAGAAGTGGACAAGGTAGCCAATATAGAAAGAGCTGTGATAACACACAACAGCTGAACAAGGTCACATAGTACAAAGTGGGACTAACCTCAACACGCAGACCACACACTCATAAACAAACAATCATTAACACATTCTTTCGATGCTGGAGTCACTGCACTGAGTGTTTTATTCAAATTTTAGTGTAACATAAAGTGTTTCCTTATGACAAATGCAACTTAAGATAGGACATAAATAAGTAAAAATGAAAATGGGTCCCATAGATCTGAAAGAAATATTTGTATTTACCCAGGATTTTGTTTCGAATCTCTGACCAGACATATTGACAAGTATAAAACTGATAAGTCTGGTTAAAATAAATTAAATGTCTTAATGTGAGCATAAGACTATGTTCTAGTCTTCTCTTCTTTTCACATCCAAGAATCATTTAGCATCAGATCCACAGAGCACCAGGAGTCAGCAGCTATTCAGGAAACTTAAAAATACTCAAATCAGCAACTGTACAGACCCCCACCTATCGTGTATTTCCGCTGCACACTGGACCTTACTTATGCCACTTAGTGCTCTCCCTGAAAATAGCCCTGTTGGCTTTGGACAAATCTCCTTTAACAGTGGTTTCCTTTTCTTTAACAGGGGAGGAAATGTGTTCTATAGTTTTTAGGATCATGTTATTTTTCTTGGACACATGATAAATTATGGTGTCAATCACGTCTGAGCAGCACACTCCAAGCATCACGTAGACACTGACAAAAATGTTTCCTGTATTCATTGCTTTAAACATTTACTCATTTATTACTCAAGAAGTTATGGAAACACAAGGATTATTACTTAGTTGACACCCCGCTCATCTTTTTTATCCTAAATGCCAACACATTTTAGTCACATAAACTGTTATTTTAGTCATATAAACTGTTGGCAGAACATGTGATTACAAGTTAAACTGTAAGCCTCAGAAGTCCAGTGTGGTGGTTACTGTTAACCTGAGACCACCCTGGAGCTATGGCCCCATCACAAGGTCCGGAGGCAGACGGCTTTAATTCTTCTGAGCACTATAACATTGATCTGACCAGACGCCTCAGCCAAGAAAAATACAATCTGTTTCATGCTCGAGTGAAGCTCAAATACACACAGTGCTTTTGTGCAGTGTGCAGTGTACATTTGAGGATTAGGTTCATTAGAGAATTTGACCAGCTCTCAATTACAGTTATTTGATATTTAGATATATTTTATGGGTAAATTGCGACTCTCATGGTAATCTAGACCACAACACCTCTCAACCAAAGTCACTTTCTATGCCCTTAGATAACATTGTGCATTAAGGTACACTATATGAGGGTTATTATGACATTTCAAAGACATTTCAGGTGCACTTTGAGAGGCATGCACTAGTAAGGCATTATTGTTATTGTTATTATCATTATTATGATTACATAAAAATACAAAAAAAAAAAAAAAAGAGCAGCCAATACCTCTATTGTTAAACAATTAGCCCCTTCTGGCAAAGGTTTTATGAAACGCCTGGTGGACCACATATGCACAATTGTTTCCCTGTTCTGAGGTCTGTTTTTTGTTGAAAATAAAAATAAGATCAGTGCTGCCCTCTAGTGACACTGCACTGGCGAACACACATAACACTCATCACTCACACTCATTATAATCTGTAATGAGTGTGATTTGAATATTCCTAGTACTTCCAATAGTAGGCTCTACCTGGATACTTAGTTCAGCTGCTTGCCGCTGTCAGTCGTCTTGCATATCTCTCTCGCCTCCCTGTCTATGTTTTAAAATTCTGTAATAAAATAATAAATCATTATAAGGGGGACCATTCTTGAACAATTCCTTTTTATTTATTTTTTTCACAAAGATCGTTTACAAAAAGAAACATGAAAATAAAAATGTACCCATCTTTTGCATGTCATGCTGGCCATTTCAACTACATGCACAACAAAAAGATGACATAATTACTGTACAAAATGTGAGGGATATCGACATTAGGCCTTGTTTGTTTTTATCAAAGACGAAGGTATTACAAAAGCATGTGGTTTTTTTTTTTGCCTTGAGCCAAGTTGTATGACCAGGCAAAAAGACACAACCCACCCAAAAATGATCGCCCAAATGTCAGAGGAGACCCCCAGCTCCAAAAACAAGGAACATGCCAAAAAGAACCATGCTAACCAATAATATAAGAAAAATACAGGGTGTCCACTGAATAATGTGTTCCCTTGGTTTGATTTTCTACAAATGTGACATCAGAGGTATGTGGTTTATTAACATGACAAACAAAAAAAAAAGATACAAATATTTGCACAGAAAACTGGAGAAATGGTCTGAAAGTCACTGAATTATGAGCATGTCCTTCTATTTAACATTCAAATACAGAAAGTATGGACAAGTACAAACCTCTTCTATTAAAATGATGTGGGACATGAAAGAGCACAGTACAAACAGACTTGAAAGCCATTGCTAAACTAACCCAATGAAAGAAGTATTTTTACATAGATCCACCCCTTTGGCTGCTGATGCTGCTTATGTTATGAATGTAAATGTGTTTAAGGAACAGATTTGAGGTCCCGTCTAAATAAGCCATAGTTAAAAGGTTCTCTAGTGTTCTCTTAAGTGGGTAGTTTCTTTCACATGGGCATAGATTCTGGGTCCTCAGTCAGTGCTGACCTGTGTCACCTGAGCTTCCCCTGCCTGATTGGTTGACTGGATGAACATGGGTTGGGTCAGCTCCTGTCCCGCTGGCATCGTCACCTGCTGAATCTGGTACAATTGCTATAAGACCAGGCAAAAAACAAAGCATGAACAAATTTAAAAATTACAAGAAGTTCAAGAATAAATATGTTAAAAAAGTACCTGTCCGTCAGTAAACTGGTTAAATTGCTGCTGCCCTTGTACTTCTGACTGTGTTATCTAAAAATGAAAACAAATTTTAAAAATAAAATAATCATTAGGAGTGGAAAAAGTTAGGTTATTTTGGATTATACCTGTTGGGTATTAGCAAGGGTCTGAAGCTGTCCTTGGACCACCTGAGCTCCTGAAACGGGCTGCGCTAGACGGATGTATTGTAGCTGACCTGCATTTAGCTGCACCTACACTCGAGAGACACAAGAGGGAGACAAAATCCACATTAATGCAAAGGTCACTGAAACCTTCCAGTCATCCTTTATATCAAGAGAACATTTAGCATTGGTTTGTGTTGTTGAGGTGTACAATTCAGCAGTGTATTTTGTGAAAGTCTATTGTAAAGCATGCTCTAATCATTATAATATCTGTGACCTCACCGGGATTTGCTGGATCTCGCCCGTGTTGGTGATGATCTGCTGCATGACCTGCATGGTCTGCCCCTGGGCCTGAGCCGTCTGTGCCTGACCTTGGGCTGCAGCTTGGACTATTTGTACTTGTTGGCCCTCACCCACTTGCATAGCCACTGGAGCACTCTAAAAAAACACAACCACAAGTTAATGCAACGTACAAACGGGCAGAAAAAAGATCCCTACATCTGCTAAGGTTTAATCTGAGCAGTATGAAGGTCATGTATTGTTAAAGAGGCGGCAAGATGGAGGTGACAAGGCAGATTTCAGGCTGCTCGCGCTCTTCCAACTGTCACAGTACCCAGAATAGGCCACCTGATCGTTGCTGTGGTCATTTAAACAGCCTTTAGTCCCCAGAGCGAATTAGAGCAGAATCAAAGAGCAGACTGAAGCATGAAGATGTTGCATTTACCGTGATGGGTGTGCCTTGTGATTGCACCTGCATTTGCTGTAGCTGCTGCATTGTAGCGCCTTGCAGCATCTGATGGCCGTAAGAATTAACAACCAGGCGAAGGTGTTGGAATGAGAAAATGAGAAAAAGACACATGAGAGAGCAGTGAATGCAAGGACAACACACATGATGCAGGCACAAGTGAAGGGTATGCACATGTTAGCAAACACAGCGATGCAAGCAGCAATGTTTTAGAAGCACATCTACAATTTGCCATTCAAAACATGATCTGAAGTTGTGGGGAACTAAAATGTATAAAAATGTTACAAGTGCACATAAACCAGCTAAATTTTTTTAATTTTTCATAATACCATCAAATGGATTATAGAAGAGTAAAGTAAAGCATCAACTTAAGTATACTTATAGGTACAAAGCCACTCATCACACTGAAGCTTCTCACTGGCGTGTTAATGAGCGTCTTCTTTAATAGCCTATAGTGTAGTGTTGAGGTGAGAGTGGAAGTGTGACCTCTGCGCTCTCACAGCGGGGACTGCAGCAAGAGCAGGCCTAAGTGAGTCTGACAGCTCAGCTAAAGGCAGTCTGCTGAAGCAGCATTGAGCTGGGGCAGAGGCCGCACACGACTTATATAGCGTTCATAAGCAAAACAAGTTGAGATTATTAGAAAGAGATGACCAAGAACTGCCCCATATTTATTAAAAGTGCTGCCATATTTATATAATGTGTCCACAGGATCTTATAACACCTCAATGAAATCAAATGATAGAAATGATAGATATCTTCAAATTTGTTTTAATTATCATTAATATATGCCACACAGGACCTGAGGCTTAACAGAAATTTAATTTTTTATGAGTGCTTCTTATGAGAGTGGTGATTTAGTCCCACCTCCAAGGCCATGGATTCTGATGAAGGGTGTGACTCTGGGTGTGTTTGGAGGGACTGATATTTTTGCTGGTGGGAGAGCAGCCTCCACTAATATTGAATCCTCCAGCAAAATGTTTGAGTTGAACTACTATCTAGGTCTCGACTTTATTCTCCTCCTTTATAATTGCATTCAGGGCCAATGTTAAGCTACCTGTCCTTGCTGTGGCTGTGCAATGATGATCTGGCCCGGCTGGATGGTGGTGGCCGCCTGTGCCCCTGGCTGCTGCCCCTGCTGCGCGCCCTGCACCTGCACCCCACCGGGCTGTTGAGCCAGGGTGAAGTAGTACTGCACCGGCTCGGCTGGGGCCACCGACTGGCGCACATCGTCCTGTGAAAAACACACAAAATCAGTCAGATACATCTCCATGAATTATTGTTGGTGTAAGAGTAGAGGACAACTGGCCTAATAAATAACCCATGGTCTTTGGCTGAAGGAGAGTAATGCAATCTGGACACAAGATCAATTACAGGAATCATACCAGTCAATTTTGTTCATGTCCAGGAAAATGAAGATGTTAAGGCCTTAAAAAAGTATGGGGGTCCAAATGCAGTGTGGGTTTACTAGGAGTAACTTACTTGTGTAACAAAATGGTGATATATTTAAACCAATGAGGTAGCTCTGATGACGTGTGTCCATCACCAGAAGCGTAAACACCCCTCTCCCAGCTCCATGACAACACAGCTGAGAGTGTAGGATGTTTACATGCCTGGAGACAGTTGACGTGAACTCTAAATATGACATTTGGCTTGCTAAATATGGATCTCCATCAACTAAGACCCCTGAAATGGCATTTACTATAGGTTTTTGTGGTGGTTTTTGAGCGTGGTTGTTGTATTGACAATGTTTGGTAAGAGGCAATAAGATGCTGCAAACATCCGACTGAAAGCTATAGCTGACCAAACCTGAAGCTTCCAGTCAAGGATGTTTACAGCGCCTCCAAATTGCCAAATGTAGAAAAGGTCCTGAGACTATATCAGAGACACTTTGAATTAATTCAAATTGAATTAAATCATGAGTAAATATGCTCGATTATAGTGGTGCGTCTGTACCTGTCGTTTAGGGGGTTTCAGATCATCACGTGGCACAATGTCGATGAGAAAGTCAAACTGGTCAAACTTTGTTATTGCCATCGCGATGTCATTCCTCTGTAAAAAGAAAAAAAAAAAAAAAACACAGATATAATTATTGAAGAACAAAATGTGTCAATGAGAGCTTTATTTTTTCACAGATGTAAAAAACAAAGCAGTCGTAACGTTAAGAATAAAAAAAGATGCAAAAGTAACTTTGCACATTAAAAAAAAAAAACATCTAAGGCAAGACATTCACCAGGCATAATCCCACCCTGGTGTCACTATACCCTTCCTATATCCTCAGCGTTGTGTTGTGTGTGGAATTTTCCACAGGATATTGGCTGTCAGGACCCCCCATTGTGGCCCTCCCTGCACTTGGCCCTATTTATAGAAGCTTGATTAATATCTGGTAACACCAGGTCACATCTACACTTGTTCTATTGATGAGCGTCGCTATGGTGATTCCCATTGGCGTGCTCGTCTGACAATGGCACATCCTCTGCGTCTGATCCGTACAAACACAGACATCAGATTTGACTATAAAGAAAAGGCTTTACACAAACTGTAATTAACATTCAAACAGCAGTAATGTTAGTTATTTGCAGCTATTCCCTAATCACATAAGCCAATTATTAAAATGAAAATAAAAAGAAGTGTTTTCCGAGTACCCAAAAACACATGTACACATATATACTATATATTCATCTGAGGGCTGCTAATCTCAGTGGAATGTGGATGGATACTTAAAGGCTTCATGTTCTGCTCTACAAGTTTCCCCTCTGGGACTTCCAGGTGGGACACTAGTCAATGTTTGCCAGGTTTCTCATCAGCTTTCCAATGTTGCCCACTTCCTCTTCCGCTCATTCAACTTGTGGACAGCAGAGGGAAAAGTGCCACTGGACAGAAAGTGGGTCACAAGCTCCCGCCTAGATTAGCTTTCAAAGTCACTGGACAGAGAAACTAAACAGAGGAACCGTCCTCAAGGGGATGCTGGTATGAGGCCTCCATTTAGGAAGTCAATAAAAACAACATAAAGATGAGAGTGTACGGGAAGCCTACGCAGCACAACTGTAGACAGTCTTTGTTTATTCATAAGCCTCTATTTGAATGAACATGTTTAGCGACAGTGACCTGTAGTGTGCGCCTCTTGTTGTCCTCAGTGTGGATCCACGCTCTAAGGGTGAGTTCTGTGATGAAGATCTGAGCAGCTTTCGCAAACAGCACTGGAGCCTCAGCACTGATCATCTGTCCACAACACGAGGGCAAGTTATTACAATGTCATTTAACAAACAATGTTAACGATGTATCTAGAAGCTCATCATACGTTTAAATGTACATGGTTTAATTAGTATTTATAAAATCACCCTTCGTGTAGAAACTAACTCTTGAAAGGTAAAGGTGCACACTTTGTGAAAGCTGCTGCGTCAGGGCTCACACAGGTGATCTGCTGATCTCTTTACCACTTTAAGCTCCTGCTTAACTCACTAAGGGGATAGCGCTCCTAACACCCCACATCAAAGTGACTATGTTTAAACCAGAGCCACTCCATGGGAATTCTGTTTAGAATGTTAAAAATATTTCACGTTCTGACAGCAAACTGACACTCAACAATTATTTTCTATATTGAAGTAAGCAGCAGTTGCAAAGTTGAGGTTAACAATTCTATGAGAAGAGTGTAGAGGAGTCGTATTGGAACTAATATCGATTTAAGGGTCTGGCCTAGTTTGAAAGAGTTTGAAAAACTTTTAATTTATTCTTACCTTAACATCTTCATCCAGCTTCATAATTTTTTTGATTCGAGCCAGAGGCAACTCCTGCACACGAAAATCCTTCTGCAAGTACAATACCCCAAGTGGGAAATGAGGCAAAGACACTGAAAAATGAATTTTATTTATTCTATGAGTCGTACTATTGTCAGGTTCCTGATCTCGTCCATGACACGGGGCCAGAAGGACTGCAAGGTCTGCTGGGCATCGCTGCTCCCCCCAAAAGCATCTGAAGCCATCTTCTCTTAGTCTGCAGGGGGAAGATATATACATAGCGTATAGATTAATTTACATTTATTTAAAGCTCCCATTTAGAACAGCTTTAGTAGTTTGGTTTAACTCAGGAATTTCACCAGGCTGCTCACTAACAAAGCCTTGAGTCTGCACACAACATGGCAGTGGTAGTTTCACAAATACGAGAGGGTCATGTGCGAGTCAGCTGCAGTTGAGGTTAGCTCTGCTTTTGACCTCACACACCAGGACAAGGGAAACCTGTTCATCAAAGTGTATTTGTCCAAGAGAAGCTGTAGTTTGCTTTTCAGAGCACACTCGACAGAAAAGTGCCCTAATACTCGTTTAGGGAAATGTTGTCTGTCCAATTTAAAGCATACGTTTGAGCTTGCTCCTCTGCGGGGGTAAGTAGGTTTAAAAAGGATCCAGCAGGTTACTATGGTATGCCAAGAATCTGGTGGGAATATTGGCCTGCCTGTCTGAGCACGCACAGCTCACAGTGTCTGGATTGCACACTTTTACTTTGACTCTGCAGAAAGAAACATTTGGCAAGAAGAAGAAAAAAAAAAGGAAAGGGTATTCAAAGTTATTTCTCTGACTGTTGCTTTGTCCAGTTGAGTTTAATAGAGCACTAAGACAAAGTGCCACAGGCTGCTCCGAGGAGGTAAGAGACAGACAGGCCTATATGGGTCAAATGAGAGTGAGACGACAAAGAGAGCAGAAGAGATTGGGGAGGTTCTGTCCATCCCTTTCTGTGTCAAAAAAAAAAAAAAAAAAAAAAAAAAAAAAAAAAATCAGTAAAATTTTTTTAACCTCAATCTTAACTAAAACAAGCACACACGGAATGACCCAAATTTCACATAACAAAATCTCAACTGCTGTGCAGAATAAACAAAACTTTAGCCCTATCTTTGGACAGCGCTTAATGTGCCAATATTTAACACTGGCTAAATCACTTCAAAAGGAGGTGGTGGTTTAGTGCACTGATTCTTGACAGTGACTTTCATTGCAGTATCGAGAGTTAACATTACAGAAGCTGGATGTGCTCTGTCATTTCACTTTCAGCAGCTTAAATCAATAAGACAGAATGGCAGTGAGGGGGGCTTCATATGAATCAATCAGCTGGCTCCTAGCCACGGCATGTGATCCCTTTGAATGACCTTCGCAATGTCTCCTCGTTTTCTTTAGATTCCAACATTTTACTTTAAAAGGTGCACTATGCAACTTTTCTGGTGGAGAGTGCATCACCTGCTTGTCTCCATGGAGACATTATTGCTTGCCTAGAAGGTTCAACAGAATGGCATTACACGTATTCATCACCAGACCAAGTTTCAGGTCAGAACTGTGAAGAGGCAAGCCCACTCATAGTGTGAATGCATATTCCAAAAGGTATTTTTGAGCAATTATTAACCCACAATCAAATATATACCAGATCAGTTTAATGACATACTGTGGATTATTCAAGCCAAGGCAACAACATGGACAAGTAGTTAAAAAGTTACATAGTGCGCCTTTAAAGTCACAAGTGATCCGTCATTCTTCAGTACATCACCAACTGTGTAGCAATGCCAACAAACGCATGAGAAACAAACAATGCTTAAATACCAGATATCTGAAGTTGTGATCAAGTCGTACACTGTAATATTTTGTTAACTTTTGCGGCTCTTTCCCAACTGTGTATTTACTAAACTAGACACTTCACAAAACCAGGAGCTCAAAGTATCATGGAAACTATTATACAGTAACAGATACTGACAGAAAATAGCAAATGATTCACTGATTTTAAAATGAAACATGAGACATTTCTCCACTTCTTCTTCTGTCCTCTCAAAATTTGCATCGACTCAAAAGAATAAAAGACAGAATCTAATTACACATACTCCCCCCCCCTCGCTCTCTCTGTGACCCCATGACCTTCAGACAAAACATACAGCGCCTCGCTCAAACCGCTGCAACAAGAGTGAAAAGGAAACAAATGTATGAGATGACGAGCCTGGTATATTTAAAATGAAAGTGTAAATGTTCAGCAGTTGATAAATTAAGACTTGCACGTCAAACTTTCTTCTTTTTTTACTACAGGTGCAAAGCAAAACCTGTGATTGTTTAAAGTTTGTCTTCTGAATTGTGCAGTGCATGGAGTGGTTTTTTATTTGTGCAATGTCTTCTATGGTCTGTGTCCAGTCGCATTCAAATAAACACAGAAAGTCTGTTTTGCTGCAAAGAGAACCAAAAACTCCAAAACGTGCTAGAGCTGTACCAATACATGGAGAAAACATTGGCCCATTTGTACTCACTAACATTGGTGAACGTGTACTAACTAAAATACTTACCAATATTGATGTAGTAAATGTTTAAAAGGTAGTGTTTTAGTATAAAACTGCATGGTAGCTTATTTAGGCTTTTTGCGAGTAGTCCATTACTACCACTTTGTGTTGCGTACAGACTTTGCTGTGGTTGTTTAGATTCTGTCCCAGTACTTTATTAGAGCTACGGCCTCACTGTGTTGGCGGTGTGTCTCTCCTCTTCTCTGCAGTCGTGTTGTCCTTCATCAGGTCATGAACACAATGTGATGTAGGTGTTGAGTTTCCTCTGTGTGTGTGTGTGTGTGTGTGTGTGTGTGTGTGTGCGCGCGCACGTGAGAGACTGAGGGCTTTGTCAATACAGTCCAATGCAGTCTTCCTCCTACAGAGTCTCTTCTTCCTGTCGCTGCAATGTTACTTTCATGGTGTTTTTTTCCGCAATACTGTCCCTCCGCCTTACTTAAACTCAGACCAAACTTCTCACAGGAACTCAATGTTGCAGTGGCTGAATCAGCACTATTGTTGTTCCCAGTCTATAGCTCTATACCCTCTCTCTCTCTTTGACTGGATTAGAAGAACGTCACGTCAAGTGGGCACTCGCACAAGCAGCGGCGCTTCTCTCCAACTCTGACATCACAGTGCTTCACATGAGCCTTCAATTCCTGTCCAAATACAACTGATAGCCCTGCACACACAGAGGTGGGGATAAGAAAACACCACGCTATCACAAAGCCAAAAAATGCCTTGGTCATGAAGGATTGCTATTCATTTTCTTGATACATTACTTAACCAGAACTTAGCCTAATTTATTGCTAACTTGAAATTTACAAAAATAAACAAGAAAATAATGAATATATAAACAATACATTTGATATCAAACTAAATTAAGCTTTAAACTGTCTAGACAAGACATGCAGTTTTCTATAAGAGTCCCTGCACAATTTAATGACGTTAATAAAAACACATTATCTAAATTCTGTAACTACTACAGTATAGTTTCTGGTCAGCTTATGATTTAGAGCCAAGTAACGTGGGGTCAATAGGATCAACAAAAGAAAATTAATAACATTGCATTTGCCTTTGACAGAGCGGCTGTTAGACATGTTGACCTTGCTGAACTCAATAACAAATTTCACACACAAACAAACCATGGTGTACAGCGCACAGAGTAAATGATCTACTTCAGCTAAACAAAAAACAAGAAGTTCTCAGGCAGCATTACAGATTAACCTCTGGTACAAGTGAACAGCACATTTTTTCACTCACATGTGTTTTATAAAGCACAGATGGAGCTACTGACTACTACTACTACTACTACTACTACTGACAAGCTCCTTTAGTGTGCAGCTGGACGAAACTAGCGGTCTGAGCGACCAAGCAAACTTTGCCCTTGGTTCTACTTCAAGCCAACTCCAGGAAGTGCTAGTCACTGATCTCCCAAGGTCATTCAACGGCAGCAAGAGGGAAACCAGAGAGGGGTGGGGGAAGAGATGGAGGACAGGTTTTTCAACTTTCACTGCAGCACTTAACTGACCCCAGTGGCTGTGGACGTTCTGAGATGCTCAATAAATTAAACAGCACCTCAAAGTCTACACCATTAGTTTGTTCCCTCTGTGAGGTTCACTTCCTGGGTCCACATGCGTTGCTCTCATCGCTGACAGAGAGCCAGTCTCACACTCACATTCCCATGACCTTCATCCAATGCTAGGCCTCGTCTCCAGCGTCAGTAGGCAGGGCTAAAGCTACCTGCATAAAACACAGCAGACTCCCTGGCTGCCCACACTGCCTTTGGTGACAGTGTACACATGTTCAAACGCAGGGGGAGGAGGGGCAAGGGCAAAAGGGCCAGAACACACAGCAGTAGTGGTCACCTTAGCGATAAGCTCAAAGACTTAGCTATGTCCAAGCACTTCAGTAACTTTGTTCTCTCCTGGTTAAGTCAACAATACAGTGTGGGCACAAATTACATTCAAATAGTATCCAGCCAATACACTGGGATTAGAAAGCAAGGGCTTCAACTTAAGTTATTTTTAGCCTTGCAGTTTCACCCCCCCAATGGGACTTTGTTTTGTCAAAGCACCAATGGAAACATTCAATTAGAGTACCCAAGAGAACAAACAAATCTAGTTGGAAGGAAGTTAGAGCGGAGAAAGAAAGGAGGCACTCCTGACGCAGATTCCTTCAGATGAGATCAGATCAAATCATTGGGCTCCTCTGCCCCTGAAGCTGACAGGCCAACAGTCTGTCCCATCTGGGCGTTTGTCACTGCCGGGGCGGGGGAGAGGGGTCTTGGGGTCAATGCAACCAGCTGCACCACTGTCTCGGGGGACCCCTGACTTCTTAGACTATTAACCAAAATAGTGAGATACAGCAGTTTAACATGGATGTGAGAGAGTCTGTGCCACTGTCTGGCTCTGAAGGACGATGGAGGAAAGGGTCAAAAATGACCGGAGGCACCACAGCCCCCTAGACACACCACAAAATTTAAAAAGTAGCAGAAAGTCAACAGGACCAGGCTACAAAAGATGCAAAACGTGTATACCTTTAACTGGCCAAGAAATCTGCCTAAGAAACATAACGGAAGGTTTTTCTTTCCAGCAATGAGAGAAAGTGAAGGGCACGCGCGCTCATAAACGCACAACTCTACTCTCTCCAAAGACAGAGCGACAGGACATCAGGAGCGGGAGGGGGCTCGGGAGGACGGCTGTAGAGGACAGACACTCGCATCACTGCGGAGCCCACGGACAAGGTTAACTATTTATCACGCTTAACAAACACCAATTCACTGCCTAACTAGCTGGAGTGGTCCCATTTTCAGTTTGGTCAATCCGGACTTACCCAGTGTCCTTCATGGTGAGCAGTTTGCCCTGTTGAAGCGCAGCGCATTTCCCTGTATTCAACCAAGCAGGATAGTAGGAGCAGGGAGAGAAAAAAAACTCTTGACAATTCCTCCAGTCTCCAGATCTTATCAACAGACAAAAGGCTCTCTGGCTCCAGTGGACGGCTTAAAAAAACTCCCAACCCGGACACAAGTGAAGAGCAGCCCCCTCCCCCTGCTTTCCCCTCTTTGCTCCACTGCCCCGTCTTCTTCAATGACTACAAACATCTTACTCCTGATCAAAACCCTCCGGACTCTCTCGCCTCCTCCACCAATGACGGTCCAACAGCTGACCTCTCCTTGTCATTGTTTTGGGCAACTTTTACACCGCTTTCCCCGCTCTTCTACGGTTGTACTTGGCAGCATCTTTGAGCCAACCCATGCACCGGTGCAAACTAGTGGTATTAGAAATGGAATAAAAAAGCGACACCTCGCCAGACAACGATATAGCGGCACTCCCGACTCCCAGACAAAATTCACTACAGTCTCCTTCCCCTTTAACATTCAACAGTAATCAATCTAGCATGCTACACGATACTCAAACCCCGCCTTAACCCGAGCTCCCGCCTCGTTTGCCACTTCTGACCAATGAGAGCGCACAGGTCTTGTTTGCCATTGGACGTCGCGCATGCCAATTAGCGCAAAAGAAGATTTTAGATCCACCCCTTTCTTCTGTCCAACCCCCTTTCACTGACAGCCAACTTCCTGCTCTAAGTTACCTTGAGCTACAAGATAGGGGTCAGGGGAAAGAAAAGAGGAACGTCGAGTAGAGAGAAGTGGAGAAAAAGACGAGATAAAGTTGTAAAAAGCTCTTATAGTAGCGGAGTTGGTGCGTCTGCTTGCCTCGGCATGGTTTGTCCTCCAGCGGTGCTCGTGTCTTCTGCTGCCGGACAGATGAGAACGGTTCCCGGGCTGCTCTCTGACAACTGCTCTCTGCTTATTTACAATGTCAAACTAAATGTCTTCCTAAGGCCCGCCTCCTCTTTGCTCCTAATGGTCGAGAGCTCTTTCGCGACGGACTCGGCTCTGCACGGTATTGGCTGCAAGAAGGGCCAGGATGGGTGCCGCATGTTGCATCCACATGATTTAAAGTACAAAAGCATAACCGCTGTCTCATACGTGTGTGCAGTCCCACACATACTAAGGTTTTGTCCTTGTCTTCTCATTCATCGCAGCCCACGCCACAAACAAACACAATCAGAGAAGCCACTCTGTTTAGCAAAATACAATATGTTTTACTTGTATGGATGTAAATTAAGAACTAACACAGAATACAAATATTAATTATTCTGTAAATTACAGAAAAAAGCCAAGTAATGAATGCTATTTTAGTTAAGTGGTCATTAGAAATAAGACCTTGGTACAAACTGTGGAGGGTCATGTGATGTAAAAGCAGCTATGGAGGAGTGCGTTTCATTCTTGGTTTGTTTGTACAAAACAAGACTTAAAAGATAGGTAAAAGTCTGTAAACAAAGACTGTGTTGTCTTGTCTGTAAAAACGACGCTCACAGCAACTTGCACAATTAAAACGTCAGCAATGTCACACAATGCCCTTCTTGTTAACCTGCCCCTGGTTTAATGAGAACAGAACAAACTATACAGAGTAACCTTCACTATGAACAGGAAATGTGTTGTTTCTTATTACCTCAAATATTATGCTACATACAGAACATTCCTAAAGAATGTGTGACTTAGTTAAACTACATCAGTAGCTCATGAAGGTTTGTGGCTTGTGATGAATGCCACATCAAGCTTTTAGGCAAAGGAATAGAAAACCTACCCCATCAATGAAAAACCTAGAGGGGGGAGGGGGACCGGAAGGATGGAGAAGGACAGAGAGGAGAGTCATTACAGGATGGGAGGGAGACTCAAGAGAAACAAAGCTCAATGTTCCTTTTGCTATTTTTGAGAGGAGCATGGGGACCAGAACAGGGTTGACACTTGTCTAGTTAATGATTGTAGTTGTACTGCACATAGATTAAACCGCATGATGACTGTATCACAGTCTTCTGCTTCTGGTTGCCCCATAAGATTTCAGAGACACACTGGGCAAGGACACTGCACTGTGAACACTCTGTGATCACTGTTTAGAGCTAAACACATACTTTGAGTTGGATAAACACACAGCTATGTCAGAGTCTAAGAAATGTGCAGTAAATTGAAAAACAGAATTCAAACAAAAGAGTAAATGCACAATACTAAAACCAATGTTCAACTTTTAAAGACTAATTTGTAACGTCTTCTTAAAAAGTGGACGTAACTTACAATCCAAAACACAGCACTAAAAATACTCAAAAGTAAGTCGAAAAAGGCCAAGAGTCACGTCCATAGAGAATCGGCGATAAATGGCCAAACAGACTAGAAGAAGGTTTCTGAGAAGCTACACGGAACTGACATTACCATTTGGACATTGCATTTAATCGGATCGTTTCATCTTCATGCGATACGTGCGTTTGTACATTTCAACAGAATGCTGGTAAAGGACGTGCAATTGTTCCACTTTGTATCACACAGATACATGCCTACAGCATTGTACAGTACAGCAGATCCATCAGCAGTGCACATGACAGCGCAGGAGCTCACGGAGGATAGTTGGAGAAGCACAATAGCGACTGCACTAAAATTTAACCACAGCTGGCGTAATTATCGCCGGTGGACTAAACATCCGCTTTCAAATGAAAGTTTGTAAAGCTTTACAGTGCTAGGAAGGAGCCGTCTAACCAATAAAGACAAGGTTTGGATCTGTCCTTCAGACCAATCAAACCTCGGACTTGATTCCACCAATCAAGGTTTTAAGGGCTAAGTTCGTTCTGCAACTAGCGCCATTCGGGGCCCAGTGGGAACCACCGTTCAATTTCACATTCCGAAGAGTTGAGCCAACATGGCGGAGATAAAGAAGCAGTTTCCTGGCCGCCTATGAACCCTTCAGCGGGCCACCAATAAGCGCCGCTTTGAGCGGGGAGGGAAATGGCGCCTCTGTTCATCTTCCAAAACAATCGACTATTGGTCAAGAAAACCAAATGAAAAGAAGCTAGGTAATTGCGCATGCATTCACCTAAGCTACTTTATTTCTCACCAACATTTTATAGTCAAACATCAAGTCCTTTATTACTTACTTTGTTTAAGGTGTTCGAAGTGAAGCCCAGTTCAGCGTATTATTTATTTTATTTAGCTAGCAAGGGAAAATCAAGATGGCTGCGACTCGAACCGGAAAAAGCAATTACGTAAGAACGTGATGACGTAATTTGCACCGTGTGACTTTAATTGAAATAAAAATGAGACAATCCATATAACACAACACTAAACAGAACTTGGAACGACCAGGGTGAGAGAGAAAACTAAACATACCACAGTCAGTATAAACATACAATAAACATTTACGCAGAGGGACGTTTTTCACATGTGGAAAAAAAACTACATGTCACTTAATGAAAATCACAATGTGTATAAGGTTAAAATCGCATGAGCAACAGAACTTTATTACTTCAAAAAAATGTGTGCATATATATAATAACACATTTTTTCTTCAACAAAAACATTTTATTTGTGGACCACTGTAAAAATTGTCACTACTGATTACAGAAAAAGTCAAATCTTGTTAAAGCAAAATTATAGCTCATATTGGAACATAGCTGAACATCTTACACCTACATATTATTTTCTTGCAACAAGTTCAAGGAGAGTAGAGGTGATTTTATCCAAGTTCCTTGAGTAATGAGCGGGCCTACTCATCCTTGGCCCATGCTCCATAGGCTGATGGGATGTAGGTGAGTGATAATCTGAGAAACGGTCTGCTGACTGGAAGTCTCGAGGCCTTGAAGGGTCTTGGTACTTTCTGGGGAAAGGTGCTGGCTTGTCAAAACCAGGGGCACGCAGTTGACTGTTAGGCACCTCTGTGTCTCTGTAACAAAACAGAACCTTTTTACAATATGAAAGAACTGGTCTTCTAAACCCTTTTCCATGGAGTTGATAAGCAGAACAGGATGGTTTTGTAATGTTCTCACAATTCAAAGTGATCTAATTTAAGAGGTAATTCAACAGCACCAGTATGGGATCATAAAATATGTCAAGCAGTGATTGGCTCCAGGAAAGCAATACCATTTCTGACATACACCGTGTGAAAACACACCAAGAAGCGTCTGTCAGTCCCATAACCTGTATATATATATATATATACATATATATATATATATATACACATATATATATATATATATATATATATATATATATATATATATATATATATATACACATATATATATATATATATATATATATATATATATATATATATATATATATATATATATATATATATACACACATATATATATATATATATATATATATAAAAATATATAAAATTATATTTATATATATATAATTATATATATATTATATATTTATATATTTATATGTTTTTTCTCATGTGAAAGCTCAGATCTTCCAGAATTCACTCAGTGAGCTACAGAGGCTGCACTAGCAATGATAATGATTGGCTGCAGGTGCTTGGGCTAAGGCTTCAGATCAGATGGAGTTCTCCACTGAAAGTGTCAACCAAATGAGATCCATGTGAGGGTCATTCTGCCTTCCGACAGGAGAAGCAAAATACCAAATTACAACAAATAAATGGGACACCATGTCTAATGAATAATAAACCATCATTAGAATTGTAATGAGTAAAAACTATAATTGATTTGTAGAGGTCTACTTTGTATTTGGGGACACAGAAGGGTAGTTTATGAAAATGATAATCAAAATCACATACACAGCTCCTTTAAGATCTATGCACTTACATTAATCTTATGGCAAAGTAGTTTTCAGTTTACTGTAACTTTCCCACCTCAACATTTATCCACCATTTGTACAAACTTGTCTCCAGAAAGACAAGAAAGTGACGCCACCAGGACGAGTACATTTAATGGCATACAGTGGAAGTTACAGGTTAGGCATTTTTGGAATAAATGAAACCCAAATATATAAATAAAGCCATATTGTGGAGACAAGCTGGTGACGAGCCTTCCACCAGAAAAGTTCTATAGTGCACTTTTGACTAAACATTTGTTGCATTTGTGACATGTGCTTAGTGCCAGTAATTACAGGGATATTATATATATAAAAACGACCAGGTCAACAAATCTGCAATCTGAAAGTTAAACAATAATTCTATCATAGTACTCTGGCCTGTCCTGCTCAATTTTAAACTATAGACTAGAATGTTGTGATGTCACATGAATGCAACCTACAATGATCCCACAAGATGTAGCTCTTGTGACTACCATTTCTGTTTATGTTTTACCTTGATTCGAGTTTCTGTTGGAATATTGTGTCTCAGGAAGCACAGGATGTTTGTACTCCTGGAAATCTTCACTAATTTCTTCATGCCGTACTGGTCTGGCATAATAAAAATCTTCTCTTCTGACATCCAGATTTTCTCTGGTTGGTCTGCCATAGTGGTCTTCTTGCTCTGGAACTGGCCTCATGTTGTTGTACTCTTTAACAATGACAGCTCTACTTTGGCCAGTTTGCTGTAAGAAAACAGTTTATGCTTCTTGTATGCTTGTACAAGAAACATTACATTTATTATATCATGTTTTATGCCAGTCTTGAACACATACCAAAGCTTTCTCAGCCTTTCTGGCCTTAAATTCTCTCAAGACACTACAGAGTCGATCCTTCAGAAATTTTGCCTCATCCTCATTTTCAATTTCAATGTTTTTCTATTGGCAAAAAACAAACAAAACAAAACATGTTTTCCTTATTTCTTGATTCAAGGACAACTGGTTTGTAAGATTGATCTACAAAAACAATTCTTACCAGCATCTCAAAGACATCCCCTGTGCTTTCAGAACACTCCTCCAGCTGCTCCCTTTGGTAGGTTTCAGTTGGTTTATGGCCCTAATCACACATGAATATGTTGAATATAACAACTGAGCACCATGGTCAGGTCATTAGCCTGTGCTGAGATATCTCCTATAGCTAATCAAGCTGGTGCCAAAAATGGTGAGGAAAAATATAGGCAGATTTATTGCATTTTCACAAGCATTTAGGTAAAAGGAATACAATAATGAAAATGCAGTCCATTACATGTTGATATCCATGTCTACTCATCATTATAGCCAGAAGTTGATCCAATTTATTTACAGTTATAAGTAAACCCATAGGTGCATCCTATTACTGATAATTGTACAATGGATGAACGTAGTTGGGGATTGATAGACACTATCATTTCTACTCATAATAAAAACTGCTTACCTTATGAGGATCAATCTTTTGTGGTTTTAAATCTTGGATTTCAGGCCTCAGTGACTTGGGATCTGGTGGTCCATACTCATTAGAAAACCTTACAAGTAAAATTTAAACATTCATTATGAATTAACTGCAAAATGATTTTTTTAAAATGTAAAACCACTCACGTCTTTTGAGCAGCTTCAAGCTCCTGTTCCGTAGCATCAGAGAAGCGACTCTTTCTTTTTCTAACTGGCTCTTCACCTCTGGATCCACCCTTGAGAAAGCGCATAAATGGATCGGGAATGTCAGACATTTTCCTGCTCAAGTCTCCAGACCTGGCTGGGCTTCCTCTGCTTGGTCCAGGGTTTAATAATGCTTCTTCTGGACGCTCCAAGGTAACAGCACTATGCCTATAATCTTTCATTATTTTGAAGATTTCATGTGGGTTTTTGCCATCTGAAGATGTGGAAAAGCTGCTTTGGCTGGCTGCTGGTCCAGTTTCTCTTCCTGATCTCCTCATATGCTCATGTTGATGGGAATCAATGTCATGAGACCATTGTTTAGTCTTGGCCCGTTTTTCACGTCTGAGTTCTTCAGTATAAAACTCCTTCAGAACATCTTTTTGAATGTGTGGCTTTTGAAAATCATCAGAATAAAGTTCTTCTCTTTGGCTGTGGCTGTAGTGCCTCCTATCTTGATCTTGAAGTCCGAGTACATTAGAGAGGCTTTCTCTACTCTCGTGCTCATATTCTCTGATGTAATCTGCTGAATAATCTAAATTATCCCCCTGTGGTGGGTAAAACAGTTCACTGTCATGGAGTGGTGCTAAAGTATCTTCATATCTATCCTGCCCAAAGTCAGATTTGTCACACCACTGCCTCCCTGGACCTTCAGGATAGTTCCCAAATTTGGATGTGGTTACTCCCAAATCCTGTGCATAACTTGAACCTTGCCCATTAGGTGGTCCACCTAGAAGTTAAAAGATATTTAAAACTGAAATTAAATGAAGGTAGATATCAACATAATTGTCTTTAATCAACTGGCCAATATGCAACCTTGAACAGAAAATCTTGGAAAAGCACGTCTTTTCTTGTTAGGTAATGGCTGGAATGACAAAAATCTATATTGTTTACAACAATTCATTAGATACTAGAATCTATTAAAAAGAAATCTGTTGAACCTTTGGTTTTCCTGTTCCTTCTTGTCTTTCTGCAATCTCTGCTTTGGCTCGTATCAATTTCCCTGCTAAGGTTTGGGGTTTCTGAGGGTCCCAGTTGACTAAGTCGGGACGATTTTTTTCCTACATCAAAAAATAATGCTTAAGTAAAATTTAAGCAAAAATTTTGTTAAGCATCAACTCTGGAAAAAAATAAATAAAACATTATTACCAGGTATTTTTGCCTGTGTTTACGTCCAATCACATGCTGAACAGCTTCTGTGAGATATGCATAAACTTTGCAGAGTGTACAGTTGTATCTTATGCTTGAAAAGTCAGAATTATCACCAGGTACTTCAACTAAATAGTCCAAGCCTATAGAAGAAGAAAAACAAAAAAACATTTACCATAAAAAGTGTTGAGTTTGTAAAGAAAAGAAGAAACAGTTTGTAAAGAAAAGAAGAAATATTTACCAATAACGGGTTCATCAATTTTCAAGTATTCCAGATACTCAATGATGTCCTCAAAGACGGGCACAATTTGTTGTCTGGTGATCTTTCCTATGTGTCAAAATTAAACAATTAGAAATGCAAGTCCTATTAAAATTAACACAATTACCAATATTTTGGATAAGATCTGTTAATCAAAAAAAAAAAAAAGTGTTTCACACACAATGCCCCTTTGAAAGGAAACGTAATATACTTTTAAACCAATTGCATTACAAAAAAATAGATCTACAGTTTTTTTTTTTTTTTTTTTGTAGTCTTTGTTAGCACATTCTTCAATTGGGTAACCTTCCAGCTAAGGTAGCCTTGACCAAGCCTAGCTAAAGATCTGGAGATGGGTTCGCAGGCACGACAATGAACCCACTGTCCTTGACAGTTGCTCCCAGCAGCACTGAAGGATAGGAAGGAAATGCTCATGACAAATTTACTTACAGGGGCAATGAAATGTAACTTAATCCTTCATTTAATCCTTTATTTTGAACACATACTGGTCAGATTCAATCTTCCAGATCGCGGATACAAGTGGCCGAAATGGGTTTTCTCCGCAGGGTGGCTGGGCGCACCCTTAAAGATACGGTGAGGAGCTCAGTCACGCGGGAGAAGCTCGCAGTAGAGCCACTGCTTCTTCACGTCGAGAGGAGCCAGCTGAGGTGAACACCTCCCTCAGGAGGTGTTCACCCCGTCCTACTGGAGGAAGTGGAGGACGTGTCTGGAGTGATAGAAGTCTGGGAGTCCCTGCTTAGACTGCTGCCCCCGCAAACCGGCATCGGATAAGCGGAAGAAAATGGATGGATGGACTGTTCAGATTTAGATGTGTGGCAAAAAGTGCTGGTACCAGAATTGGAAATGAGAACTGATACCAAATGATCCAGTGACAAAAGCTGGAAGTTTGAACTAGGGAAAAGGGAGTGGAATTCAATAAATCTACATTCCCATTGTACTGATGGAATAATTTCACTTGTTTTTTGCTACATGCACTTTCTCAAAAAAAAAAAAAAAAAAAAAAAGTTTTACTTAGTTCTTTTAAACAGGAGACAACTAAGGTCCATTGTCCATCCATACTTAACACACAGCTTAAGTAAAACCTGACAAAAAACTGTCAACATGAAAGCTGGAATTGTAGAGGTAATCCTCTACCTGTCCTACACCGCCCAGCGGTGAGCTCGGGGATGGATCTGTTGCAGTTCGCCTACTGGCTTGCATTGGAGTGGAGAACGGCATCATCTTCCTTGTGTACGCCATCATCTTCCTTTGTCTCACCTAGCAGCACTGTGAGAACTCTGTTCTTTGATTTCTCCCGTGCCTTAAACACTATCCGCTGCTCCTGAGGGACAAGCTGGAGAGGGCTGGTGTGAATTTTGACCAAGCAGAGTGGATTACTACCTCACAAACCAGCCCTAGTTTATGAGATCCCAGGGCTGTGTGCCTGATTTTCTGGCCTTCAGTGTGGGGGCTTCCCAAGGAACAGTTAGTTCTTCCTTTTAAGTCTCAATACTGCAAACTTTAGATACAACACTGATAATTATGTCCTGCAGAAGTTCTATGACAAATCATCAGCCTCATTACAAAAAACGGCAACAACCATGTACAGCGGACTAACACGGGACTTTGTAGACCAATGTCAGCAGAGCCACCTCATGGTGGTGGACTTCCACAGATACCACTGTATTGTCCCCATCACCTGAGAACATCCAGGAAAGGGACATTGAGAGAGTGGACTTGCACCTTCAGTGTTCATGTGAACAACAAACAGAAGAAGGTCCAGAGGAAGCTCTACCTCCTGAGGAGACTGGTCTCTCCTGAGAGAGGCCCTCCTGTATGGTGTGGTCTGCTGGAGGAGCAGCATCATGGAGGGGGAGAGGAATAAGCTGGACACGGTCATCAGAATGTTCAGGTCAGGTCTGGGCTCCGCTGTCCTGTGGTCTGGAGTGGGGAACGGACAAACTCACAACTATGCTGAACCATGATTGTTTCCTCTTTCAGGATGCACTGTCTGCTCTGGAGAGCAGCTTCAATGACAGACTGATCCACTTTCACTGTATGAAGAGGTTCCATTTAACCTGCCATTTATTCTTGTCCATATTCTATACATACACATAGTCTGCCACTTATTGTACATAACTGTTAGCCTTATAGATGCAATGTCTTTATACAACCGACTCTGTTCTCTTCTTTTGACTTTTTTGGGTTAAGTATTATAAGGCTACCCCTTCAGTAGTTATATATTCCATTCTTGGCTCTTTAAGCCTGCAGTTTACATTTACACATTGTACACTGGAGCATGGGAGAAAGCTCTCACCAGGCAAATATGCCACAGATTTGACTGTTTTATTGATTGCTTTTTTTTTTTTTTTTGCAAAACATATTTTCTCCAAATTTCCGTCCTCTGCAGGTTTCTTAAAAGCTTTCAATTTGAGCTTTGGTAACAGGCGCAGGAGTAGCATCTCCTTCATGTGAACAAACCTAATGTGAAAAGTAGAAACCAATAACTTGCCTTCCATGTACTTGTAAGCAAAAACCACCCAAATGCACCATCTCTCCATAGTTTGTGTTCTAAATCATCCGCCACGGTATGGACCATACCACTAGGCACGGGTGTCTTGTGGTCATCTGAGGAGTCCATTTCATTTGAAGTAGTGATGGCCACCACCACAGTGACTTGAATCGCTGTCCGCCATTGTTGCCTTGTCCAGGAGAGTTCTTGTAACACATTATGGATGGTACAGTGATAGATGGTACTGTGGCAGATAACTAAAATTCAAACCACTGGGCCTTTGCCCATCGATCAAAGGCAGGAACTATGTGATATCGGGAAAAAATTACGGCATTTTTTGGAGTGTAATGCACCCCATAGAAAACTATATGCAGAACCTCATTATAAGGGTTCTAAACCCTGAATCTCAGAACCTTACTGACCTAAAAGGGCCTGTTCAAGAAGAGTAGGATTCTCTGTCTCAGCAGCCAATAAATGAACTCCTGAGTAGACACTTGGCCTTGTATTTATATATATATATTTTTTTTTTCTGGAAGGCTGAGTATATGAGCCATCCAAACAATCAATCTGAAAGTCAAAAAAAAAAATCGTTTTGGTGTATGGTGGAGTAAGACCTCAAAATTCTATGTATCCAATGTATGGCAGCAACTCATGTGCAATTAGGCTTCATTGACAAGTTAAATCCAGCGATGACACAAAAAAGGAAAGTCAGTTACAATTTTACTCCAAAAAATAGTAATAGCCACATCTACCAAAAAAGTGCATCTTACAGGTGTTGTTCATGTTGAAAAAATATCCATAATGTTTATATTGTAGCCCTCATAAGGCCTTTGGAGACTAATCTCCAATGATATGCATGATATTTTTCCATATACACGAAACCGCTTTCTTCACACAGCAAAGTCAAATGTTTAGGACCCTACCTGTTCAAATACTGAGAATGGGAATGCACTGCAACCCAGGTTCAGTTGTGATTGTAGTTACTTTTTAAAAACAGTAAGCACGGTCTACTTACCCTACCTTTTCAAAAAGGTAGCTTCTTCACAGTATCCGAGGTGCAAACATTGCAGTTTAAACTCAATATTCAACTTTGGCAGAAACCAAATGGGGGATATATCTTACCGGATATGAAAATGACTTACCCTCAGCAACCAAGGCCTCCTCATTCTGCCAGGAATAAAAGAAGAATCAACAACATTAATTCAATAGTACTATGTTGAGCTTAAACATAATTCACATTTTATGTTGATAATTGCTTTTAGTGCTTTAAATAGAAAAGGTAAAAGACAAGTACCATACATGGAGTACTCTCCATATTTGGAAAACTAAAACTGATTACAGAAAATCAAAAACAAATATTGTTTCAGTCGATTCTTTCATGGTGACATCAACAAATTATAGTGGAGCAGAACATTTAGTGTAAAGATTTTAAGCCGGACGAGCTTCCTTTATTGTGTAAATGAAAAAGGGTCTGTAATGTCACAGACTAGAGCCCAGGAGGCCCAAGTAGCAATAAAAATATACTGATAGATTTTCCTGAATGCATCAGGCTTGAGATTTCAAGACCTTTGAGCAGATGGAACTTTCAGGACTCTCAGGGTCTGAGAACATGACCCCAGAAACAAAAAGAATCAGATTGTCAGTCAAAGGATACCAAGACAAGCCAGCATTTAAATGAGCAATTAAAAGGCAGCATCACCATTTATTTCAAGCAAGTCTGAAATGAGAAGGTTGACTTGTGTAAAGTTTGTATGAGTAGTAACTACAGTCCAGTCAGCAGCTCCCACTGCCTTATAGACAGGGCCACACAAGGCCCAAACAAAAGTTATAATGGATGATGAAAAGCAAGCCAATTAGATTTAGAAACTGTTTGCCATGCCATGCCATTTTTAAGGTTGCAAACGATTTACAAGCAACCATACATGGCATGGCAAAATAAAGAAATTGCAAACACACATTTCACTTTTCAACTTAAAATAATACTGGGTAGTCTGAAAACATTTCAGACACACAAAATGTATGAAACCTACAACTACTGCACCCCACAATAATCATGCATGAGATAAGAATGTCTTTAGAATTATGAAAGGGTATCATTAAAGACAGGCGGTCCTCAAAGGTGCTTTTATCCCATGAGATGAAAGAGTTTCTTGGGAAAAAAATCTATACATTCTGGTGTAATAAAGAATGGACAAGATCCTTTGACGTGTTTCCAGGGCAGAAACAATGTTAAGGCAAGACCAAAGAGGCTTGCCTCCAACTGTGAAGCTGAATTCAATGATGAGATCCTCAGGTGGAGCCATTATAAGGGTAGCAAATACCAGGTGAGGAACTACTGACAAGAACCAGGCTCAAGGGTCTTCTGGAGGCAATGGCACAGTCACGGCTCCGGTGGTAGGCGTAGGAAGTGTGTTTAGAGCCATTTCAGACTGAGACAAGGACAACGTCATTATGACTAGCAGAAATGACAAGACAGAAGGAGAAAAAGGTTTCCTGAAGGCTAAACAACGCATCATTGAGAAGCCATCATATGTCCAACCAGGGATATGTAAAGTAAAGGTTGTTTAAACAAAGCTATAATAACAATAACACATAGATCTTATCATCATTCTACGATCCTGTATAGTATTGGAATCAATAGACATCTAGGGATCAACCCTAGATGTCTAGTGAGTGTGACTGACATCTTAACCAATCAGAGAAACTGTATGAGGTAGTTATCTGGCCAATGTGATCAAAATCAGAAATGAATGGCCAATCCTGTGTCAACAAACACACTTTAACGGAGCATCAGGAATCACACAAAAGAAACAGGGCCGACTTCTGTCACATACAAAAGTGATGAACCAAACCAATTAAAGGCAAGAGATGCATGCCATCTCTTCAGAGGAGACGGGTAAAAAACGTGATTAGTGCGACACCAAATCCAGATATTGAAAATAAAGTATACATGGCTATATTAACTTTACTGTTAATATAGCATAATACATAACATCACATAGGTGTATACACGTTTACAGTACCTTTAAGTGTCCTATTGAAGTCACGTGTAATTTGTACAAAGTTTCCCCCCTGATGGATTTGTTGCAAATCTGTAAAGCACAACCCGAGTAAGTATATGTAAACATTTGATATTCCACTGATGTGTCGATAATGATTTGACATAGTTAGTGCTACTCTTTGCAAATGCATAAAGCTGCAAAGGCATTTATGAGAGTCCCCCCCTAAACAAGCACACAGGGCCTATGCTAGGCTAGTACACTTTTAAAACGTAAATGCCACACTTACCTCGCAATTAATAAAATCGAGGTCAGTGCTTTCTTCGTAAGGTGTTTCGAAGCCGTCCATCATCAGCTATTTAAGCTTTCCACGATGTGTATAATGATTGTGAATAAAACCTGCTCGGGGTAGAAAACAGCTACCAGCCGTTAGCGACGATAATCCCGCACGAGCGAGGAGGGTGTATCATTTACCACCAACTGTAAGAGTCGTTAATGCTATTTACCACACTGTTGAGGTCAACCAAAGGAATCTTATCTCTAAACAATGCTTCGTCTTACTCTTTGAGATCGTAACACCAAACGCTAATCAAAATCTGCGTTTGATCGGCCGTGGTGTCGCGTTTGTTTTGTAGGAGTCTACGGGATCCCGTTTGGACAAGAAGCCCAACGATACGACCCAACTACACCCCCTCCCTTCCCCTCGCTTGTATCTGCCTATATGTCAATATATCTGTAGCCTATGAAGACTAAATAATTAATACTGACTCACTTGTCTGGTCAATGAAAATGCGCAATTAATACGCTGAAGTTTTTTTTTTTTTTTATATTAATTGAATGTTATTTCAATATAGAAAATGCCACCTAATGGACCGGATTGCAATGACATCTTACCATCAAAGTGCAACTTGTAGTGTTTATTTGGTCTTGATAAGCTGATTTTTTTTTTAAATGCAAACACCGCTTAGTTAATTTGGTTTTACAGGCACATGTCTCAAGCGTCTGGTGGCACCATACAGTCTATGGGTGTCACCTACATCTGGCAGAGCTAAAATGAAGCATATGGCAATAGACATTAGCCTCTTTCACTGTGTTTTATATGAAAAACAATCTAATAAACAATTCACCAGTCAAATTCAAACATACTTACAGGTGAGCACATCTGCAGAAACTATGTAGTACATACAATTACATAGACTACAATGGCTAGAGAACCCATACACAACAGCATTCATGTTAAGCTGGCCATCACCACATATCAAATGAAGATGTCCAATCTTCATACATGATGCAAAAATACATTATTGACAATTATTCACACACTAAAAAGCATACAGCTTAAGATGACCTTAACATAAAATACTGCAGATGATGATGAAATGAGGGATTATGAGGACATACAGTACAGCAATGTGTAATGATGAATAAATGCATTAGAACAAAAAAAAAACAAAAACCTAAAACAAAACACCTCACTGTAATTATGCTTTTGCATTTGGGAGTAACATGATGGTTGGAAAATATCAACTTACCCTAACTTAAATCAATCAGATAAAACCAAAAGAACATGTAATATGACAGGAATAAACTACAATAGGGTGAGATGTTTTAACAGCAGTAGGTGGGGAGTCAGTTCAGAGTTTTAAAGCGCTCATGGAAGCTTATTGATACGGGAGCGCAGCTCTTTCCGGACCTGGGTAACTTGTGCCAGTTTGCGTTTATAATCCTAAAAAAAAAAAAAATAAAAAAAATCATTAAGCATTAGTGCTTATCTTAAAAGACAATATGTCAACACTATAATAAAAAGTTTCTTAAAGGAGATAATCGAATGAAAAAAAGAAAAAACCTATACAAGCAGAACAAGTCACTTTATTTGTAAATTCAAAGAATACATTTAATTCAGGAGAAAAAGGAACTTGCTTTAAATAAATATTGTTTTCTTACACATCGTTCAGATAAAACTGTATATAGTATAGCCATTTTACTATGTCATTAAGTTTGCTCAAGATTTATTTTATGTAGTTCATGTGATACTCAATTTGTGCGAAAAAAAAAAATACTTGAATGTTTTTTTTTCCCCATGAGGGAAAGATAAATTATACAAAAAACGAATACAATTTATTTTATAAAGGGCAGAGGTATAGGGGAAAGACCTAGCAGAATAACAAACAATTTTCTAAACGCAACAAAAAATGTACGCACTTCGAGTTTTTGCTCATTCTGAGCAAGGCCATCTTTCTGATTTTGAAGAAAAGTTGTTAGCGTGCGGGTCAGTTGTCGTCGATCATCGATCTCTGCTGCCAAACGACCACTGTAGTCTGCCAGCAACATGCACGCTTCCTCAACCAGACGAGAGAGTCTTTCCCCCGACTCTTTATCTGAAGACCAAAGCACAAAGCAGTTAGTGCCATTTTGCTTAATTTTACTGACATTAACCAAGAGCAAAACATACTGTGAATGATACAGCACATCGGTCTTCAAACTCAAGACTAAAATCTGTTTATCCATTACCAAGCACGGTGGTACCTGTGATCCTATGAAGCAGTGACGTGTCCTGTACTTCAGCAGGAAGTGATGAGATGCGCTGCCGCAAAACCGAATCACTAGATGCTGCATTTTCTAATTCCTGTAGAGCTCGGATCAACTCTGCTGTCTAAGAATCAAAAAGTAGTCACTAGGTAGATAGATTGGCTATGATGATGTTAGGCTCCAACAGTTACTTTTCATTTCATCTGCAGCGCCAGATTACAATTGACATAGTTACATGGCAGTGACAAAACAAATGTAGTTCACCTGTGGTGGCTCAGTTGGTGAGCTCTGAGAAGCGAAGTCTTCATCGTCAGGGTGGATGTCTTCATAAGATCGTTTCTTAGGCTTCTTTTCTTCATCTGATATGAGCATGGAAGAAGATAGTTTTTTTTAGAGTCAGACAGATACAAAGACACAACACAAATGACATGCTTGAACCATTAAAAAAGACAAAAACATTGTATTAACTTACTTAAGATCTGAGACAGCTGATTGAGCAAGTTATTATCATAAACCGCTCTTTCCTGCCAAATGGACAACACCCGACTCAGTTGTTTTTTACAGCCTTCTTCACCCTCCCTGAAAATAGTGTCAATGACATTAGATTAAAGATTCAGGAAATGTAGATTTGTTACACACACTTTACCTGTGCACATGTTTGAATGCTTCAACAATGACAGGTGCAAAATCCTGTGTGAATTCTGGTCCTTTCTTCTTACTGTTTTGAATGACATCATTGGCCAAGTAAAGGAAGGTCAACTTACGAGATACCTGGGCTAGAACAACATTTTAACAATAATTAAACTCTAAAATGATGCAGTTGGAGAAGTAGGACGTACATAGATAGGTTACTACAGTAGCCAAAGTAATTTGCTGAACAATTGCACAACTTTTGTTTCAACTACATGGACACTTTAGTTTTGCACGCAAATACACAAATACCCAACTTACTACCATACTATTTAGGAATCTTGCATCTACCCACAAGTTCACTAATTAGGTACAAAACTGGGATTCCACTAAATTAGCTAAACTGTTGTGACACTATATGGCTAAGCTAAAATGGGATGGGGCATT
This sequence comes from Periophthalmus modestus, assembly GCA_019594935.1. NCBI lineage: Eukaryota > Metazoa > Chordata > Actinopteri > Gobiiformes > Gobiidae > Periophthalmus > Periophthalmus modestus. Next base: position 25,264,785 of record JAIEZT010001318.1, read on the forward strand.
AGCAAGATATGCTAAAGGAGGGTTTGTTTTTAGATCAAAACATAAATCAGCGACCACATAATTCTTACCTTTCTTTAGCTCGTTGAACCAAACATTGACAATGGTCTTCGAGTGTTTTCTATGATGAATAAGCCACAAGGACAATGTTTGCACACTTTGCTGAGAGTTGCTAAGCTCTGATAGTTTCTTCTCTAGAGCCGCTTCAGAGAAAGCGGACATGTCGACTAGTCACAAACGGTGTGAAGGTGGTGCAACTACAAGTTACAAAGACCTATTTGTAAACGCGGAAGATGTGTGCCATCCAATGTATCAGGATCCTTTCCTATATAAATATTTTCAGAAGCTTGTACGGAATCAGTTCGGAGCATCTGCAGGAGCTGTGGGCGGGACTTCCTAAATTCTCGGCATTTCGTCCGAGGGCGGGCTTAGCGATTCATGTCAATCAAAGCTAACCAACGGCTGCGTGCTGTGTTTTCAGGAGTGAGTTCATTTCATAATCAGCATATGTAATTGCAGCAAATAAGGTTCAGTGCAGTTTCTAAACCAAACCCTGGTCACAATCTTAACCTGATTATGAAAAAATATATCGTCAAAAATCAGAATTTGAGAGCATAACCAAGACAAAGTGACTGTTGTTTGGCGTAACTGTCTGGGGGAAAGAATGGTGCCACTCAGATACATCAACGGAAAGTAAAATAAAAATAATGTGCTTTTGTCATAATTCAAATTCAGCTTTGTTTTGTCAAAAAAGGAAAAAAAACAAGTTTTTTTTAGACGTGGCAGCTCAGGTGACTAGATGAACCTGAATAGGTATCCTAATACAATACTGTTTAAATTGGGTTGCCATGGTTGCAATAGAATGTTAAGTCCCGCCCTTGGACGAAACGCCGGGTTTTTAGAGAGTCTAGCCGTGGGCGGGACTCGAATAGCACATTTCCGCAACAAAACAGCGTCATCGGCGCTGCGTTTACGTCCAATGGAACTTAATCAGAGCATCCTACTGCTGCTTCCTACTGGAATTCACATTGATATAAAATCTCATCTATAGGCAGTCTATGGAAATACCAGAAATGCAACAATACTATACCGGAATTAACTATATCCTCAACTAAATTAACTGACAATAAATGTACCAATAACTTAGACACAATAATACGAAAATCCAAAACAAGCCATAATAAAATTCTGCCAAGGAGGAATTAATTCTGGAAAGCACATATGGATACTTTGCAATAACATCACGCTGGGGGGTGTTCTGCATGTATGAGGAAACCATAAACTGTATAGACAAATAATGCACATATTAACAAATACTGCCAAAAAAGTTTTAAGATAGTCTGACAACTCAAGAAAAAATACAAAATGGATTGGTAGGAAAGGAGTAGGCAGGAACAGCAAAGATAGTGCGCATAACCCTCAAGCGCCCAGGACATTGGTAGAGGACCCGAAAGAGGATGAACCCACCCGCGGTGGGTGGCTGGGTAGGTACGAACAGAATAATTGAATAACAAAAATGGACTAAGGACTATGAAATGCTTCAATTAAATATTCCCCAGACAAAAAATTAAGAAAATATTTTCAAAATTATATATTTTTTCTTTTGTGAAAAGAAAGAAAAAAAATACATTGATATGTTCTGCTATATATAATTTGTAAATTGTTTAAAAAAACAAAACAAAAACATGCTATTTGACATTGAAATTAAATGGCAATGCTTTTTTTTCTTAATCACTTCAATGAAGGCAACAGCACAGCAGAAATTTTAATATGAACAAACAAAACCCTTTGGTGAGATGACGTGAAATGTATGAGTCTTTTGGTGCAAACAATAAAGAGACCTTACTAGTACTTCATTATTTAATACAGAAAAGACAAGACACAGTCTACTGAACACAACATATTCCCTTTAAATGAATACAATTATTTGTACTTATTTTGATAAGTACTTATTTTTTATCACTGAATGCAAATCAAAAACAGGGAAGGGTATATAAAAACTGTTATTGCTGTTTAGCTGATTAAGCATAATATAATTATTCTCAAATGTTTGTACAGCATATTGAAATGAGTCCCGAGTTAGTCTATGTTACAAATAAACCCTGAACTTTACAACTGCATCTTGTGCATGTCTTAAGAACATGTAACTGCTTAAACAACAAAATATGCCACATCATATTTCATGTGGACACACAAAAAGTGAACTTATATTCCGATTCAGATTCAATTTCCCACGAGAACTCATTGTAAAACTCACTGTTAATATTGGGACCTGTGACTGGAGTACAAATTTGACACAGGGTAATATGCAACACTGGAAGATGCCATTTCAGTATCAGGATTTGGAACATCTGGATAAGGAGGAACACAACAGGGGCCGTAACACTGAGTCATTGCAGATGATTGTGACTGGTACGTTCCCCAACCAGAGCTGTTGACCTGATATGAAGGATAATGGTGGGTGTTTGCTCCATGTTCAGTATAATAACTGGAGTAAAAGTGGCTGTCATGAGGGAGTGCATTATGGGAAAAGGAGTTACCTGCCTGAGGGTTTTGTGGGCCCACCCTGCAACCACCCTGGACATGCCCCAGGGAGAACATATTCTGCTGAGGAAATGATCCTGGGGCCACGTGCTGAGGTGGTTGCTGGTAATAAAGAGGTGCACATCTCTCGTTCTCTTTTGTCCCAACTAACCACGGAAAGCTGCGGAGTAAATATTCACTATGGGATAGAGTGGAAGTTTGGGCATTATATGGATTAGGTGCATATACCTCTTGTACATATTCAGCTTTTGACTCAGTGTTTGTTTCATTAACATTTTGGTCCTCAAATAAATTATTCCATTGTTCATCCATCTCTTGTTTGAAGTAGTCATCTGGTGAATTCAGCTGATATTGTGATTTGAGGTCATTGTTCTCTGAAGTACTGTCAAAAATCTCAGATGAAGAGTCCAGGGCAAAATCCAGTGGATCAGGAGAAAACTTTGAATGAGACAAAAGACTTGGACCCAAGCAGTCAGTAGGCAAACGCGTAAGTGGCAAATGCAGATTGTCTTTGCTGAAGGAAGTCCTCTCAACAAGCAGTGATCCCTTGGTAATCGGCAGCGTGACCTTGAACACAGGATTGTTTTTTTTATTAGTCTTTCGTTTCTTCTTTCTTCCTTGTGGAAATTGATCTTCAGCCTCCAATGAAACTTTCTGATGTGAGAACTTTGTCAAGTTTTGTCCTACAATGAAATGCACAAACAGCATTACTACAGTACTTAAGACATACAGGCACCAACGACAATACTTACGTTTAACAGCTACATATTTCACTGGGAAATCAGATTTGTTCCACCCAAGTGTTTTAACACCTGAAACACAATTTTTGGCATTTTTCTCCATAGGAAGCAGTTAATACATACAGAATGCATAACAAAAATACAGTTAAGACAGTTACATCAACATGTAAAATAAGTTGCAGTAGCCATCAGTATACTCACAGAAGCAGAGCAGAGCAGTTAATTAGGTCCACAAGAATATTTGTGACAGACACAAATTTGTACTTACACCAGTGGTAACTCTTGCCTGTCATTTGAATACAGAGGGCTTCTGGTATTTGCACCACCTAAGAAGCAGGGGGTACACCAGTTCAATTAATTTCAAATAATAAAAACTTTATATAGGGATAATCAATACAAATATCAAGTGTTCTGCTGTTGTATACAACAAACTTTATTGACAAAGATTTTCAAATGAATAGCAAGGCCCTCCAATAGAAACAGACTTAAAGAAACAAATGTTGATGCTAAAGATCACAGCCTTTTCCCGTTATAGGCCGATACAGATATATAGAAAAGAATAATACCAATACTGTATTTAAAATGGTATAATAAGGCCAATTATGGATAAAGGGGGAAAAAAATAGGATAGCGAGTTTAAACCCACAAATCTGCAAGAAACTGGCAAATTAGCTAGAAAGAAACCCACAAATGTACTAGAAAAAAAAAGGCAAATTTGTGAGGAAAAAAAATGGACAAATAGCTTTTGACTATAAAAAGGTGCTAGTCAAAGCCGCATAGCACTCAGTTTGGAAATGGCCATCTTAATGAGCCTCTTTAAACTTGGTTAAGGTTTGGTTTAGTGTCAGTTTAGGTTAAGGTTTGTGACTTTGTATATCTGCTGAATATGATTATGGATGAACTCCGTGCTCGTAACATGCATCACTGTTTACATCCACACAGCTAGCCTCTATAGTTGAATTTGGCAAAAAAAATAATATTGACAAAATGCCACTCATTAACTATCTCCCTAGTTTATTTAGGGCAAAAGTCACCCACAGCTTGATCTATGAAGCCATAAGTGATTATTCACCCCATAAGTGCGATATAAAACAAATCAATTTCCACCACTGGAAGAAACTGCTGGAAACTGACAGGTGTTTCGTTGGTGGTACACTGATTTCCCCTGCCATTTTTAGGTCAAGTCCTTGAAAAAGTTGTTGTATCAACAGCTTATTAACTTTCGCCAAATGAACAACTCCTTTGATGTTTTCCAGTCAGGTTTTAGACCCCACTACAGCACTGACACTGCTCTTTTGTCAAGGTGACAAATGACATCTGACTGAACACAAATCAATAACTTCTGCAGCTTTTATCATCTCACAAAAAAAAATCACAGGTATACTGTCTAAAATAGACTTGGAGAGACTTAATTCATGCATTTGTCTCCAGTAGGTTAGACCACTGGGACCTCAGGAACCAGCCTCCTGCAGGTGCTCAGAGTGCTAAAACCTGAAAACACTGTTTAAATCCAGGCTCAAAACTGTTCTGTGTAGATGTGCATATGACTGAACGTTTTTTTTATTCTGCACTCTTTTTAATACTTATTTTTACTATGATTATTTATAGGTTTTGATTTGTCTGTATTGTGATTTTAATGTCTTTATTCTGTAAAGCATTTTAAATTACTTTGTGAACAAATTATGCTATAGAAAATAAAAGCCTTGTCTTTGGGTCCCCTGCAGTTCTAGTACATGTTTAATTTAGAGAAAAATGTTCATATGCTATTGCCATCTTTTGTTAATCCTCTTTTTTAATTTTACACCAATTTTAGTCTTAATTTTGACCTTATATATTCCTGTTTTAGTTTAGATTCAGATCTGGAGGTACCCAGAAAGGCATGTATTTTCTAAGGTGGTACTCGGTGTGAAAAGTTTGAGAACGACTGCTCCTAGCAAAATTGCCAGTTTAAAATCTCGTAAATTTGTGTTTTTTTCTTGAAAATTTGTGTGTTTAAAGAGAACATTTTGGAGTTTATTTTTCCTTCTTTTTTCATCTATAAGTGGCCCCAATATGTCTTTGTAGATATTACATCACTATAATGAATACATACTTTTAATTTGTATGCCTCTTCTTTTTTAGTCAAGTTTTCTGCCAACAATTCCACCTGTGACTTATCATTTAAGTCGACTGTATCCAACTCCTCTGGGTGAGTTTCCATCTGTGCAAAGACATGCAAGTGTTTAGTTTGTAGATTTTAAGAGTGAACATTTACAAATATACTGCAACACAAACCAGGTAGTTTGTGATATGCGAGGTGCTGGTCAGATGACTAATAATGTCAGATTTATGAAGGCGAACTCGGCAACAGTGGCATAAAAAGAAGTGCGTTTGACCATCTTCACTTTTACAATTGATCACCCTCACAAGACCTGCAGCAAACAGAACTCATAACAAAAGCAAATACATAAACTTGATGGTACCAGTAATGACACATTTCTGTTCTTACCAATAAGGGGTCCTTGTCCTTCATAGTCTTTGAGAAAGCTGCTGTCTTCTAAGGACTTTGGTGAGCTTTGAGATACATTATTGTGCTGAGGAGAGTTCTGTAAAGACTGCGTTTCAGACTTCTGAGGACTGTATACGACTATTCGCTGTGATGGGGACTTGGTCTGTTCCCATATTTTGGATTTAATTGTTTCAGAGATTTCTGGTTCAGTCTCCTTCAGGGTATCCCTTAAAAAATCTATGACATTCTCTGCTGTGGTGTTGAAAAAAAGCAATAAAATAAATTACAAATAAGAAAAACTCAACAGGCATAAATGAGAAAACGATGCCATGGAATTTAAATATCAAAAAGCCGAAGAGTACACTGACCATTGGTCTGACTTTCCATCTGCTGGTATGACGTCTTGTCAAACTCTACCACCTTCAAGTTATGGTACCAGAAGAAATCAGTCAGTGACTAAAGTAATTTGCAGGTGAAAGAATGAGGTATAGAAACAAAAACATTTTAACAAAAGTTTTAACAGACCTGAATGTTTCCCGGTCCTTCTTTTCCTTCAATTATTCTGGCAATGTCCATCAATGGCCAGGCTAACTTTGACAGACAAGACTCTTCTCCCAATCCTGAAACCAGTTCAGGGTGTCTAGTTTTCTATTGGAAAACAACAAGTTAAGACAAACCTTTTCTTCAAAATTTTAAATCCACATGTTGAGACTCACAATGTAATTGTATCTATGCAGGCTTCCCATAATGTGATTCCGCATGTCTGCCATATCTAGGCGACACACACACACCTCACAAATGAAAAATGCATTTTTTTGGGGTGCCCCTCCATTCACACATTCAAGTATGCAGCTCAGGCCTGAAGGGATTAAAGACTAAATTAACAAAAATAGAATGTGTAGAATCACAATGTAAAGGATAAGCTCCAAACCTATGAAAGGCTGTAGTCTGTTCTTGTTGTTCAGATGTGTCTTCAGAGAATTAAACAACTCACTCTTGCCAGACTTCCCTACAAATAAAAAAAGATTTAAAAAAAAAAAAAAAAAAAAAAAAAAAAGATAAAAAGATTACATTTTTTGATCATGGAGACACCCCATACCCACAAAATAAAAAAGGACAACCTTGGTGTGCTCCAGGTAACATTCTCTCTGTTTGAGGACCTCCTGCACACAAATTACACAGTGGGAATTATGGTGTTGAAACAGTAAGTAGGCCATTACAGGACACCAGAAAATTCTGCCCGTGGGGCAAAAAAAAAAAAAAAAGTTTCCTTGGTTGCATCGGTTCACCTGACAGATGTGTCTTCTGTACTCATTATAAAATAATCTATTATTAAATATCAACAACACACTTAAATGGTTGTAAAATGACAACTAAAATATAAAAGCGGTAATTCACTCACTCTCCTGTCATAATTTCAGAATTTAAAACGATACCATAGGAATTAAAATTCCCAGTCTGAAAGGGAAAAGGGAGTTTTCTTTAGGGGAAAAATGTCTGGTGTTAGGGACTCTAATCAACTTCAGAAATCACAAAAAATTAGAATTTTTAAACATGGTTTATTTATCAAAACGATCACAGCTTAAGCACTTGAACAACATTAAAAGTTCAAATTTTGACATTCAATAAAACAGCAACGTTCAGTTTTAGAGTTGTTCAACTTTAACCAGCCTATGGTATAACTTGTTGTAGTTATTAACAAGATCCACGTTCAACTGGGGACAGGGGACGCAATTTTTTGTTAATTTGCCGACATCGGAAAATTAAGGTCACAGCTTGGATCAGATCTCTTACTGGCAGATGGGTAAGTAGTTTTGGTCAATGGAGTGATCAGTTCCTCTGGTCGAGCGAATAACGAAGGGCCAGGCTTAATCCAAAGCAGGGTACCGGCAGAATCTTTTGTCACAAGAGCGGATCTCAAGGGCATCTGGGCGTGGGTCGGACATCTGGACACGGGTCACAGGCACGGGATCCCCTCGGAGGTCAGGAAAATGCAGCATGTGGCGATATGATGTCCAGGGTCCCAGCAGCAGTTGTCAGCGAGTTAGATGTGCCGTATTTTCGTGTGTTATGAACAGTTACTCCACTTTGAGGGCAAGTCTCAGATTGTTTACAGTCTTTACCAAAAATAAAGGTAACTTGGGATTTTGAAAAATACAGCTATTAAATATTTTGGATTGTTGGTTGTTGTTCAGTTGCCTGAAGAACCGGCGCAGAGGCACGAGAGTCATTCTGTATGATCTTTATTGATCAGCCAAGCAGAGTCTAACAAGTGAGTTTACACCGGGGCTTTTATGGTCCTCCCTTAGTGAGAGTCATCCACCACTGTGCGCTAACCAGATCTGATTTACTGTCTTTATCTGGAGGCTACAGGGGAGAGATGTGGCCTTCACCAAAAGAGCTACTACATTTCAGTTTAATGGGAAACAGAACATTTGTGTATTGTACGCTTCCCTCACATCTCTAGAGTGAGAAAAGAGGGGCGAGTCTCAGGAGATGGATATGACTCACGGAGGCCAAAAAAAAAAAAAAAAAAAAAAAAAAGGGAACAGAAGAGAGCGCAAGAGAGCGCAAGAGAGCAAAAGAGAGCAAAAGAGACGAACGAGCCAGCGCTAGCAGTGCAGTGCTTCTCTACCGCGGCCTCGGTGGGCGTAACGTGCACATTTGGAGAGTTAATTTGGCTAATGTTCTATTCTATTGGCTAAAGTTGAAACCCTGTTAAACACAGTTATAAACTCAATTTACACAATAACTAGAGATCATTCATTCATCACTATATCATGTCATGGACTCGTACATTTAATAGTAATCATTAGTAAATGACTGATTTTAAACAGTCCAAAGATTGTAGAGCAGACATGTCAAACTCAGGCCCGCGGGCCAAATTTGGCCCTTGATATAATAATAAATAATAGAGCTGGCCCACTGGCCACAGTGCCAGTATAGCACATGCACCTCTAATACTACGAATCCCAGAATGCTTTGCCCCTACCACTTCTGTTGACAATCATTAGCATCTGCTACATGTCGCCTCACTCAAATTTAATCCATCCCTTCTGAAAAAAACGCAGATGTTGTTGAAATTTTTCGGTAAATATTTAGTTTGGCCCGCGATACAGTCCCAGCTTTTAATTTTGGCCCTCAGTGAATTTGAATTTGACACCCTTGCTGTAGAGGATGGCAGATTATTTTGTGGTGCCCCAGTGTCTTGCTGATAAAGAGACTTTAAAAGTGTGTAGTATAGAGTATAAATTGTATCTTCAGGTAAAAGTAATTAACCAAGCCCTTTAAGGACAATATATTATGATGGCTTAAATAAGGAGGGTTTTGGTGCACCCAAATGAACATTTTAAGTGCACCAACCCAAATCATTAGTCTGAAGTTCTGCTTTAAGCAAAACTGTTGCAACGCGAAGATATTAAACATAATGGATTTTTTTTAAACCCAATATTGGGATTGTGACCAAATATGTGTCTTCTTTCAAACCGGTCTTATTAACCGGTCTTTATTCACAGAATAAATGCAAGATGTGCCTCATAGAGATGAAGCCAAAATACGTTATGATCCGTGTGTGCCACTAGGTGGCAGCACAACACCACGGGCAGAAGGTCCTACTGAATATTTGGAAAAAAACAACAGCTAACTTCACTCCAAACACAAGTTGATATGTTGTGGAAGTTATTACTTGACTCATTAGGTATTTTAGCAGTGGTGACACAAACCTTTGTTCATACGGTTTTAATAAATATACATTAAGTGACATAGATATACATTAAGTGATATATGTATATGGATTAGTATTATGACAGTTGAACATGAAGAGCTAACGTTAGTGTTGATATTGTGTCAGCATAGTTGAGCGAGGCCTGAGGCCAGGTTTGTGATTTCTCTGGTTCATCAAAATTTTAAAATTGAACACATGTGTCGCCTCCACACGTGTGATGTTTATGAGTTAATGTCAGCTTACCTGGGCAGCGCCACGGTACAAACATACTCATAGTAGGTCTACTTACCTCGAGTGGAGGTTTCTCCTAGTGTAAATAAATAAATACTTTCTTAAAAGTCAGCCAAACTTTGTCCTCAAATGAGTGGTGTCCAGCCAACCCCCTCCACCACAGCGACAGTAAACTGGACCCAGTCACGTAGTGACGCTGAGCGTCGTGAGCTCGTGATGAGCTCGTGCTCACAGTCAGCCCCGCCCCCAGACTTCCTGCTCCTGAGGAGCGGGTCCTGAGCAGCTGGGGTCATGCCCAGGTGCACCCAGCCACCCCCCTCTCTCTTACAACCTTTTTAATCTTAATATTCCAGTTAATAATTCTGGCCAAAGTGGTGCACTTGTACCTCTGTCTTTCTCATCCACATGTGTTTTATTTTTCAGGGGTAGGCCTAATTAAGTTTATGAGTGTTATCGGTTTCTGTTCTGAACAGACGCAGAGGCGCGGGGGTCATCGCGGGGATAACTCTGTAGATCTTTATTGTCGTTTACAGCAATACAGTCGGGTTAAAGGCAGCGTCCAGCAAAATTCAAGGCAGTGTCAGGTGAGATGAGTCTAACACGATGCCTGAAGAAGAGTCTAACAGGGTGAGACTGTATCAGTTTTATACTACTCCCAGAGTGGGGGTTTGTGATAAAATTATACGTATATTTTATCATCTAATAAACTGTATGTTTGAAGTGTGTAACTGAACTGACAAAAAACAACAACCAGGGGCACGGGTCAAAGGTAAAAAGCTGTGTAAACTGAACTGAAAGATAAGTCATGTTTGTGGGTAAAGTTGCCGGTGTTGCGCTTCTGAAGCATGTTGGAAAAAATGCCGAGTTGAGTCAATGTGTCCAAAAAAGGCTGCTGTGAGAAAGATGTTGGAGAAGGAACCGTGGAGGCAAAGACTGCGAAGCTCTTTGTCCGTGCTCTCTCCCCTCTGATCAGAGCAGGAAAAAAAGTATCACTTGTCTTGAGCCTTTTTGGTAAATGGCTCGTCGAAAATAGAGTTTTCTTGACAGGGTTACAGAGTCAGGGTTACACATTCTTGAGATGAGGCTTTAACCAAACTGACCAGCTCATAGCTCTTATCTTCCTTTAGTGTGATATATGGCCACTATTGCATGGGAAACAACGTTTTGAACCTTTGTAATAAAGTAAGCTATGTATTACATTAGTATATAGTCCACAGGGTGATAGGATCAAGGTGTCCATTGTGAGATCATCATTCTATGTAACATGATATATCATACTTTGAACTTATGTTCTCATGTGCTCCAACGTGGCATGAGTTTGCATGTGTACCCTGAACTTCCATATATGATTCTTGTCTTCATTGAACCCAGATAACATTCTGTACGACTGTACATTTCAAGCAATTTATTAACAAAGTTATGACGTGCGCCACTAGTGTATAAGGAGCCACGGTAGAAATGTAAAAACTGGACAGTTGATGCCCGTATCTGCTGAATAAAGAAACTAAATTGTGAAACTGCCCGGCCTTCCCGACTCCTGCTTTCGGTTCGCCTCACTATTCAACATAGCCTCAAAAAATAAAACTTTTGGTTTGGCCCACTGGTGTAAAATTATATTTTATAGGCTATAGATTGCTTGGATTTAGGCCTAGGCAAATAAAGATCCTCATTGTCATGGTCTGTATCTAATTTAAACATAGACTCCCCTACTATTGCCATTTTGAAGTAAGATCTCAAGAGGTTTTTTCATTCATTTCACTACACAGTCAAATACTTGATAGAAGATATTTTAATACAATAAAACCCAAAACACAACAAGTGTCATAAAACAGCAATGCCATGGTGATTTTACAGTTTAACAGATTTTACACAAAAAGAAAAACCACATAAATATATGCAAGATCAATATATAGACTAGTCTAGTCTACAGCTTGTAGAGGAAAGAAGTGAGTTCTCTGAACCAGGAAAAGATGATTGTACCGATATATGAAAGTGATTTAGGATAAGTGTTGATGATTGGCTATGTTGACCAGACGTCCCTATTTACCTGGGACAGTCCTAGTTTTGAGCCTCGTGTCCCACGTCCCAGTAGATTTATCCAAAATCCCAATTTTACACCAGAAATTTCCCATACGGCCCTATTTTTGACCAATTTCATCCCCGCCAACCGTAAAGGGCATAAATTGTCATCTGTTTAGCCAAAATACAGAAAAAAAACATGCTTGAAAATCAACAGAACACAAAGAAAACATAGTCAGTCGCATTGACTGAGGAATATGACTCACAAGTTGTAAATAAGTCATGAATGGCTCGAGTGCATAACAATTTTCCATAATTATGCACTCTTTTCACAATTTTATTGCCAGCAAACAGTTGGTATCCCTGTTTCTGATTCTGAAAATCTGGTCCCTCTATGATTGGCTGTGTTTAAATATGCCACAGTATGTCCCTGCCACCGCTCCATGAGACCACGCAGCATAGGTCTGTGTCCCAGGCTGAACTGATGTGTAAGGATTGAACCAGCCCAATGTCTCTGGATTTTGAACATTGTGAATAGGTGGTTGCATAGATGTGAAATATTGTGCTTGCTGCTGGTGGTAAACTTGATTGAGATAAGCACTGCTGTGTGAATAATAAGCATTCCGTACAGGCATGTTTGAATGGAAGCCTATATTAGTTTGGTAACCAGTGTGGTCAAAATGGCCATACCCTCCAGTGACCTGCATAGTGTTACTGGGATATGAGCTCACTATGGCTGTTGTTGCTGTACATGAGGGCCCCGGACTGACTTGAACGTCTGCATTCATAAAGCTTATATTTTGTGTGTAATCATTGTCTCTTAGAAAGTGCATTTTTTTTGGTGGTCTTCTAGAGACAAGAGAGTAAATTGGCAGCTGCTGATTCTGGCCCTGGCTCTCCTCTGTGGCATGTTGTGATGGCTCCACTTGTGTTGGTTGCTGGAGCTGCGACACTGGGCTTTGTCGAACCTGAACTTGGGTTTGCTGCGTTTGAACCGCCTCGGTGTTTGTTAACTCATGTTGTACCTGATATTGCTGAGTGAGACATTGTGATGGCACCATCTGTGTGTCTGAGGTTAACTGCAGTTTGTTCTGCTGTGATGTCTGAACTTGACTCTGGTGCTGTTGACTCAAAAATCCAGCAGTGTTTAATTCCATTGGCTGGTCCTCCTTGTTTGGTCCCTGGACCTTCATCTGGGACATCTGCATTGTCTCCTCTAGGTCATTTCGTGATTGTTGTATGACTGTCATTTCAGAGCTTGTTGTCATTTTAAGAACATCTTTGCATAGATCACTTGCCACTGCAGGTTTTTCTGTATTCTCTTTTGGCATTGGCGATCCACTCCCAGATGCTGAACAGTTATTCTTTGGTATTAATACCAGTGTGCTTGTCATGTCTTCATTTAAGATGCAATCCTCTTTAGGAGCCGTATCCGTATCAGGTAGAAGCCTCATATCCCATCTCATGGATTGTGGTCCCTTATACTTTTTAACATTGCTTTCTGATGAGTCTGCTGTACATGACTCATCTACATTTACTGCAGTTTTATTTTGTTTGATTAAATTTATTAACATCTGAAACATGTCCACTTCATTTTGGACATTAGAATCAAGTGCTAGGCTTTCTGCATTATTGTGGTCTGTCATGGAAGCCGCTACAGGAGAAACTGACTCTCCTGTCAAACCACTACTATTCTGAGATGCATCTTCCCATGCCATATGCTCTTCAATGCCAGTCTCATGTTTAGCATCTATGCTTGTGTCTTTGAGCGTTGTTAGTGGAGAAGTTGTCTCGCAGTCAATAGGAGCAGGAGACCCAACTGCTGAATCCTGATTGAATGGACAAGACACATCAGCGGCAACTTTATTTAGTCGTTCACAGTGCTCTTGGTTGTCGTTTTTTCGTGATAACAAGCTTTCATTGACTGAACTGACTGACTGGTTGTTCTGGGGGATTTGTTGGAGGTTGTGAGACAGTTCAGTGATTTGGCTTAAAATTTTGAAGACAAGCTGATTTAACGGCGTGGGGATATTTGCACTAACGTCATTTGCTGGATCTGAAAGCCCTTTCTTCTCGTCTTTTGGTGACATAGACATGTTTTGGTTAAAAGCAGAACAGAGTGGAATGTCATCGGGCTGTTTTGCTGATGCAGGACTGTGAGCTGGAGAGAGTGGCTCAGTAATATGAGGAGAGGGCATGTTGTTAGACACTGTGGGACTTTCAGCTGAGTTTCCAGCTATACTATGTAATGTGGGATCCGAGTGTGTAGTCCTACCTTCTGACATTTCCATTTGATTTTCAACATCTGCCAAAAAGAATAAAACATAATTAAAAAATAACACAGTGACAACCATACCTATTGGAACACCTGTCTGATGGTTCTAAAACAGTTATCAAAATTTACTTTATTTAAGTATATCTTTTGGAGCAGTTAAGCAGCACATCTGTCTTTTCTGCTAATCTGTGAACATGACAATTTCACTTGAAATTGACTTCTTTGTGACTAAAATACCCTTGTTTAATTATTAGACATCTCATCTAGGCTCTTCTTTGTTACCTAGAAATGCTTTTTCATGAACACCATCCACCACCAGAGATTGTAGATTAGAGTGATATACATGCATGATAATTATCCTATTAAAGGATTATTTTATGTAGCCGTAGTCAGTTGTGTCCCATGTGGCTCTCTTGCTTTCACTGTTCATGTACAGTACGTACATGTTCCCATTGCAGAAACAAATTAATACGAATACAGAAATAATCACAAGTGGCATAAAGCTAAACACATACACTACCGTTCAAAAGTTTGGGGTCACTCAGACAATTTTGTGTTTTCCATTTATTTACTACGGGTTGTAAAATGAATAGAAAATATAGCAAAGACATTGACAAGGTTAGAAATAATGATATTTATGTTCCTTCAAACTTTGCTTTAATCAAAGAACCCTCCATTTGCAGCAATCACAGCATTGCAGACCTTTGGCATTCTGGCTGTTAATTTGTTGAGGTAATCTGGAGAAATTTCACTCCACACTTCTAGAAGCCCCTTCCACAAGTTGGATTGGCTGGATGGGCACTTCTTGCGTACCATACGGTCAAGCTGCTCCCACGACAGCTCAATGGAGTTTAGATCTGGCGACCTGCGCCGGACACTCCATTACAGATAGAATACCAGCCTCCTGCTTCTTCTCTAATGAGTTCTTGCACAATCTGGAGGTGTGCTTTGGATCATTGTCCTGTTGTAGGATGAAGGTCAGCATCCCGGAGTCGCCTCTTCACTGTAGAGGTTGCCACTGGCGTTTTGCAGGTACTATTTAATGAAGCTGGGTCTATTTCTCAAAGTAGAGACTCTATTATCTTCTTGCTCAGTTGTGCAGGGGGGCCTTCCACTTCTCTTTATACTCTGGTTAGAGCCCGTTTGTGCTGTTCTCTGAAGGGAGTAATACACACCATTGTAGGAAATCTTCAGCTTCTTGGCAATTTCTCATATGGAATAGCCTTCATTTCTAAGAACAAAAACAGACTGTCGTGTTTCACATGAAAGTTCTCTTTTTCTGGCCATTTTGAACTTTTAATCAACCCCATGAATGTGATGTTCCAGATACTACTGATGCTACTTTTATAGCTTCTATAACCAGCTAAACTGTGCTAACATGATTGCACAAGGCTTTTCTAATCACACATTAGGCTTCTGACACAATGAACAAACACATTGTACCATTAGAACACTGGAGTGATAGTTGCTGGAAATGGAACTCTATACACCTATGTAGATATTGCACCAAAAAACAGACATTTGCAGCTAGAATAGTCATTTACCACATTAATAATGTATAGAGTGTATTTCTGATTAGTTTAAAGTTATATTCATTAAAAAAACTGTGCTTTTCTTTCAAAAATAAAGAGATTTCCAAGTGACCCCAAACTTTTGAACGGTAGTGTACGTGGCACTCACCATGTTGTGATGTCACAATGAATGGAAGGGTAGTTGTTTTCTTTTCTTGCTTTATCCTGTGCACCACATTTAATGCTGGGTAAAAATACAAAAAAGCCATTTATTAAAAAGTCTGTACCTGGTGAAAAAGTAGTACATTGCCTACCTTCAGAAAATGGTGCTGTTTGTACCCACTCAAAGCACTCCTCACTCAAAAGTACAGTCTATTAGACAAAACAAAAACACATTAATTTTGTATTATTATTATTTTTTATATAGTAAAATCAACCAAACACATACCTGGGCATCATTCAACTCTTCCCGGCACAAAACCCAGCCTGCAATGTCATTTTTTAGCTCATCTATCATCTCTGGAAGGAGGTCCTCCTCTATCCAGTACATAAACCTTGGGTACTGTCTCATCTGATGAAAACACAAATGATTTAACGTCTTGAAACATTGTAATAAAAAAGTGCATTTACTTTCACTCACTATGTACTTCCATCTGTGGTCAGAACTTGCCATGTGCCCACAGATCTCATTGACAGAGATGGTCAGGTGGCAACTTTCACAAAGGTAAAAGGTTGGGAGCTTGGGAGGTACAACTCGGCATTCCCACACTAAACTAAGACCTGACAGTGAAAATAATGGTTAACTCTTACGTACAAAAATAAAGGCATTGGATAGATAAGATCCTTACTCACCAATAACCGGCCTGCCCATCACCTTTAGAATACGAAACAAGTTGCTACGGTCATCCGTTGCTGAACCTATACAATATTTACATTAACATAACAAGGTTTATGGAATGTTTTAAAATGTTATACTTTTTTTTTTGTCAACCTTTTATAATCCTCGGAGCTACTTTAGATGTTGGTTTCTGGACTGTGGGGCTTGAGGTTGACACAGGTAATATTTTTATGGGCTCAGCATTATACTTTGCCAGTGACTTGGTCTGACCATTTTCCTTTCCTGTTGAGAGTACCGCATTTGCATACAGTTAACATTAACACTTTACTTGACCTTCATTATCATTTTGAAATGCAGTCACAGTTGCTATGAATAACATTTTCTGTAAAGTGATGCTACAAAACATAGGGTTGCAGTCAATTTACCAGGGCTGGGGCTTGTGATGTCAGATGGGCTGAATGAAACACAGTGACTAGAGGGAAGGCTACACGGAGTGGAAGACACATCTCTTGTTGCAGCAGATGGTCGTCGTTTAAGTGGTTTCTTTGAGCTTTTCTTTGTGATCATACCTTTTACTTTCGCTATTGCTGGAGGGAAAAAGAAAGACTATCATTAGCTGCTAAATACAGATAGAAGTACTGTAGTCGAATTTGGCCAAAAGTTAAAATTAATAATAGAACAATGCCTAAAAAAAAAACTGACTAAACAACCTTTGCAATATCCTAATACTTTTTACATAAATCTGAACTGTAGGATTGTTTTCTACACATTAAAAAGAATGAATTTCCAAAGTTTGTTTTAAGAAGTGACTTGTGTATATTCTTGTAAGCCTTTGTTATCTGGAGAATGAGAAGGTCAAAGATTATTTTACCCAAGTTATCTGGAAGACTCTTGAGCTCTTTGTACACATTCAGAGGCACTTCAATTTGCTGAAATGAAAACTAACATTATTATTTTAACTGTATGTGCCAAACCACTCTATATCCACACACACAGACTAATTAAAACAAATCTTACCTTGCTTCCACCTACCTACCTTGCTTTTTTGAGCTTTCTCATCATTAGCCAACTGTGCCACCATATCACTGAGCTTTGCCTCATTTGGCTTGCCACTCCACGATGGATACTTTGCTTTCTGGAATAGGTGAAAGCTGGTCAGTTTCACTTCCCTATTAACTGCACTACAATGTCACTGTTAAACCTGTCATACCAAAGTAGTCAAATATAAATTAGATCTGCTGACTTATTTAAATTATAACAGAAAGTATGCTTTCACAGTATGACATTAATTGTTAATCTCTAAATGCACATATGTTGAGTATTTTTCTACGAGGCATGTGCCTGCTGTCTGCACCTTGACTCTTCTTCTCTTCCTTCTCAATTTTTTGTTTTTTTGTTTTTAACTGTGTGTCTTAACTCTGGACTAAGAGTCTGCAATAACGTATTGATGATGATTATGATGTGGGACAACATATGGAAATTATCCTTTGGCTATAATCTGATATGTTTACATTCATGTTGAATCATGTCTGTTCATTGACTGGGATAATGCATGTTGCATTATCCCAGTCAAACAAACAAACCAACCAACCTAACCAATTTCTAGAAACAACCAACCATAAAAGTAGCTTATCATGGTCATAGACCGACTAATACCAACCACGCAATTTATTTGATGGGCTGTACTGGTCAGGTGATTGGATGTTTCCAGAATCAGTAAACATGCAAAACAATAGGTGTGTGCGCTTTCTTTACATGTCACTTTAAGCAGCTGGTCCAAACCTGGAAAACATTGACATTTGAGACAAGTATGTCAACAGTAAAAGGTGTCATTTTGTATTCACAAACAGAACACTTACCAACTTTGGGACAATTAGTGGTAGTTGCTGTTTCAGATGCTTCTGTGGTCCAAGTCTCTGGATCACAGTTGGGTGTAGTAGGTGTCAACGAGTCCATTTTAAGTACTGAGCCATCTTTTTTAATATGCGTTGCTGTATTTATATTCAACTTTAATTGATTTACTGTAGATTTGGTATGATCTTCCAATGTTTCGGTTGTGAACTTGGCAAGAGTGGTTGATGGCAGTTTTGCTTCGTTTGTTGCTGCTTTTTTGTCAGATAATGGATTGTTGCCTGAAGGAGCGACTTCAGAGGCTGGTTCACTGGGCAAAGAGTCTGCTTTACATTTGTGCATTGCATCAAATGGGATTGATTTAACTTGTATTGTAAAAACACCTTGTAGATTTGGAGCTTCTTTAGAAGCATTTGATGCATCCGATATAGGGGGACAATTTGTTTCTTTGGTGGGATCCTTTACAATAGATGAGACGGGTGTTTGAGTATTTGGGGTCATATCGTCAGTGTCACATTGTGAGGTAGGTATGTTTGCCGTTCTAGTTTTTCTGCCATTTGGGGTTGGTTCAAGATGGGTCATAGCAGATGTGGCTTTTATAAACTTACAAAGTGGTTTATTTGGTTTGGGTGTAACTGTAGATGTTTTATCTCCCATTTTAAGGCTGGCATCTTCATCGGTTATAATATTTTCAGACCCATCTTTAGGATTTGTTGAAAATTTGCTACTGCTTAAAAGACATACTGAGGAAA
This sequence comes from Periophthalmus modestus, assembly GCA_019594935.1. Taxonomy (NCBI): domain Eukaryota; kingdom Metazoa; phylum Chordata; class Actinopteri; order Gobiiformes; family Gobiidae; genus Periophthalmus; species Periophthalmus modestus. The sequence continues at coordinate 25,283,755 of JAIEZT010001318.1, forward strand.
TGGTTGGAGATTGAGCAGTTGCTGTGACTGTACTGGTCAAACACTGAGAAACTGTAGCAGTAGCAGTTGTAGTAGACTTTTCAAGGTCCTGGGGGCTGAACATAATTATGTCCTGTTTTGATTTGGAGTTAGATGCAGTTTTAGATGAGAGGCTGGTCTCTGAGGGGGCTGCAACAGGCTCTGGGTTGGGTTCCATCTTTACATCCTATAAAGAGGATACATAATATAACAAAAATATTTTTGAGTACTGTCACATCTGATACAAGATTACACCAGGTCAAAACAAGGACTAAACCATGGCTAAAGGTGTTTACTATATCTATGATTGTTCTTCCTTGTGTGAATTGTGTCGTTTTAGACTGAACTTCACCTGCTGGGCTGTCTTTTGAGAATTTTCAGTGGTGTCATCACAAGTGATGTTTTTATTTTCCTGCATAGTCAGGTGATTTTTCACAATCCTTATGGCTGCAAAATAGAATACCAGGTTTAATTATTTTTTGTTATATTATCTACATTTACTCAATGAGGCTTGCCTTCATGATACAGTGAGGATGAAGCAAGTTTACTGAATTCTTCTGAAGTCAGCTCCACAACCTACACAGACATACAAATAAAGATGAACACATTTTACATAGTGTATTTATTTGCTCAGAAAATACAACTGCAAATAATTCCTTCAAACCTGAGCTTCTCCATTTCCCTGGCTCCTTTCCCAGCAATGTGCTTCTTTTCTCCAGTTGCTGCTTTGACAAAGTGGGGGATCTCTTATCATCTACAGTCACAATAAGAAGTCATTTAAGATTTAAAGACTACGAGTTACATGTCAAAACATGAACAAACTACTCACTTCAAAGTAATTCTTATAATGCCTTGCTTGAATAAGATGGCTGACAATGTGCCGCTCAATAATTACACAATGGCAGCAATCACAAAGGTAGACTGGGGCATTGTCGTTGTAAACACATTCATAAACTGCACTTAAGCCTAAAAACAAAACATTTTATATTGACATGTTAGTTGTCAAAAATTACAATGTGGCTAGTTGCTAATGTTAAAACTAAATTCAAATCAATTTACCAATCAAAGGTTCTCGAGTTTTCTTTTGAATATACAGCCATAACATGCTCCCACAATCTGACATTTCAAGAGAAACAAAGATTCAAAAACAATTGTTTAATGAAAAAAAAACTTAATGCACTAAGGCCTGAGCTAGCAGTACCTGAGCTGGCAGTAGCTTCCTCTCTTTTTTCTAGAGCAAATGGCGGCACGGGTTTAGAGTCCTCAGTCCCACTTCCAGAGTCACTGATATCCATATCTGACAAACAGTTTGACCTCTCCACTGCAGAAACATCTTCCGTTGGACATGGTGCAAATGGATTAGTCAGTTCATGTTCTCCTGTTTGTGCTTCTGGCTGAATTGGTTCTATACTTTCTTGCAAACTGATTTCCATCATTTCTGTTTTGTGAATGCATGATACTTGGTTTGCTGACTGCACGCCATCAGCTGCTTTTTCACTGGGCACCTTTGCGTTGGAATGAATGCTCTTGACAACGTTTGAAGCATTTGTTGCTTTTGTATTCTGATCATGATCTTTCTCTTGATTTTGGCTTTGTCTGGGAACTAAAAATAAATAAAAACAGTATTATGTATTTTAACATCAGAGTCTACACTTTGATTTCAGCATTTCACACCCAAATTAGCATCTGGTTCTATACGTCATGGGAAACATCTTCTCTCTGATATTGTTTTGTCTAAATATGGGAGCACACTGGGGGGAGAGAGAGAGCCAAGGCTGTCCTGACCTTTTCCAGTCTACTCCTTTCTGGGAATTGTTTGAGCACTGGGAACTAGTCCATTAGTGTACGGGAATTGTTTTGAAACTAACTAGTGCCAAAATGTCAGGTTGACCTGATATGGAATGCCATTACATAACTAGGGGAATGGCCTGATATGAGTATAAAGTAAGAGGACCTCTCCTGGTTCGGAGTCCTGGTCCGTCGTCCTTTGTGCGTTGCGTGTCCTTTGGGCCCTTGCTCTCTCTCGCTTTGATGCGTCCACATCTCTCTACTCCATTGGCACCTACTGTCACTGTATACTTTGTACTCATGTGCATCGGATCGAATAAACATCACCTAAACCTTCTCTCGGCCTCGGTGGTTCTTGATCGAACAACCACATATACAAAATGTTTCAAAAGCAAATATTTATGTAGACAGAAAATGCCTTTGAGACTGACTCTTCCAAACATACTCAGCACAATATAACAACATTTTTAGAACCAATTTAAAACCCTACCTTTCTATTCAGCCATAGTTTGGAAAGGGTTATTGTTAGAAACTGGAAGCCTTGTTCACAGTTCATAACATTTAGTGACGAATAAAGATGTAGCAAGTTTTTATTAATTTGGTTTTGTGTCTGTTAAATACTTCATCTCGGTAGGTTCCATTGCAAAAGAAAATGTAATTCTCTTGGTCAGTTTAAAGAACTCCATTTACTTTGGCAATTTTGTGCTTTAGATATAAATGTACATTTGATGTAGAATGTGCAGACAGAGAGTAGGTCAAAAGATCAATGTTCGGAGCTGGGTGGTAATTTAGAATAAACATACCAGGATTGCCTTCTTCTTCTTCAACCTTTGATGGTACTTTACCACTTTCGGAAGTTGCTTCTAAAAGATGAAACAATAATTAACAAAAACGGTAAACTGCAAAACAGAGCAGTAACCCTGACCGACACCCAACACTTACCATGTTTCTTTCCAGGTTCATCAATTGGAACGCTTTTTTTTGTCACCAATTCTATTTTTGTCAAAGCTAAAATGCCAATATGAGGTATACAGTATATATGTTAATAAATATTACAATTAAAATAACATTAGCATCACGTGATGTAAAATAAAACATACTCACCACCTTTGAAACATGCACTAAGCACAGAGAAAAATGTGCCGGGCTGCAGTTTCACTTGCTGTAAAACATAATGCTGATGACTTTGTTTGGCTTTGCAAACTAATGTGTAATTTTTTATCCAGTCACCTGAATGTCTGCGAGACCATGGAGTTTCTCGAACTGCTTTGCCAAATCAGTCAGCTTACTAGCAACGTCAGAATTTCTGTAGTCTTCTTTCCCCGTTAAAGTAGATGGGTGCCATTTGTTCTGCAAATGATAAGGTGTTAGTCTATGGCCCTATTTTGTAAGCCTAAATTCAACAGGTTTAAATCTTATCTGTTAGATAATGGTTCCTTAAATTCTACAATCATGACCAGAATGTAGCAGTAGCTTACAAAGTAGCATAAGAGGTGATCGAGGCTCAGCAGATGGCTGAGAATCTTGTGGCAGGACACGTGTTGCTCACATAGTGTGCAGAGGTAGTGCTTCATCTCGTACTCGGAGACACAGACACACTCCACTATGTGCTGCAGGCCTGGGGACACATCAACAATGAACTCTGTGTTCATAACAGCCCATAGCTTCATTAGCAAGAGAACAATTATTTCAAAAGTATTAAATTCCAAACCAAGAAGAGGATGTTTCCTGTTCGTATCATCTTTGTATGTCTGTATGCTCACTCTGGCTGGTTTCATTTCTGTGTGTATATGAAAATACAGTTTTAAATTTTAATTATTTCACAAAAGAGGTAATACTCGAGTATTTAACACACCTTCGAACATGACTGAAAGCAATTTGTTTTGATGGAGGAAATTCATCACTGTAGAAACATTCAAATCGGTATGTTATTAAAAAGACTTTTCAACAGATTTTTAACAAACTATTCTAAATATTGTGACACAAACCTTGATGATATGTTTTAGTCTTGCATTGTCCAACCATCTCTGCAGGCAAATGCAACACCTGCAATAAATGCATGCATTCATTAATAAATAATCTGCTGTTTGCATGTTGATTTGAATATAGAATGCAGGGCAGCAAAATAAAAACTCAAAATCACACCTGTAACACTCCATTTCCCGTTTTTTGTAGTTCTTTCTTTGCATAGTTGTTCATGTGGGGATTTTTTGAAGGGGGCATCCAAGCAAAATTCAAAGCATTGGGGTCAGTGTAGGCCTACAAAATATTGTATTACATAACAGGTGGCAAAATTACCATTAATGACAGTTTCATTAATATCTTGACTTGGCTTACAAAGTAGTTGTTGAAATGGACATGTTGAAAAACATGACACGGCACAAGGTGGGTTGGACACTTTTCTTCACAGATGTGGCAAAGGTAAAAACTATTTTTCGCTTCTGAACTGAAACACAAGGTCATCTGGGACAAACCTACAAATAATGACAGTGATTGACATTTCCATCTAAAAAGGTAACACATTATCCCACAATTTAAAAAACCCAAAAACAAACCTAGTACAGCAGCATGTTTGTACTTAAAATCTTTATAGAAAATCCATCCAGTGTGGACTGAAAAAATTATGGGACATGTGAACTAATAATTAACAAATAATGAACATTAGACACACACATAGGACTTGGGCTTACGGTGTTGGCGGAAATATGCTACAAAAAGACATAACAAAACAAAAAGAAATATGAGACAATTGAATCGCAACAAATTACATTGTGAGAAAATAGCAATATCTTTCACCATCTGGGTAAACTCTCTGGAAATTCTGCAAAATAAAAAGGTGTGGTTTTAGTTATTAAACTAAATATAAAGAAAAATGTACAAAACATTCTCTCACTCACCTGTGTATGCACCCTTGAGGTTATGTGTATCTTGAAGTCACTGACTCTGGTAAATAATGTACTGCATATCTGTAACACACAAAAAGGACATCTTAAAATGAAAGTCCAAATAAAAATCTGGCTTTTGGAGATGCAAGTCTGCTCACAATAAGGACCCATGTTTTTTTTTTGGTTTTTTTTGTATTTCAGGGCAATAGAAGAATCCACATTTTAGTTGTATTTTTGGGTAAAAAGTAACAAAATAAGCATTATCAATTATTAATTACAAAAATTTGATTTCATTCTCACCCAGTGATCTTTCCTTGAGATGACCCATTCTAAATAGTCAACCAAATACTTGTATTTTTACTTTTTTGCAGCAAGACAAAGAACACATAATACACAATATGCAAACAAAGCTAAATTTATAAAGTAAAACCTGTGCATATTACCCAAAGGACTTTGGTGATCGAGGTGTTAGAGTTCACTTCTCATCTTTACAAAAGTTTATGGCACAATTTGTTATGGTAGTGAAAGTAACCATCATTATTCACACAGAGCTTTTGGTTTACAGAATGTTTTTTTTTCCAGTAGCTTCCAAGTCAAGTGACCTAGGAACCCCAAATCAAGTTATTATAGTAGTCCAAGTCCCCAGGTATCATGTAAACCTTTTGGTTTTGTAAGGTATTTTCTAGCAGTGCAGCACTACATCAAACTGGTATCTTGATTTACTAAAGCTAAGGTAAATAACACGTGCCCACCAGGTGGGTGCAGACCTATGGATTGCGTGGAAATTCACGAAGATGTTGTCCAGACCAGCGTGGTTGTTACGAGGGCACCATGCAGACCAGAAGAAGGACCCTCATCATATGCCTGCACTAGGGATGGGACGATATACGATAATATCGTTAATCACGATAAAACGGTCCTCGATTAATCGTTTGTGGCAATTTTTCATAATTGTGATCATCGTGCATGATTATAATCGTCTTTACGGCACCAGACTGCCTCATGTTTCTGGTTTCAATACAATGTTTAGATGCTAGTTTTGGTGTTTGCTCACAAGGGGGGGCCTCTGTCATCGCAATGACACTTCTCTGTGCCTGTTCTGGTGGCAGAGTCTGGTGCCGAAAAAAAGTTGTGGGTCCGAGGGCAAAACACAAGCATCTTGCACACGCATTTACGAGACAACCGTCCTGCATTGTTTGACAAACTTGAGCTGAAAATATTCATTGTAAGTGACAAACTATTGAATGTAGATTGTGTTGTGGGTAGCACTAGCTAAACAGCATTTTACAGACAAAACACAAAATATATTTACCTACAATCATGTCAATAGCAGAATACACCACGCTTAACGATTGAGAACAACATCCAATCCATCCAAAAATAAGCTCCTCTACTCCTGAGTCCACAGCCGTCTTCACTCTGACACGAACCGCTGCGGTTCCGAGATGCCTCTAGTTTAACTTGTACAAACATCCAGTGTCCTCGATCGCGTACTTCCTTTGTTTTGTCTGTTTCATCATGTTTAGAAGCAAAACGCGCATTACGCATGCTTCGTTTACTCGGTAAGGTCCGTCTGTTTATGGAAAATCTCAGCATGTCACACACATGCTCCGCTGCTCATTGGCTGTGAGGAGAAAATGTCACTAAACGTGTGTGATGTGATTGGTTGATTCTACACGGGGGAGAGTTGGGCATAAACTTTCAGTCATCTGTAGCACTGATTCGCTGGTTGCGGCTCCAGTGACTCACAACCCTCCAACGTATTGGACAACACTGGTGTCAATCAGAAGCTAACACGTGTGTTTAGCTCTTAGAAACAAAGGCCGTGTCCCACATACACCGTTCGATGTACTGTTCGAAGTGCAGGTCGAAATACCCCGCACGACTTAGGGCCTTTTGGTGAATTGAGACACAGCCAAAGTCGGCGCTGTCTTAAGTTTATTATGCCTGAAATCGACCAAAGAAATGCCAAAAAGTGACGGACCAGATTTCGCGTGTGGAATACCTTCCTGCAGCAGATTGGACATGGAGGATCTAACTTATTTTGTGGACATAATTTCTTGACTGGTTTTTGTTCTCTGGACATGTGCCGAACGAATGAGACGAACTTTGTGGAATATGTTGATGTTTGACAGAACCAGAGCCTCAAAGGTGAGTGAAGTCCAAATCCGCATTTTTGGCTTTTCTGTAAAAACGTCTTTCCTGTCAGCACTGTGGTGATCCTAGGTGAAAATTGTTTGCATATACGAAAAGACAAGCGCTGTAGCTTTCATTTGATGTGTAGATTGTTTGCGTGGGTGACACAGAAGCATGTACATTCCTGTAGAGTTGTAAAGTAGGCCCGGGCCATCGGAAGGTTAACAAATGAATAATTATCACGATAATATCGTTAATTCACGATAATCGTGAGTAAATTTTTTTTTATATCGTCCCATCCCTAGCATGCACACACACACAGACACACATACACAGAAACAATATAGAAACTGTCAACAGGCACATCTCAGGGCAGCTCAGGTGGAGGGTGTGTTCCAATTACAGGGGAATCACACTCCTCAGCCTTCCCGGTAAGGTCTATTCCAGGGTACTGGTCAAACATTGTCAAACATTGGATTCAGGAGCAGTGTGGTTTTCGTACTAGTCGCAGAACACTGGACCAGCTCTATACTCTCCATCGGGTCCTCAAGGGTTCATGGGAGTTTGCTCAACCAGTCCACATGTGTTTTGTGGATCTGGAGAAGGCATTCAACCGTGTCAATCGTGGTGTCCTTTGGGGGGTGGATGGGGTCCCTTTGCTAAGAGCTGTCCGATCCCTCTATGACCACAGCAGGAGCTGTGTTCACATGGCCGGCAGTAAGTCAGACCTGTTCCCGGTGCATGTTGGAGTCCGCCAGGGCTGCCCTTTCTCACCAATTCTGTTCATTGTATTTATGGACCGAATTTCTAGGTGCAGCCATCATTCCGTTGTGGTGAAGAAGGAGCTGAGTCGAAAGGCAAAGCTCTTTTTTACCGGTCAAGTCACGTTCCTACCCTCACTTACGGTCATGAGCTCTGGGTAATGGCCGAAAAGACAAGATTGTGGATACAAACGGCTGAAATGGGTTCCCTCCGCGGGAAGAGCTCGGAGTAGAGCTGCTGCTCCTCCACGTTGAGAGGAACCAACTGAGGTGGCTCGGGCATTTGCTAAGGATGCCTCCTCGATGCCTCGCTAAGGAGGTATTCTGGGCATGTCCCACCGGGAGGAGGCCCCGGAGGGCCTGGGAATGCCTTGGGGTCCCACTGGAGGAGCTGGAGGACGTGTCTGGGGTAAGGAAAGTCTGAGAGTCCCTGCTTAGACTACTTGGAGTTAGCTGTGGGAAAGCAGACCAATGTGACCTCTCATCCACGTACAGAAAGAAGTGAAAGATGCTTGGAGGAGGAACCAAGGCGTGAACCTGCTCAACATATTATTTGCATATTCATATTATTGTTTTGTTTTTTTTTTATCTCTGGGTTTAGAGAAAGGCAGGCAGTCAGAGCACCTGGCTAAAGCCCTGCATACATAGGCTGTTAGGGATAACGATCTGACCCAGAGCTCTGTACTAAATTTATCTCTTGGCGGAATAACCTTTTGATTAATTTGAACTTTTTGAATCTTGGTCATCTTTTTGAAAAGTATTAAAACAAATATATAAATTCAGTGTTTTGGTATTATAAGAATTGTTCGTTTCTGGTGCAAGCATCAAAGAGGACAAAAGACTGAAACATAGTCAGAAGGGTTTAATGAGTTCCACGCAGGTAAAGTTAACAATGAAGCACCGGACTCTCAGGAAAAGGATAGAAAGAGAGTCCTGAACCGTTTGTGTTGACAGCTTATATAGGGTCTCCCAATGTGTGTGTGTGTGTGTGAGAGGCAGGTCGTCTTCAGGTCAGCATGTTGTTACAACCTTAAGAAACCTTCAGGAATAAACAAACAATGTGATTGTTTTAGAGTCCTTGTTTATGGCCCTCTCAGGTTGGAGGTCACACATCCCTTGGTGAATAGGGGCCACAGATAAGAAGTTGCAAGACCAGATCATAAGTGTTATCTTCTTGTCCACAGTCCTTGTCGTCTTCAGCTGGTCTCCATAGCATCCTGGTGATCCCCCCTGCATTCCATATCCACTGTTGGGCACGAGTTATTTACTCTAGCATTAGTAAATCAAGAAACCAGTTTGGAGTAGTGCTGCACTGCTACAAAAAACCTTACAGTATGCGCGTGTGGTGCACCTAAGAAACTTTATTGCTTGATATATTCTTCAACAGCCTCCTCGGTAAGATCTCTTCCTGGGTGCTGGAGAGGAGAATCCGACCGATAGTTGTACCTCCTTGTATTCAGGAAAAGCAGTGCGGTTTTCATCCCGGTCACGTGACACTGGACGGATGCTTGAGGGTTCATGGGAGTGTGCCCAACCAATCCACATGTGCTTTGAGGATCTAAAGAAGGCGTTTGAACGTGTCCCTCATGGTGTCCTTTGGGAGTTCCTCTGGGAGTACGGAGTCTGGGGCCCTTTGCTAAGCTGTATTTGTATCGCCGGCTGTAAGTCAGAACTGCCAGGGCAGTCCTTTGTCATTGGTTCTGTTCATTCTTTTTATGGACAGAATTTCTAGGCATAGTCGAGAGCTGGAAGGTGGCCGGGTTGGGGACCACTGGATCTGTGCTGTTTGCAGATGTTGTTGTCGTGATTGCTTCATCAAACCAGGACCTGCAACATGCACTGGGGTGGTTTGCAGCAAAGTGTCTAAATCCAGAGCCATGGTTCTCTGTGAATAAAATTATACTTATATTTTATCATCTAATAAACTATATGTTTGAAGTGTGTGGGGGGCAGGTGTGTTGGACATTATAAGTAGTTAATATGGTAAGGTTATGGATTCAGTCACCAGGTAATGAATGTAAGCTATGTAACTGAACTGGGAAAGCAAATAATGGGATTGCAGGTGAAAGGTTAAAAACTGTGTAACCTGAACTGAAAGTCAGGAAATGTCTGTATGGGAAGATACTAATTGCTGTTGCTAAAAGGAAGTGCCGAATTAAAACATGTGTCAAAGGAATGTATGTTTTGTTTATGAAAAATACGTCATGAGTCTAACTAAAAGAGCTGTGAGAAGAGGTAAGCAGGAGAAGGCATTGGAGACAGAGATCGTGTGGCTCTTTGTCTGTGTCTGCTCCCTCCTGATCAGAGCAGGAAAAAGTCTAATACTTGTCTTGAGTCTTCTTGGTAAACAGTGCGTCGAGACCAGAGTTTTCTTGACATTCTCAATGCCAAAAAGATGGTCTGCCATCTCCAGGAAGCTGGAGTGTCCCTGCTTCAAGTAGAGGGGTTCAAGTATCTCGGGATCTGGAGTGTGGGATTGTCAGGTGGATCAGACTCTTGTGGTAAAGAAAGAGTTTAAAAGGCACAGCTCTCAATTTACTGCTCTATCTATGTTCCAACGTTCACCTATGGCTCCTGGCTCTGTCCTGATTTTGTCCTAGTTTAGAGCTGATTTAGTCTTGATTTAGATCTACGATCCTATCCTACTCTCATTAATGTTCCCGAGCACTGGGTAACGACAAGGTGGGGATACAAGGAGTTGAAATGGGCTTCCTCAGCATTTCAGTTTTATGCAGCTAAAACCTGGAACAGTCTTCCTGAAAATGTGTTACAGGCCTTTACTTTGACAATGTTTAAATCCAGGTTCAAATCTAGGGTTGGGTATCACCAAGAAGTTGCCGATACGATACGCATCTCGATACAGTGCATTTTCGATACAATACATTTCAAATCGGATTCAGAAAAAAATAAAGGCTTTCAGCCTCTTACTTAATGATCAACCCCATTTTCACAAAAACAATAATAAAGTATTAAATGGTGCATTTATTTTCCATTTATTGAAGATTATAGAACACAACAAAGTGCTTTTTGATTAATGCGTGTTTCTGACTAGAACAATACAACCTCAAAAAACTGCTCAGCTGCATCATCATCCACAGCTTATACAGCTCTGCAATTAAACCAAACCATGTGCAGTCTGACTGATCTAAATGGTCTGACAACGTAACCATTAAATCATTGCTGTGATTCTAAAACCAAATGCTGCATCTATATTCACACATAGCACGTTCATTAAACCTAGATGATACTTGATTCTGGCGGAGTACGTGGCGTCGTACTGCGTGTACGTAGACGCTGACTGCGCGTCTGAAAAAGTTTCAAATGCGTCTCACGTCCAACAGACGCTGACTACAGGTAGTTTCAAAGCGCGCAGTGAGGCCCACAAGTCCAGGGCTCACAAGTGAGGGCCGCTCTCGGTGCTGGTTTAAGGCTGGTTTTAACAGGATCTTTCACCCCCTGGTGCATTCACGGGACCGCTACCTCAGACACGTTTTTACATGTGGGAATCACATAGTGTTGATCTAATATGTTTATTATAAGGTGAAAGCCTGGGATCTCCACGAGGATGTACAGACCCTGCAGATATGACGCACGATAGTGTCCGTGTCATTTTTCTATTCTCGCTTCTCTTCCGGGGGAATATCGATACTAGAAAGCACACCCCCACTCAAAACAGTTCTGTTTATCGGTGCATATGCCTGGAAGGTTTTTGTTCTGTACTTTTCTCATTTAATGTTAATTTTACGATGATTATTTATGTTTTGGCTTGTTGTATTGTGATTTTAATGTCTTTCTTATTCAAGAACTTTGAAGTACCTTGTGTACGGATTGTAATCTATAAATAAAGTTGCCTTCTTCCGCGGGGTGAGGAGCTAAGACACGGGAAAGCAACTGAATGGAGCACCTGCTGAGCCACATGCCTGTGTCTTGTTTTTTTTTTTTTTTTTTTGGTTTTTTTTAGCTTTGTTTACGCTTGGAGGGTCGCAACTCGGACCTCAAAGTAAGTTTTCTCCGAGTTTCTGTGTTCCAGTGCTCAAGTCGGAGAAATTATGACCAGCACTTTACAGTTTATGCGCAGGATGACTTAATAGTTCTTAGTACAATTGTTGTTAGATGTGTGTTTAGCTCCGATGTGCTTTATTTCAGTGTGGTGCGTGAGCGTGAGTGAGAGGTGACGTGCGCGTGCATGTGTCGCATGCTGTGTCGTTGACCCCGCGGAGAAGCAGATGAGTCTAAATTTGTACCTTAAAAAAGACGTGTTATTTCGGTGCAGTACAGAGAATAAAGCAACAAACTCTTGAGCAACAGACTGGGGTGGTCTTTGAGCTCGCAACACACTCTAAACAAGTCTGAGATTAAGAAAAGGGAGTTAAACCCTGGAGGAAGAGCGACACTTCGGCCGCGGAGAAGACGGATCTCCCCTGTGTCCCTCGACCACGGTGTAAAACATTTGACTTACCTGGCAGCAAAACTCTTTTTCCATCGCTGGCGTGTGACCAATTCAGATCCAAGAGGACATAAAAGCATACACATTGGACAATAGACTAACAACTCGAGTGAGCGTGTGGAAGTCGAAGGCAGGAGGATTTGGTCAAGTGACACAACACGCCCCTCGTGTAGAGCCACCAGACGCACCACGCCTCTTTGACGCGACCTCTTTCTTTAAAAAAAATAAGATGCTCTTTGGGCTAATGATAAGCTTCAGAATGTATTAATGCAGGGCTGTCTAAACTACGGCCCAGGGGCCACATGCGGCCCTCAGAGCAATTTTTGTTGGCCCTCATGCCTCCTCCTAAATTGGCCCAATTGATCAGGAAGTGTTTTTGCTACAAACTGAAAAGATTGTACCTCTATAACCTAAATAATATCACACTGCATTGTGACACAGACCTAAAACAATCTTCCAAGTCTTATTAAAGGTACAATGTCTGTCAAACATGTATTAAATGTGCTGGTCTGTGGCCCTCAGATTGAAATATGTGTCAGTATGTAGCCCTCAGTCTAAAAAGTTTGGGCACTCCTGTATTAATGCCATTTAGAGGCTATACAATTGAATTTTAACATGTTTAAATGACCCACAGCATGAGTAAAATTTAATGTTTTAATCAAATTGTTGTGGCACTTTTATAACACGTTCAAGTTATTCCTGAATATAAAATCACACAAAAACTGTCACACATACTCACGCTGCTTTCTCTCCCTCTGTCACTCAAACACACACTCAAATTCACAATGTCCTGAATAATTTGATGACAAAGACATGGAAAACCACTACAACTCAGAACGAAATAAAAACACAACATGGTTTACAGACTGGTCTTATCTAAAAGTTTAAATAAAGAATCTGTAAAAAAAAAAGAAATTAAAGGAAGTAACAGCCCATTTGTTCTTGTCAACAAGAGTGGTAACATAAAAAAGATCTTTCCATAGACATCTAGAGAAAACTGTCAGAGTGCAAGACAAATGACATAGAAGCCCTGGTTTGACTTATCAAACATACATTTTGTGCTATTTTACAACGCAATAAGGAAAAAGAGGTAATAACCATTCACAAAATTATAAGGTGACATTGATAATTCCATCTTTAAACAATCCTAAAATTCCTAAACTCTTTTTGTTCCTTTTGTTTTTTGTTTGTTTGGTTTTTATCAGTGTTCCACTCCATAACACAAAATAAAAATGTGAAATCCTAACTCATCATAGCTCGTCATGGGCAGCCTCATCTGCTTTCAGTTTGAACTCGTTTTCCGTAATTTTCCCGTCTCCGTTGCGGTCCTGGTTGGAGAACATGTTGTCGATGATGCGGTAAGGGTCAAATCCAGGGGCTAAACGACCTTTGCCCTCAGTCACCTGACGCATGATGTAATCCGTGAACTGGAAAAATACACAAATAAATAATACATGCTTAGAACTTAAAATTCTCATGTCTTTTTCACACAAGCTATAAAGAAGACGTATTATGCTTTCTGTGGGGCAGGATGGAGGATAGGAGAAAACTGAATTAAATGTCAGTTAAGAAATGAATTGTATAATGTATAAATGGATTTAGTTTTTGTTATTAAAAGTACCTCAGAAGATTCCACATGTCCGTTTTCATCCTTGTCCATCTCTGAGAACAGATCCGGAGACACTTCGTCATTCCAGATAAACATGTAACCCTCGGGCAGTCCCTCCTCATATTCCACCAGCTCAACGTCAAACACCAGCACTGCACTGCCAGGCACTTCGTTAGCTGGGAACAGTACAACACAGAAAGCATCATATCATGATCAGATCCAGCAACAGAAATTTTGGGGGCCTGGGACAAGAAGCTACAAATCTACAAATCCAACGCCTGGGACAACAGACCCCTTTGTCCTCCTTGTCTATATCCCAGTTACCTACTACTTTGGTAGAACAGTAAGAAACACATAGGAAAGGATGAATAATTTTGGTCAGATAATGTCAGATTAGATTACATTATGCTTCCTCTGTCTACACACATCTGTTTCCACAGTGGACTGTCATATTTTGTCATATTTTACACTAAACCTTCAACTAAGACCAAGACAAAAATCTTCCTGGACAATTGTAGCATGCATAATCTTTTACATTTAATTAACACTACTTTTTACATTTTTATTTTTATACACTAGTCGTCTCTGGATACTGATAGGGAATAACAGAATAACTAATGTTACTGGGTCAAGCTGTACGCTATGTACATACAGTGTTCTAGCTTGACTGGATAATTTGACCAGTATACAATTTGTACCCGGTGACATTTGTTCATGGCCAATGCCAATACTGATTATTTACAATTCAGAGAAGATTATTTACAGAGATTATTTTCCCAATATGGATGATTTTAAATTACTACAAACACATCCACAACCCTCTTTTACTTCAGAGTGGATATGAGCATGTTTTTGTGCAGTGTCCTCTTTGCACTGAAGTGTTCAAATGAAGCATTATTATTCTTCAGGCATTGTTGGACCAAACAAAATATCAGCCTCTGCTGGAGATTTATAGCCATTATGCTACAAGGGCAAATATCTGTCCAATATTTATATCGTTCAACTGATAAATTGGTCTGTCTTTACTGATACGGCAGTAGAAGCAAATAAGGCTGTACTATAACATAATTTCATCTTATTTTTAAATAGCATAAAACATATTGGGTTTTCATAGTGGTTTGTCAGTCCTCCCCTACTGGCCAAGGACATTTTCTACACTTGAAAATTGACCTTTGACCAAGGTTATGTTCAATAGGTATGCATTTGTGTAAATCTCCCTCTATTTAATTTCATGAATTGTAACTGACGATGAAAATGTATATATTGTGTTAGTGAAACAAGCAAAACTTACTGACGCCCCTCTCTCCATAGCCGAGATGAGGAGGAATAACAAGATGTCTCCTCTCTCCCACACACATCCCGACCAGTCCGTCCTCCATGCCTGGTACAACCTGGTTAGCTCCAAGCACAATGTTGTATGTCTTTCCATAGTTATACCTAAAGGATGCATTGGAGAATGAAGTTGTTTTATTATATATTATCACACTAGTGTCACAATACTTTTGAATGAATGCCAAGTTTGACATTTAGCATCTTAAAATCTCTGTTTGTTTAATATTAACTGTAGTTTCTTTGAGATGTGATGACACAATCACAACCTCAATATCTGATCAGTTTAAGCCAGGCATAGCATCAATGCATTTACAATGCAAAAGAAGATAACAAGCTAACTGCAAACACAGGAAAAGCACAGCCCGAGACACTTTGTCGTTCACAGGAAACAGGAAATCTGTATTGCTTTACTTCAAAAAACATACACAGCAGCTGCACAACTTACGTAGAGTCAATCGATGAACCGTCGAGTAAAGAGGCGTTGTAGTGATATTTAACAAAATCCCCTTTCTTGGTTTGGCTGTCGCACTCTTCCGGCTTATATGTGACCGTGACATCAGTGCTGTCAGAAGGGTTGTGGAAGTCAATTATATGAATGTCAAACACCAGCACTGCAGAACCGGGGATCTTGGAGCCTGTGCATAAGTACAAATAACACAAATGACATGGAGCTGCCAGAACCACAACACTACACATGTTTAAAGCATTGGGATATTTCTTTAAAAGGAACATCAAGGATTGTTTTGTATTATGATCAGTGGTGGAATGCAACAAAGTAAAAGCAGTAAAGTACTGTACTTAAGTTAGGTATCTGAAGTTTACATTAATGAATTGTAGCGGATACTTTATACTTTTACTTTAACTTCACTACATTTGAGAGCAGGTGTTTGTACTTTCTACTCTATTTGATCTATTTGATTTTTTCAGGTCATACTTTAACGTTTTGTGAATAAAATTATGCTTATATTTTATCATTTAATAAACTGCATGCTTGAAATGTATAACTAAATTGAAAAGTAACTGAACTGTGGGTGGAAGCGTTAATAGCTGTGCAAACTGAATTAAGAAACACCAGATGTATCTGTAGGAAGACACTGAGCGTATTATGCTGGGTTAAAACATTTGTCAAAGTAGCGTATGTCTTGTGTGTGAAGAATACATCATGAGTCTAAATAAAAGAGGGAGTTGGAGAAGGGATTGGAGACAGAGACCGAGTGGCTCTTTGTAAATGGTAAATGGCGCTTTTCCACCTTCAAGGCACTCAAAGCGCTTTACAACAAGGAACCAGTCACCCATCCACACACACATTCATACACCAGTGTAAGCAGACACTGGGGGCGAAGTGGGTTAAGTGTCTTGCCCAAGGACACAACGACAGCATTCATCTGTGAGGGTTGGAATTGCACCGCCAACCTTCAAGTCAGTGGATCTAACCACTCAACCAATGATGTTTATGTAGAGAGCGGGATTTGAACCGCCAACCTTCAGTGGACAAACACCCAACCAACTGAGCTACTGTCGCATAGATTTGTCCGCGTCTGCTCCCCTCTGATCAGAGCACGAAAAAGTCTAACACTTGTCTTGAATCTTGTTGGTTAACAGCGTGTCTAGAACAGTTTTCTTGACACTTTTACTTGAGTATTTTTTGCGAAGTATCTGTACTTGACACAATTTAGTACTTTTTCCACCACTGATTATGATCCTAAAGCATAAGATGTAGTCAAAAAAACTGTATAAAAGATTTTGTTACATTGTCATCACATCCTACATGTCTAAGACTAAGGTAAAGGTTGTGTAAAAGGAGAAGAGTATATAAACAGCCAAGCGGGGGGTGAAAACTGAGACCTGATGAATTATGACATGTCCAGACAATATGGGCAGATTTATAATATAGGAACAACACTATGAGAAATTGTATGCAAATCATCAGGTATTGTCTGGCTTATACTATTATAACAAAGGCCCCAATGAGAAAATGGAAACATGTTATGGAGTAGAGTCAGCCAAGTGTACATTTATCATCTACATTTATTTCAGCACTTCAAAATAAGAACTGAGACATGAGTAGGCCTGTCATGATAACAGAGTAGATATAAACTCCACATACATAATACATTTATACATGTACACACATTCATATACATTTTTATGTACCTGTGCCTTCCTCTCCATAGCCCAGATGTGGGGGGATAGTGATGGTCCGTTTTTCTCCGACACAGACACCAATAAGGCCCTCATCCATACCAGCAATCACATAGCCCCGACCCACATATGTGTCATAGGTGCGATTGCGTGAGTAGCTGTTGAAAAATCACTTCATTATAACAAGTCACATAGTTAAAATTATGCAAGAAATCGAAGTTTGTCCAAGTTTAGGTTCTGTGCTGGCATGATAAGATCTTCCTTATCTTGTCCTTGGTGCTTCGACAAAACATATACTTTGTCGAAAACCAACAGATAAAATAAAGACTGACATTCTTTTATGGAGTAAAATGGTTAATGTGTTTTTTTTTTATGATAATGGCAGATTTACAATTAGATCAATTTTGCTCTTGATTGACCAGTTTCAGTTGTTGTTTTCTTCTTCTTAGTAAAGCGTTAAAAAAATCATACATTGTTTAGGCTGTGTTTGGATTCTTTAGAAATTCAAGACATTACAAAATACTCAAAGTGGCCTTGGACTGAGCCTCCCTACAGTACAGACCAATGACCAATGACTAATTTTAAAGTTACGTTTCTTTTCTACAAAAATGAAAATTGAAGTTAGTGGAAAACTGCCACATGGTGGTGACATTAGGTATAACAGAGAATAAATCTACAGGTGAAGCACTGAAAAAGAAAGTATTAAAATGGTACAAATAAAATCAAATGTACCTTGAGTCAAAGAATGTCCCATCAAGGAGGCTGCCGTTGTAATGGTAACGCACAAAGTCACCAGCAACTGTCTTTCTGGTGCAGGGTTCAGGCACCTGTTGGTTGGTCACTGTGATCCCATCTCTAGGGTTGTGAAGGTCCAGCAAAACCACATCAAATACAAGAGAGGCCTGTCCTGGGATGTCACTGCCTGGGAAATGAATATCAAATTCAAAACTGTGCATTTTGATTCCAATTTGTTTTCATTCTCCAAACTTAGTCCTATACTGCCCTCTTTAGACTGAAGTATAGAATTGCACTACAATGATAGGTAACTGATTGATTACAGGAGAAAATGTAAGGTTTACCATCTCCATTCTCCCCGTATCCAAGGGACGGGGGCATAGTAATGATTCGTTTTTCCCCAACACACATTCCCAGAAGCCCCTGGTCCATGCCTGCGATCAGCCATCCAATTCCCACATATGTGTCATAAGTACGCATCCGAGTATGGCTGCAAGAAAAAGCAAAGAATGACATTTCAACATGGATTAGAATAAATTGTTGGGATTGTTCATATTTGTGGCAGTAAAAACCTGGAGTCAAAGAGAGTCCCATCCAAAAGGGTTCCGTTGTAGTGGTAGCGCACATAGTCGGACACCTCCACCTTTCTGGAGCAGGTGGATGGTGTGTAGTAGGTATTGATTTGAACTGCATCTTCTGGGTTCCACACATCCAACAGCAGGACGTCAAAATGAAGAATGGAGTCAGGAGGGATAATGTCACCTGTGAAGAATGAACAAGTTTTACAATTAATCACTTTTAAAGGACTTTAAAGGTTTTTTTAAAGGGGAAAAATAATCATTAGGTCTAATGGTATAAGTGCTGTTTATTCATATTGATAAAATGTTCACGTAATGACAAATATATAAAGTGGGTCATTTTAAATGTTGTAATTAGATTAGATAATTAGAGTCTAAGATTGGACAATCCAACTTGTTTATATTGTGTTATTGAGAAACAAATTATTATAAAATATTCAATTTCAAGTATTAGAGATTAGTATGTTGAAATAAGAAAGCATTTATAAAAAAGTAATACACAAAAATAAATAGGTTCTGTAATGTACATCAAAGTAAAGTGACCATAAATAAACTTTTACACTAAAAATGTAAGTAACTACTCCACTTGTGGTAGCTAGAAATGGGCACTACGATATTATGAGATCAATCTGATGCATTTTGTATTAAAATTCAATTGAATCTCCTCTACTATAAAGAATTTCACTTTTTCACATTTCACATTTATAGAGTCCATTATTATTTTTGCTCCAGGCCAGCTTGAACTGGTCTACAAATTAAATATCTGTGCAAATAAATAAAATATAACCCATGTATTTCGGTGATGCATTAAAATTTGGTTAGAAAAAAAAAATACATTTTTTACACAACAATTGATATTTTTTGAAACCTTGTGTAAGTATAAAAGTATCAATACTTTGGTCAGTCCAACAGGTAACTTCATTTTGGCTTTACCTGACCATGTATGTAGTTTAATAATTGATTAGTGCAGTAATTGCATTTAAATGGCTGTCATCAATCCTGTATCAGTCAAGATATTTTTTCAAGATCTGGCATCTGCATGTACACCCCACTATAACTGTGTTTTTCTCCAGGTATTTTCAGCCTCAAAGATATATGAAAATTGCCTTTACTGAACTACAATGGTGTGACCAGTGTACCTGAATACACAACCATTGGGTTAACTGTTTTACCTGGCCTGGAAGGGGAAAAAACTGGCTTTATTTTCTCTATTGGCACTTTTGTAGACTGCACCAAAAACCCTATTAGGATTTCTATGTGCAGTACCATGTAAATAGGGTAGTAGTTCCTGTAAACCTCATAAATCTTGTCTTACCATATCCGTTTTTGCCATAGGCCAGGTGAGGGGGGATTTTGACCAGTCTTCGCTCGTTGACGCACATCCCCACCAGAGCTTTGTCCATCCCCTCAATCAGCTGCTTCTTACCAATGTACACGTTGTAGGTGCTGCCTCGATCATAGCTGCATACAATAAACAACATCAGGATTAAAATTCAAATACACGCAAAACATACTTTAAATGACTTGCATGTTGTTTCTGCAAACGCTTTATGCAAACTCTTCATATCTATGCTCACCTGTGCACTTAATTAGAAAAATCACATAAGGTATACAGTATTCAGTATAAATCTACATATGCATTATATATATATATATATATATATATATATATATATATATATATATATATATATATATATATATATATATATATATATATATATATATATATATATATATATATATATAATTTATGGCAGAAAAAGTATACATAAAATAATTATGGTATACAAGATATACTTGATGGCAAATGGTAATTAAAATCAAATAAATGTATAATGATAATAATAATGAATATAATAATAATCAGTAAAAATGTATCCTCATGGTTTTAAGGTGCATGATGGATTTGGGTGGCTTAGGTTAAGTGGTAGGCAGCTGTAGCATATACATCCATAGCTTCGTCTTGCCTGCGTGGCTCTCAGGGACCATCCTCTACATAGGTACTTTTACGCATTACGCACACAGCTAGCCTGCCATTGATAGCATCTCTGGAACTCAACCTAAGTTTAAAGTTTAGAAAAGGGGGAAAAGGAAGCGTACGAACCTGGAGTCAAACTTGGTGCCATCGGGAAACATGCCGATGTAGTGATATCTGACATAATCTCCCACTTTGACTGCGCGCACGCACTGCTCTGGCACGAAAGTTTTCTCAATGAAGATGTCGTCTAACGGGATGTGAGGAGCATCGCAGGCAGCAAATGTAACCAGAAATGCAAGGCAGAGCGCCCATTGCACGTAGTGAATCATTTTTTTAAAGGTTACTGCACTCGGATCTCAAATGTGAGTCTTCAAGATGTGCGTCTCGTCCGCTTCGTCTCCCGGTGTTCTGCCTTCCTCTTCTCCTACAGTCAAGTCCTGCCCAAAGTCCCGGGGCAGGGATGAACACGTGTCAAGTTACGCAAATGAAGCCAACTTCCTGTTAAGAAATAAAAAATAACATGTAAGAAATGTAATTTTTTTCATGTGGAAATATAGTTGGTTGTTTTGTTTTAATTTGACTTAATACATTTTCCGCAGTGGGATTAGGCGGGATTTGTTACTTGCTTGTTCTGATTCAGTCTGTGGTTTAATCTATTAGTATATTCATTTAAAACAGGCATGCCCAAAAGCTCCCGGGGCCTAATGCGGCCCTATGACCTTAAACTTGGCCCTTTTCCCTGTACATTTCTGAAATATGACCTTAAACAGAACTTTGGACTGTACATTTCTGGAAAATCTACTTACTGCCTATCTCAAATATTTAATGTGTCCCAGGATGTAAGCATGAATAAAGGTCTAGCGCAGGGGGGTCCAAACATGTTTCACCAAGGGCCGCATACTTAAACATATTTGAAGCGGAGGGCCACAAACCAGTGTCGATACAGGGAGTCAAATGGTGCATTTAACACAGGTTTGACAGAGACATTGTACCGTTAATAAGACTTAGAAGATCATTGTTAGGTCTGTGTCATAATGCAATGTTATTCAGGTAGAATTTCTTCAGTTTGTAGTAAAAAATACTTCCTGAGCAATTATGGCAGTTTAGGAGGAGGTATGAGGGCCAACAAAAATTCGTCTGAGGGCCGCATTTGGCCCCTGAGCCGTGGGTTTGGACAGCCCTGGTCTAGTGTTTTAATCTAACTTGCAATGAACATGTAGATTTGAAGTATTTGCTGTATTGGCAACCAGTCTATGGCCCTCAATTGGCCCGCTTTGTCTGTGTTTTAATATGTGGCCCTTAATGAGAAAACTTTGGACAGCCCTTATTTAAAATGTGCCCTGTTCACATGTTACGAAATGTTAGTTTGTGTAGTCTACGATGGACCTGCCTCTTGTACCTGCGCAAAAACTCTGTGTAGAACCATCTCACTGACATTGAGTTTGATTAGTCTGCAGCTATTGCCAAGAAAAGACTCCAAGAAAATCAGCTTATTTATTCTGAAGTTTAGCTTTCTTTGTCCTGTCACAGCCTTTGCACTACCAGTTAACTTGACATTCTCTAGTGTTCACTGGGATAGTTGGGGGCACCACGTTTTGCTCCTGCGCAGTGCGGCGTCTGTGATGTGTCAACGTGGTATTGTGGGGTCCCTACAGCTGCACTCTCAGTAGTAGCAGGCCCACGCCCCCTTTTTGTCGTTTTACCTGCAAAACATTAACCAAATGTATCGTTTTAAACAGAGGAGAGATAAATGCGCACTGAAATGATTAAATTAGGAGATGTTAGGTAAGGTTAGTTTACAGGCCTGTTACTGCCTAAGGGCCCCAAATGTTTCTACGTGGCAGACAGTGTTAAGGGGCGGGGCACAGCTCTCACCAGGGGTCTAATTGGTGACCAGAATGAAAAGCTAGAAGGTTACTACATTTATGACTATGTAGTGAGTGATTTAGGCTATAAGCTTTTTACTTTTCCTTATATTTGGGTTGGGTTTAAAGTGATTTTTTCAGATATGCATGTAAAGAAGTGAACTGATTTAAAGTGCTTTTGTAATTTTTTATGGGAGGGGCCTTCAAAGTCGCTACTTCTGCCTGTTGCTGCCCGGGGGAGGGGAGCCTTTGTCCGGATACGTGATGGAACTTGAGGCGGTCCTACAAACTCACGCCTGACTTCTCTCCTAGCCTCACTGGAGCCCCTCTGTGCACATAACTCTAAACATGGCATCCACTGGTTCTTCACAGCTTTTAACCACACTTCTATTGGCGTTTTTATTTGTGGGAGTTCATTCTCAGTATGAAAAGTACAGCTTTAGGAGTTTCCCCAGGCAGGAGCTGATGCCGCTTGAGTCCGCATACAAGTACGCACTGGACCAGTACACGGGGGAGAAGTGGAAGGAGACCGTGGAGTATATCGAGGTCTCCCTGCGGCTTTATCGACTTCTGAGGGACAGCGAGGCCTTCTGTAACCTCAACTGCAGCTCCGTTAGACTGGACGACGAAGAAAAGTTTGCGGAATTCCCAGAACTGCGCTCTTTCGGCAACGTCATGAAAAGGGCACAATGCTTAAAGCGATGCAAGCAAGGGCTACCTGCCTTTAGACAAACTATGCCCAGCCGAGAAACAATAGAGGAATTTGAAAGAAGGGAGCCGTATAGATACCTGCAGTACGCGTATTTTAAAGTAAGTGCATTTAAGTAGAACATATATTGAACAGGATTCTGAGCTGACCACAAATCAAAGGGGTTCAGTGGCCCTCCTGATTATAGGCCATCTGGGCGTTAGGGTTTTCTGGTAAATATACAGATTTAGGAGTGTATTTGGGAAGTAGTCTACTTTAGTTACCAAATGAATCCCACACTTTCCAGAGTACCAAAACCTAATGTCTTATTTAATATTAATGAGCGTGAAATAGGGTGCGTAATGACGTGATGTACGTGTCGCGGCGCAGAGGGGGATGTTTTCTCTTAGCCCTGCAAGTCAGTGGTTGATTTACTGACCTGTATAATTATAGTGCAGTTAATAAATACTCGCTCAATGTGTATTGTTTTTGAGATGAAGTATTTCTTTAATAAATGCACATCAGTGGTGGATGAAGTACTCAGTTGTGTTAGGTAAAAGTACAGATATATGAGCACAAAAAAAAAGGCCCTCAAGTAAAAGCAAAGGTATCATGAAAAAAAAATCTATTACAAGTATAAAAGTACTCGTTTAAAATGTACTTAAAGAGTAAAAAGTAAAAGTATTTCGTGCAGATTTGTAAGGCTTCAAATGCATTGATTTTGATAAAGATTTGTACTGAATTTTGTTCACTACAAACTATTTAATTAGTCGTTTTTAAGCAGTTTTTATTTGTATATTTTTACTTGCTCAAATTATGAACTTCTTAAAAACTAAACTCCTCAGACTTTTCAGTAGGTCTCAAACAGTTATAAAAAAACTTTTCTTTTCTGTTCTGTTTAGAAATGTAGTGGGATACTACATACCTGCTCTCAAATGTAGTGAAGCAAAAGTAAAAGGTATCCACTTTAAAGTGTACTCAAGTAAAGGACAGATACCTAAAATTTGCACTTAAATACAGTACTCTACTACTTTTACTTTGTTACTTTCCAACACTGATGTGCATTCATAATGGTGTTACGGTATGAATGTATGTACAGGGTAATTTACTTGATACACAATGTTTGTGTTTTTTACAGTCTGACAACCTGGCCAAGGCAGTGTCTGCAGCCCACACCTTCCTCCTGAAACATCCAGATGATGAGATGATGCAAAGAAACATGGCATACTACAAGAGCCTGCCTGGAGCTGAGGATCATCTAAAAGACCTTGAGAGCAAATCCTATGAGGTAAAGGGGTCTAGTTCCATATACTCTGTAATACACTCTGCCATAGTGTTTAGCTAAGCAACACTGAAATGGTGGTTTGTTTTTTAGACATTATTTGTTCGGGCAGTGAGAGCTTACAATGGAGACAATTTCCGTACATCAGTGTCAGACATGGAACTGGCACTTAGGGATTATTTTAAAGTCTATGACGAGTGCCTGGCTGCTTCTGAGGGACCGAGAGATGTCAAAGACTTTAAAGACTTCTATCCTTCTATAGCCGGTCAGTTTCCATCACTACTATTCTAAATCTGGTCTCTATTGTATGTTTAATATATTCTTTCTGTATTTTCTTGATAGATCACTATATTGAGGTCCTGGGGCGAAAAGTTACATGTGAAAATGATCTTACACCTGTTGTGGGTGGATTTGTTGTTGAAAAGTTTGTGGCCACAATGTATCACTACCTGCAGTTTGCCTATTACAAATGTAAGTGTCACATTTGTCTGGATAAAAATGACGATAAAATACAACTTTTTTTTTCTTTCTCAGTGAAGGACTTGAAGAACGCAGTGCCCTGTGCAGCCAGCTACTTACTATTTGACCCCAATGATGAAGTTATGAAGAATAATATAGCTTATTATCAGTATCACAAAAAGCAGTGGGACCTGACAGAGGAGGATTTCCTGCCCAGATCAGTAAGACAAATTGATGACTTACATTTTACACCAGCTACTGAAGTAACCACTTGTCCACTCAATAAACCAGAGTTAATGGACAGCAGTATTGATCTCCTCATAAAACTTTAATCCTCAAATGGGAGTTAATATAGTTCCCATAATGTAACCAAAGTTCTTTAATTAACTACAATGATTGGACAAGATTGATTTAAGGGTTACAGAAGACTTTCAGACTATATTTTATTAATAATTAAAAAAATAATGCAAATACAAATGATCAAGTCTGCTTGTCTCCATGAGGTCCACGGGTTTGCTTAGAATGATTCGCAGTATGGCATTCTCCTATCTCTATGGAGACAAGCGGGCAATGCCACCTGGCCAATTTACAGGTCAAATCTGTGGAGCGGCGGCCCGCTCATGACAAGAATACATATGTTTATTGCCAAACTATAGAACATTCCAGATTCCATTCCCTACCCAAAAAAGTGATATAATACACCTTTAAACACAGACAATTAGTTAAAATTTATAAAAGTCTCTAGTCTTTTTTTGAAAGTTTACATTGGAAAATTCTTCTCTGTCATTTAGGAGGCAGTGCGGTACTACAATCAAACAACTCTGCAATTTCAGATGTTGGACTTTGCCCGACAGCGCCTGATGAGCGACGATGAGGTGAGAGTTTCTGCCTTTATACTGGTGTGGTTTGGTGTAGTGTTTTTAAATAGGTCTTTAAAATAGTAGTCATCTCTGAGCCTGTAATAAACCTTCATTATTTTTCTGTGGGTCACATGTGCCTTAAACAATTTAGGCCTTGTCCTTTCAATCAGACACTATTAGCAGACACCCAGGAGGGGGCAGCATGACACCTGTGCTTGGTGGCACTACAGCACTGCAGCAAAATAGTATAGCTCCAGGGCAATATAAAACAGAAAAACTGCACATGCTGCTTAACACTTACTTTCATTTTGAGGAATATTAATATGCTAAAAACAGTACCTTCTTATGTATGTGATACAAAATATCATATTAAGACTATTTGTAAATGTTTGTTTCTATATCTGTGTTCACAGGGGGAGGTTGTGGAGTTTATTGATGAGTTTCTGGATGAGGATGATTAACCCTGAACAACTGGAAACCCAAAGAACTCCAAATACCAAAGCAGACACTCCACAGCATGTATTTATTATTTTGTTAGAAGCAGGGGAGTAAAAGTGGGGGCCAAAGGGATCTGTTGTCCCGGGCCCCAGGCGTTTTAGGAGCTCAGAATTGGACCTTAATTAATTTATATTAGAGGGGGATGGTGGCAGGTGTTTGCCTGGCAAATTCAAAATGATATCTCTGTTGTTTTTTTTTGTACAGATTGATATCAGCCTGGCTCCCATGTCCTCTGTTGCATCTCAAACCTAGTCAAACGTGATTGTGCAATCAGATTAGTTTTTTTCAGTGACACATGTGAAACCAAGGAGCTCATTGGCCACTTGTGATTTACAAATAAAATCAAAAACAAATACATTTATCTCACCTCAGATTAACAGAGTTTAGTGCATCGCTCATTGATTCTGAGGATTTTTTTCTTTCCTTTATTATTTCCGATACTGACAGACCATGCATGTCCCCGATTGGCTAGCACAGCTGTCAATCATGCCCAGTTGAAAACGGGGAGATTCAGCAGTGACCAGACTCACATCTTAATGTCTTGAAAAAGTGTGCCTTCTGGATCCCAGGCAACCCATGTGAGGCTTCTTGACCCAGGCCCTGAAATTACTCTCGACAGGCCTGGTTAGAAGCAGTAATTGGCCACTGGAGTATCAGAAACAAGTGATAAATCATCCCCTGGGCCAGACTTCATACAGAGAATTCCAGCTGACATCATCTGTGTATGTAGGTTATATGCATTTTTTTTTTTTTTTACAATAAAAGTATGCAAAATGTCTCATGTAATTTTTATTGTAATATTAGTGTTTTTATTAATCAGTACAAAGATAAAAACATAATCACAGGAGGAGTCTTTTACCTATTCTAAGCCGAACACGTGGGGAAAAGTTGTTTAATGTTTGAACATTGAGAGTCTGTGCAGTTTGTCACACATCGATGCTGAAATACTGCAAAGGGGAACTTTTTCACTATATCAGTCTCTCAGGTATCCTCACTGCTCCACTTACTACATTATTGCTTGTTTGTTTAATTTCAAACCACAGTTAAAATGTCATTTGATCTTTTATCTACAAAATGACTGAAAATTATATATCAATTGCTATGATTCATTCCTAGACGTTTTCTAACATAAAATAATATTGTTTTAAAATCACACATGTATTTTAGATCTTTATTTTTTGTATACTGAGTTGTTAAGGTTGTCCAGACACTTTATACACTGAAAATATATAAAAACAGTGATAGGAGGTGAACAAGAATTAGCTTACTTCCAGACTAATTTTTCACACAAAGCCAAAACCATTATCAGAGTCAGATATTCAGGATTAAAGTTACACATGTGCTTGTACAGTACACGTTTTGTGTTTGTAAGAAAAAATAATATAAGCAGAGGATGTTAAAATGCACTGTACATATTTTCTGAGCACCAGATAATAAAACAGTACCTTTCATTATTATTTTGTTATTATAACTGTGGAAAAAGGCTATAACTGCATGAATATTGATGCACTATTTAAAACAAGTGTCAACAAACAATTTATGCCTATACAAGAATATACATAAGCGTCGCTATGACTATTATTTACATTGCACTTTGTTCATTACTAATAAATGCATTACATTAGTCAAACGGACATTTTCAATTATGCTACCATTCCTAATAAAAGTAAGCTCACTTTCACATCTATCTTGACATTTGAAACTTGTGGTTTCTTCTTCATCATTTCATCTGTACATTTAAATATAAGCATGTGACATTTGTTTTTCCACCTTCCCGTGGTGAAACTACAGTTTGGTGCTAATTGCTGTACCAATTATCGCAATACTGACATTGGACCCTCACTGCGTTGACCTGAAACATGCAGACATCCCATTATAAATAGATGCACCAGGCCCAAAACAAAAACCTGGGCAACAGAGGCTCTCTTCATCTATTTTCAAGACACTGCCTTGAGACTCCTCTAGAGGTTAATGCACCCTTTCACAATAGTCCTGACAAAGCTTAGCTCAGGACCTAGAGACGGGGCTCAGGCCACTGCACAGCGGTCGCCCAATGCTCCTACCATATTAAAAGATGGGTCAAACTTCCACACGTTTTATAGTATACATTAACCTATAACCTTCATAGCATCATGCATAAACATTTCTAGAATTAAATGTCTATAACCTACTCCATTAATTTCTATTTCAATCTTCCATCTCAATAAAGCGGTATACATACAAAAAACACAAATTTATAAATGTACAGCATAATAAATGTTAACCTTGGATTTGAAGACATTCATTTTCTTGATCATTAAGATTAATAATGATGGTGGTTTGTTCTTTAACTTCAGAGCGAAAGGGGGTTTCATTTGAAAGTGTTTGAATGTGTATTTTCCATAGGATATCAGTCAGTTCTAGTTAATTTACTTGGACCCACAATATTTAAATAAGGACTAGCATCAATAGTGTCTTTGAATATTCCTAACCATTCAAAATGAGTCCATGTCTCCTCCATGTGCTTAGACTTTCTGCTGCATCTCTATCTGTTGCCCTTGTCTCTTCTGACTTTGGCCTTTACCGTTCATTTCATACACTGAGCTTTTCTGCAGTTGCCGTCGGTAACACCACACTCCCATGATCACAGCTGCAGCTACAACACACACTGCTATAATAATGGCTGCCACTGTCGGACCTCTGCGCGATGAACTTGGAGGTCTGGGTGGGCAGTTCTCGTCCGCACACACCGCCTCCCCCTTCTCCCCCTCTACCTCACCTCTTTCGCCAGTTTGCCCTGGGAGGTTATCAATGGTGTGCTCTTCTACACCTCCAGGCCCATCCAAGTCATTCAAAGGTGGCACAGGGCCCTGAGCGAAGTAAGGGTGCTCTGTGAGGTCACCATGCCAGGAGTCGGTGGGTGCGGCCTGTTGTGTGTCATAGTCAGTGGTGTCAGAAAATGAATGAGTGTCCGAAGGGTCTGGGTGAGCAGGAGGAGTCGTATTCTCTTTTCCCAGTTGATTTAACCCTGGCTCTGTATTTGGAAGTCCTGTATTGAGAAAAACATCTATTTCATTTGGGTTCTCTGTAACCGTAACTTCCTGCTCTTTCACTGTTATGGAGACATCTTGCCCCGCCTCTTTTTGCACAATTGGATACCCATCTAACCACGTGTCGTCAGTGGTTGCTTTTGTTTCTGTGGCCTTCAGGGATACATTCTGTTTTCCACCATCTATTGTAAGAGTCACATGTTGCTGACTATTGTCCTCGTAGCTGTCGTTATCCTCTGGATCATATGGCTCCTCTTTATCACCATGGCTGTCATGGTCTACCTGCTCCTGGGACACATCTGTTTGTTCCTCTCTGTGGTCCTCATAACTTTCACGTTCGTCGTAAGTCTGCTCCAGTCCGTCGTATTCCCGACTGTCGAAACGGACGCGGATTCGATCTTCTTCATGCTCTCCCATGTCATAGTGATCATCATGGTGGTCAGGGTCGTCATAGCGATCACGTCTTGAAACGTCCACATTGTGTTGAGTGGGAATGTAGACAGTCACATGATCGTCTTTCTCCTGGTGGCTGTCTAAGGTGTCTTGCTCATGACTCCGGCTGTCATTATGATTGTCAAATGTCTCTACCTGACCCTCAAAGTCCACAGTTTGCTGCTGGTCCAGTTCTTTGCTCTCCTGCTCCTTGCTCTCATTTGATTGGACCCCTGTGGAGCTCTGAGTGGCAGAATTTGTGGAGACTGGATGTCCGTCGTGGAAGGCTTCAGATCGGAAACCAGAACATGTGTTTTTGGGAGAGCAGGGACACGGGGGAGTGTGTAGCTGGTATGTCCTCAGTCCGGACCACCTCTGTCCTCTCCTGGCCCCAGCTTTGATTCACAATAAAATCTCCAGCACCGTCTTCTTCAGCCTGTTTCTCTCCTAAAGGAGCATCACGCAGTTTCTTACTCAGATCAATGGACACTCCAGGTTCATCCAATGCTGCTTGTTCATGTTGGTGTTCGGCCTCATCGACACTGAAGGTTATTTCCTTGTGCTCCTTTTCATTCTGAAACATTGCGTCCTGCACCTCATGATAGACCTGGCCTTGAGCCTCCTCTGGACTCTTGGGCTGCTTGTCAGAGTCTGTAAACTGGTCTTCATAGTCAACGGGGCTCTCAGTGTCATCTGTCAAAATATGACATATTGGATAGTTGGATTACAATGTTTACAAAATAACTACATTATGAACACTATTTGTGGTTTCACATAAGTAATTACAGGTGCATATAGATGACAAACAAATATATTATTGATAAAGATATTTTAAACACATTTCTGCTAGGGTATACCGCAAAATTTCAAATCTGGCCTCTAGAATAAAACTTATTTTCTACTACATAGAACACTAGAACATTAATGCTCAAGAGCATGTTTGGCTGATCCCAGAGTTAAAATGTTGTAAGGAACAGAAAAACATCTAAATTAATGTGCCTTTTGCCCTTTACACAACACTTGGTTCTTGATTCCTCTCTGTGAACTGGGACACACCGTGGCATGTCACACTCAGGTGTCGTTGCGGCCATTTTGAACTCAGCTCACAACTGAGACAGTGTTCCTCCAAATTATCGACTCAAGCCCCATGCACTTAACAACACAAGCTGCTAACAGACACAGCGGTGACTATTTTGACCTCAGCATGTTCCTGTCCAGTCTGGATCAAAGTTCACCGCTTTGAAGTAAAGGAAAACAAGGAGACATTGTCATCACATTGTAAAGGGACTGTAACCATTTTATTTACCTTTTACACAAAGCTGAACCAGACCATACCACTCCCCACAGCTGTCACATAACAGACTGAAAGCACTGTTTCCACTGGGCATCACATAACCAGGCATGCAGGAGTACAGCAGCTCATCTCCCAGTTCAAACCCTGTATGGCCCTGGAGGTGAGTGTGGGGAAAGGAAGGCGGATCACCACATGGTTTACCTGAGAAGAAAGGATGTGCAAAAAAATCTGTGTTTAGTATCGTCCTCTACCTGTACGTATTAGTAAGTGCTAGACTGTCAGCTCCAAAGCCAACTATCTAATCTTGTTGTTAAACTTAACTAAACCAACTTTAACCACTTGCCTAACCTAAAATAAGCCTGTTCGCAACCTTAATCATATTCCTGTTCCTAAGAGACTTTGAAGGCCAACCATCCCTCTAGAAACTACTATCTACCTCCAACCTTAAGGCTAACGGTACTTTTTGTGAGCACTTAGATCCTATATATAGACAAACAATTACATTAATTTCATGTTTGTCAAAACAGTATGAGAAGGCGATGAAAAATATGTGGATTTCTTTTATCTCAACCACAAATAAAAAGTGAAACAATGAAAACATACTTAAAACAACAAAATACTAACTAAACATCCATTACATTACAACAAATGAGTGAATTATTCAATATTTTTTGTGTATACCCACCTTTGTCTTTGATACAAAAGGCATCCAGGTTCGTGAGGTCCTCTGTGACATTTTCTACTTTTACATCCACAGCTTTCAGTGTACCAGTCTCAACATTACACACTGTGGTCCTGTGAACAGACAAAATTTGAATTCATAAAAAAAAAATCAAATGTACTACTTTATGTTGTTGTTGTCATAGCATCATTTCACATTATATCTCCAAAACACACAGGAAGTTAAGCAAATGTCTTGACACACACATGTGAAATGGTGTGCCATGCTGATTTTGGACAATGTAGCAAGTCAGTGTAAATATACCTCTGAATACAAACTTCCTGTTCTGTCTCCCACCATGAGATTACAAATATTATTACAACATGACATCACACACAGGAACCCCATACATGGTCCACACCAGCTGCAGTATCAACTTTTGTGGCCCTGATAATCATACCCTAAGACAACAAAATAAATGTTCCCATGTGAAAGTATACAAGGACAATGCTTTAAATAGCTGCTATTATAGATTCTCGTCACATTTAAGGGTTTCATTATAATTAGTCTACCTCCCTCGCAGTTAAAGCACAATGCGTTCCCATGTGGGCCGACTCCAATCAAATTCATTAGGAAGTTAAAAGCTTTAATAAAGAACCCATTAAAATCAGATGTTATAATAGTACCAGTAATAGTCTCGGCTATGCATCATTTAAAGGGAAAGGCAGGTTGCAAAGGTTAAATGTGTGTGTGTTGGGGGCAGCACAGTTTTGAAAAACAAAAATTTATTGATGTAGTGATTAGATTTGCAATTGCATTTCAAAAAGTAGGATTTTGCTGCAGTGCACATGATAAACAACTCCGAGAGCATTAATTTTTGAGAGAAAACTGAAAAGTGAATTGCTAAACTAATTCACTAATCCCATGCATTTCAGACATGTTTAAGGAGGTCTAAAAACAAAGGAATTAGCTTTAAAAAAAAAAAAAAAACAACAAATAAAAAGAGGATGTTTTATTATATAAGGTGGACATTGTACTACCTGCATAACTGCAGCCTTTGCCATGTGAAAATTGTGCACACTCAAACTGCAATTTCGATATATGGGGTTAATCAAAGATTCAGTAATTGGAGAGAATTTGACAGCAGTGTGACTGTGGGAAGCTTATGAGTCATAGAGCGCGTATGTGCCATGTTCACTTCAACGTGAACTTATAAGGAGAAACATCTAAGCAGGGAAGCAAAGAGGGAAATGGAACAATTAGGAAAAATACAAAGAAAACATTCATCCACAGACAGACAATCACTGTTTCATATTAAAACAGAGGCCTGACGTAACCAAAGCAGTTTGTGCAAATAAAGACCTTGAACCTGAGGTGACTTGACATCATCATTGTGTTTGGTTGCCTTGGTAGCGTGGGTGAATGACAGGTAAGAGGAAAATGTGAAGATACAGGAGTCAATCTGAGAGATACCTGTTATTATGAAGCAAAGCTAAGAATGATGTCACGGATAGCACACTCAATATAATGAATCCCCTCAAACAAACAAAAAACACAACCATTTATGTTCGAAATGGAATAAATATAAATTGCATAAACAGACAAGTATTACAGATAAGCGTAAGCCCAAAAAATGCTTAAAATAGCTGCATTCCAAAACAAGGTGACTACATATACTTTAATCAAATATTGACCAGGGAGATATATCCAAGTGACCTTTCTTCCCGAACACAGTTTTAGACGGACAGCGCCAGAGGGGACGGTAAATCTCTGTGAAAGATGGTAAGATGGTGTGAAAGCCGATGTCCAGCACAGAGATCACTTTTGTAACAGCAACTTTTTCAGCCCAGAATCCACTGAGTCTAAACTATAGGTGTGTAGTTATGTTAAATACCTGTGATTCATTCAACATTTTGCATTTACACATCGACAAAACAACAAAGACATATAAAATCTGCCTGACGGTCACATTTTTATAGAGCACTTTTCCACCTTCAAGGCAATCAAAGCACTTTACATCAAGGAACCACTCACCCATTCACACACTAGTATACATTGTCACTGGGGGCAAGGTGGGTTATGTGTCTTGCCCAAGGACACAATGACAGTATTCATTTGTGAGAGCTGGAATTGCACTGCCAACCTGTGGGTCAGTGGATCCGACAGCTCTACCAATGACGTTTATGCCGAGAGCGGGTTTCAAACCTCCAATGTTGGGATTGGTGAACAAACACTCTACCAAATGAACTACTGTAGTACATGTAGTAGTAGTAGTACTCACCAAAGTGGGATGTTCTGAAATCTCATCACAACTTTCTTTGGCAGTAACCGGTGAGAGAACCACTATGCGCAGTACTTTCCTCTACTGTTATGACTAAAGTACACCTATCAAACAAACTATGTCAATCACTTTTTCACTGTATACCTGGCCCCAGTGTCTCGTTGCAGTCTGAGGCGTGTGCCGTGTTGCCGTGGAGATAAGAGGTGTAAATGGAGGCAGTTGTCGACATGACACTCTGGCTCTGAATTCCCTCCTGCTCCATCACTGAACAGAGGGGCCATTCTCCTGCTTCTCTCTGTCTCCTCTCAAATGGGTCCTCTCCTAACATCCTCCTGTCTCCCTCTTAGCGGACACTACAACCTGCGTGTACAATGTAAGTCACGCCATGTAGAAGATGGAAGCTGTCTTTGTTGTCATCTGTGGTTTCATTATAAAGGCAGTCCAAGATAATATCCTCAGTTCAGTTCAGTACTTTTGTATTTCATAAGAGGCAAATAAATACAACTTTCCTGCTAAATCTGATGTCTCGTTATCTTACCCCACTGTGCCCCCATGTAGCCACCCACGGGCACACGTTGAGAAAAAGCAGTCAGCCACAGCTTGATGGAGCTCTTCTGCTGAGGCGAGTCGGGTCTGTTGTGAGGCACAGGCTCGCTCAGCGTCTCTGTGTCCCAGCAGGCCAGAGGAGTTCCTCAGCTCCAGAACAAACACACGACCTGAGACGAGATGAGGAAGAGGCTTTGTAACACACTTTTACAGAACAAGAACAGCCAAAATATTTTCAGAATGATCATAAAATCTGCTTCAGCTCCAATTGTATCAACATATTTCAAATAAAGTAACTATACCTAGGCTACAGTTGAGGTCTCATGTAGTCCTATAGATTATATGTGCCCATTGCAATATTTAAAATGTCAACTGTTAATCTCAGACAACCAACCTTAGAAGTGCATTAATAGAAGAACAATTCATCCAATCAGTGTATGTAGGAAGACTATGTAAACATTTCAAATCTTTATAACTTCATTTTGCAGCCTAATTAGTTACTGCTGTTAATTCATATATCATCCTCAAACCACTCAATAAGCATTCAATAGTTGGGATAATGCTTATATAAATTTCTAAGCAGCCAGCTAATTAATATCACTGTGTTAGGACACATCGTCCCCAGTGCTTCTGTAATAAAACACACAGGGATTAGACCTTAATAAAACAAGTGGAAGGCATAATTTGTAATATGAGCTTTTTTGTTATTCACGTTTAAGGTTAATTGCAATTCCCGCGAGACAAAGATCAAGGCGCTAGAAGCAGTTTAAGCATCAAGGCAGGTCATTTAGCTAAATACTTAAAAACATATTTGAAACCAAAATGATTTACATAGTTTACAGGTTATTTGCTTATTTTAAGGTAAAGGAAAACTACTCACCGTCTGCAATTATAACTGGAGCCAACTGAAGGCAAGTGATGCATCCAAAGAGCAAGAAAACCACGTTTTGGCCACAAAGCATCTTTCCTCAGTAACGAAAATGTACAGTATGAAAAACCCACGCTTTCTGTAGATATTTTATGTCCTTAACGGCTATTTCAGTGCAAAATGCAAAGTTTGGAGTGAGAAGAACAACTGGTTTAACCTTTTCCAGGTGTGGCTGAAGTTCACATGTGCGGAATAACGCAAAAGGTCCTGAAGCTGGGGCAGCCCGAGCGCGAGGCGCAGTTTATCTTCCCAAACAGTCCCTCTCCAGCAGATCGAGCGCCCGTGTGAAAACTGGCGTGTCCCCGTTAGTAAATACGTCACTGTTCAAAATCTCGAGAGTGGCCAGTCTGATAAACCTGTACTACACTTCATTATTACAGAGAAGGAGATGCTGAGGAGATGGAAGATTCACAAAGAGGCCTACTGCTGCCGAGGTGCTCTTGAGCAAGTCACAGTCGGTCTCACTTGATTTGAGCTGAACATTTTTCAGTGAGGTTTTATTAAGACTAGGCTTCACAAACAGCCATGCCCATTTGTTGAGAGAAGATAGATGAAGGACAATGGAGAGGGAAGTGTCTTTGTGTCATTGTATCTGCAGGTGAAGATAACCAGGACACTCACAAACTGGAACCACTTCAACACTACCAAGAGCTATACAATACTCTCACCGATTATCACGGTGTGCACATGTGGT
The DNA here is from genome assembly GCA_019594935.1 of Periophthalmus modestus. NCBI lineage: Eukaryota > Metazoa > Chordata > Actinopteri > Gobiiformes > Gobiidae > Periophthalmus > Periophthalmus modestus. Next base: position 25,319,684 of record JAIEZT010001318.1, read on the forward strand.
GTCATGTCAACCACTGCATTTACATCTGTTTATGTAAGGTCATGTTCAAGGTGCTACAGCATGAACACCAATTTTAGTGTGCAGATTAGGTCATTTTAAGACTTTTGTGGAAGGAGAAAGATGTTATGGTGATTGCATCAAGCTTCTCATGCCTTAGACACCCATAATATCCAGTCTATCCTTTACCACTAAAGCTTTACTGACTTTGCTAATACTAAAAAGAAAAACCCTCAAACAGGCATTCATAGGTATATTTAAGGGTCTTACTTTTCTCCCTTTGGCTTTCCATATTAAATAATGTCAATTTTTTTTTTTATAATTTAGATTTTAACTGAAATGCACTTATACTTAAAATTTCCCATATGCATTTTGCTATTTATTTCTGTGTTTATCAAGCATTTTGACAACAGTGTTTTTCATTTTTACACCCCACAGATGTTCAGAGGGCTGAGCGTGGAGATAAGGTGGACTGACTCACGGAGAAGCTATTTCTAGAGAAAAGTGGTCGTAATGGCAAAAGACAAACACTGATTCACACCTGGTGCTTCAGGGTGAGAATTATGTTGCAGGTGCCTGGCGTTTGGGGATGGACTCGACGAGACATCACACAGGCGTGCCATCTTACACAGCTTCCTGTACGGCTGCAACAGACAATCAGGCCGTGGAGGTAAACACACGTACACCAACCGCAGGTACGTGAGAGCGCAGTGTCACCCCGAGTGAGTGGGCCTTGACCTGTCACCATGAGCCATGACTGTAAAATTGACTCAGAGCAAAGATTTGTGTTAGTGAGCACCAATGAGGGAAGTGGAAGAGCTTCTGTCACAGTTAAAATGACTTCAGTTCAATAAACCCCACTGTCATCATCATTTACCACATCATAGTCATAATTAGTTCAAAACTGAAAGGATTTTAAATGGTCATGTTTTTATATAGTGCTCCTCCACCTTCAAGGCACTCAACATGCTTTACATCAAGGAGCCACTCCCCCATTCACTCACACATTCATACAACAGTGTACACAGACACTGGGGGCAACCAGTGATGTTTATGTCAAGCGGGATTCGAACTGCCAACACTTGGATCAGTGGACAAATGCTCTACCAAGTGAGCTACTACCACCCACTGAAAGATTAATATAGACATTTTCTAGGAGTAATTTCTTTTTTTTTTTTTAAGTGTGAATTTAGGCTTTCAAACCTAAACTATTTGATAACCTTAACGCAAACTCGAGTTTGGGACAACTGCAAGTACGGTTCATTTTAGCCGGGGTGAATGCAGACCAGTTCCTTTTTCCTCTGGAGTAAAACCACTGTCTGGAGGATAACCGGAGTCAGTTTGGCCCAGCTTGTGCTGTGCTTTGTAACTCCTGTGATTTAAATATAGCAAATTACAATTACAAACACTTATACTCAAGTACATTACATTACACAATACAAAAAAGTCCTGTTATCAAAATATGTACTATGAATTTTTAATAGGAGACTTTCTACCCCTGACAATTGCATAGTTGGATACAGAGTAATTAAACTGATTTGTATTGCACTACTCAAGCATTTGGATACATTCTGCACTAAGCTGTCAGCCACAGCCCTGAAGAGAAGCGCTCAGAGCTATTCAAAGAACTGAGGTAATTAATCTAACTTTTGATGGGAGATTGTTAATTACTACACAGCGCAGTGAGATGCACGTGGCTATAAGATCATTGCACACAGATTAAAGACTCAATCTTTGCACAAACTTTACAAAATGTCTGTGTCCCGGGGTTAACCTCTTGTTTGAGACACCAGTTTTAACATTTCATTGTCAAACTTTTTTTTTAGGCTGATCACTTTTGGAGTCATTTCACTGACTAGCCATTAGGCAAGGCAAGTTCATTTGTATAGCACATTTGATACGCAAAGTAATTCAAAGTGTTTTACAGAATAAGAAAGGCATTAAAATCACAATACAACAAATAAAAACATAAATAATCAGAAATAATCATCATAAAATTAACATTAAAAGCTATTATAACAAAAGTTAAATCTGTCAACTGGACAAAATGTTGTAGGAGTGAAGACGTGTCACTGCTCATCCAAGCCGCCGCTTCAGTTCTGGTCAGATTGCCAGTTGGCAGATTTAACTTCGGCTTTTGTTATAGACCAGACCTGGACGACTGAGGGATTACACAGACATCTTCTTAAAAGCTATTGTACTGGTTTACAGAGAAGCTGGTCTCTGCTATTCCTCTTCCTCTGTACAATGCCAATTTCTCTCTGGCCTTTTTTACTTTAAATGCAATAATTTTAATATAGGTTATGTGTCTTTTATGTGTTATAGGTCTACTAATAGGCTTTACCTCTGCGGTTTCTGGATACAGCTATGGCAATACAACTTATGATTCTGGATGTGGTAAAAAAGATTAGGATGTGGTATGATTGTTTTATTTGTACTTGAACATTAGGTTAGCAAAGTATGGCAGCCATACCGTACCATAGTAAGAAATATGTTTGTTGAAATAGAGAGTGGAAATTGGTTAAAATATTTTGACTAAATGAATCTGTGCAGTGGAGATGGGAGTTGAACTAGAGTGCCCCCTAGTGTTAGTGCACGGGTGTAATACTGATGCCCTAATGAGTGTGTCAGGAAAACTTTTGTGTGCCATTAATGAAGAAATAGTTCGGAAAAAAATAAAATATAGATACAAATTGTTAAGGATATGGTTTGTGATCTGTGCAGGGTTATAGAAAATCACTGCTGTGCATTGTATTGTCATTTATTCTGAAATACTGAGGTCTGGTCTTGCACAATGTCTAACTTCATGTCATGATTTTTTAAAAGCATCCATACTGTCTGTAAAAATACCGTGTCTCATCGTGCAAATCTCCAAATCTCCGCAAGACCCCCACAATCAAAACAAATCGACCACGCGTGCCTTTTCCCGCAGCAACTACGTCATTAAGTCCCGCCCCTTCCTACCGAGTAAACAGAGCAGGAATACGTCGATGTCACCGCCATATGGGCTTTTGGGAGTGAAAATACGCTTTGTGATCTGCACGGAGGGGTTATCTGAGGTCTTTCGGTGCGTTTTGGTGCGTAATCAGGAGACTTGAGGACAGGCGCCTGGCACAGACTCGGGCCATGAAGGGAGAGGCGGAAGTGAAGTCATTTGACAGACCGTCCATGTTATTATTGTTATTTTGGTAGCCCTGCGATGAGAAACGGGCTGCGGGGTTGCGGGGGTTCGAGACGACGACGACTTTACGCAGTCTGTCCCGGTCCAGCGCCGCGTCCGAACCGGAGAGAGGAGCCTCGCTGACCGCTGGGGGGAGGAGGCGAGGACCCAGCTCCGGCTCGGCTCCTTTACTCCGAGCGAACACGCAAACGACAAAGCCACTAAACAAAAACGAGTCGTCAAACATAAAGCTCGGCTGGTGTGCGGTTCGTAGCAGGGACGTGCCTCCGCAGACATGAACGGTATCACCAAGAGCCGCTTCGAGGTATGGCACGGGGAGTGGACCAGCACTTGTCTCCTTCTTCTTCTTGTTGTCGTGTGGCTTGTTAAATGTAATATGTGCATGTCCAGGTGTGTCGTGTTTTGCTGCTCCTGATTTGACTGCAGTTGTCAGTCGTGTCGTTTTGCTGGTCAAGGGTAATCCAAAATCCGGTTATTGTCGTGCCGCACCAGCAGACAGCGACAACATGGAACATAGGACTGCGGGACAGGAGGGCTGTGGCTGTGGGCTGCCAGGATATTTGGGTTGAGGTTACAAGCTTGCAGGAGACTAACCACTCACACTGATAAATGTGGGCTATCAGCAATTAATCATTACCTCATGCATTTAACAGATGACACTCCAAACCCTTTCTCTAAATGTAAGGGACAGGCACACACATCCCTCTGTGTTTTAGAAATAGCCTTGAATCCTACTTTATATTGAGCTACTTCCCACACCCTCTCCATCACACCGTGACACTGGAAATCATTTGCTTGGTAAATAAACACACCATCCTACACTGCAACTGTAGTAAAGGTGTTTTCTCAAAAGCGACATTCAGTTTATTTAGTGCATTACAGAATAGTTATCAGACGGTATTAGTTATTTTTCATGCCTGATCTCCTGTGAATTATTACATTACATATTTGACATTCTTTGACTGCAATCAGCCTCATTGAGTCTGAGAGCGAATGACTGCCCAAGGTGATAGTGGTGCTGGTGTGTGTTGCCATATCATTGGATTGCCCAACATTAGCAAAAGCTTCTTAGAAACTAGTGCATAGTTGAAACACTGGCATGATTATGTACTAGAGAGAGTGGAGTAAAGACAGAGGCTGGGGCAGAGTAATTGAGTAATTGAGAAGATGATATTTAAACCATTCATCAAAGCTGGGTGGACTTAGACTCTGAAACCAAAATACTGAAACTATGCAAATTAGTCTTCCTAGGAAAAGAACAACAACAATATATCAGGTTTATTTGCATTTTACTTAATCTCACTGTAAAGGAAAAGGCCTCTTCAAAGGAACTCCCTGCTTGGGAATGCTGCTCTGCTGGCACTGGGTACAGACTGATGTGATAACTTAAATGAAGTGTGCAGGTCAGCTATAGTTTTGTTCTCATAATGTTTAGGTTTATACAACATTAGTCTACTGTATGTGCAGTAACAACAGTTTGTGCGGCTGGAGGCCCTGTCCAGCCACTCAAACTGGTTTATGATATATTGTCTTTTTTATCTCATAAGTAATCATCCATCTTTACAGGATAGTTTAACATATTTTGCAAATCTAAACAAACCAACCACTGTCTGCCTGTATTGCTTGAGTTAATATAAACAGAATTGGGGTCAAGGGTGAGCGATGTGTAACGGAAATGCTGTGGCTTAAAGAGTCAATGAAAGTTGTGTCTGTGAATTCACCATCTCAAGCACTTGCATTTTTTTTACTTTTATTGGAAACAAATTATATTTAATTCACCCGACTACAAAGTCAATGAAAATATCAAAAGTCTGAAGTCACATGGAAACAACTTGGTGTGAATTTCTGACTCAGTTTTTACAAGAGTGTAATTTTAGGAAATGCTACTAACTTGTTTTAGAAGGCAGAACAAATGGTAAAAGGTTTGTTTGAATTCTGAACCCAGTCAATAATGACTGATTGATTGAATGATGATTCAGCCCCTGTAAGGGATGATACTATAAACCATTTTCATTGCTGGACTATATTTCAGCATTTAATTAATTAATTAATTTAATCTTTACCTGTGCTCACTCTTTTCTTGACAATAGTTTCTTTTGCAAAGATACTGGCCTCCATCTAGCACTTTATGTTATATTGTATATTATACTCTTCCTAGTAGGGATGGTCCTTATGAAAATGTATTCAAGATCCTGTGGCAAAATGCTATGTCTTGATTCAGTGTTTCTTTGCTCAAACACAGAGCAGTGTTTATTTAGGATTCATTCTATAGGCGTTCAATATGTTTTAAATCCACCTTTGGTGCTCTGTGCCCTACCCTCACTCTAGTATCTTTTTATAAACTAGTGTTGGTGTTTAAAACAGCAGGAGCTCCCTCATTAGACACAGCCCTCGACTCTTTGAGGACACAAGAGCATCACTGTCGGATGTGTGCAGCGCCAAAGTGCATGTGGGTGTTTTCTGTGATTTAAATTCATGGCTGATCGCAGCCCACCTGATCTGGAACGTTCCTCTCTGTTCTGATGCGAATCACCTGCCAGAGGCAGTGAGTCCCTCTCAGCAGATGGCCAGACGTCCACAGAGTAGACTAATTGAGATAAGCATGCCAGCAAGCTGACCAGGCTGACAGAATTATATCTTGTAAAGTGGGGCCATGCTAGTTACCATAGCTTTAGCATGTAATTGCCTTTTTTTTAGTCAACAAGAGGTTTACTGATACAAACAAATGGTCAAGTTAAATATGAAAAGATAAGTGGACACAAATTCAGTTAAGTACCTTAAAACCATGTAAGCCCAAGGATAATGCTGCTATTTATAACATTATTTCTAAATATTATTTGTAATGTCAGTTTGTACAAAGTTGGGTTTAGTGCACATTATCTTATACCACAAATAATAAATGGATTTTTCACAATCCTTCCCCTAAAAGAATGACAAAAAGAAACAATATATGCCTAATATTTCTGCTATTTTATTTTGTCTATTCTACTTTATTCTAGTTGGGTAATACCTTAGGCCTGGTTTTGAGGACAATCATGCCGTTAGTGCCATTATTGTCACCAAGTTACTGCATCCTTTTCTGACATACAGTAGCTGACTGTACAGCCCTTTCCAGCCATTAGATACCAGGTCTAATGTGTTTTTCTTTTTTCTCCTCTTTTTCCTGACAGGTGTTTTCAAACAGCGATGAAGCTCCCATCAACAAGAAGCTTCCCAAAGAGCTTCTACTTAGGTAAGATTACTCACACAGTTTATCCAAGTCAATGCTGGTTTGGTCAGGGATATCCATTAGCTGCAGTAGCCTTGATCTACTGTTAGTTTAGAAGCACACATGTCTACCGTGATGGCTTTGGTATGATGCATGTCTTAGGCCTCGGTGAGATGTTTTTGACCGTTTGACCTAGAGACCGACATAATGTCCCTGGGCAGCTGTGGATGACCCATAAATCGGACACATGCGGTCATGCGTGCACAGTAACCATCCTTCATGTTCATATGCTTTTGTAAATTCAGCTTTAAGAAGATCATACACCTGCACAAACTATAGCTATGAACTGTATATTTTTGTATGCGTTTTTGCGAACCTTTCAACACCCTTGGGCCTATGCAAACTGTATGTCTGTCTATGTGCGTTCTATAAATAGCCTTGTCTTCAATGGTGGGGAATTCTGTAGTGCTGTGCTCACTCCTGCTCCAGCTGTGCTCTACTGAGAATACCAGTATGCCCATTATAACCAGCACACTCTACTCCACATAAAACATGCACTTCAGTAACACCAGTGCATGACCCAGTGTTGTAACACTGACTGTAAATAGGACTTTGAAACCGTGGAAAGTGGGTTAACTACATGTTCATGGTACATATTGGTTCACATCTTTTCTCGCTGTTTGTGCAAGGTTTATAGATAAAAAAAAGTTATGAATGTGTTCTGATGGAGTAATGCTGTCTATTTTTTTCCACTATTAATTTGTTTATTGTGATGTTTTTTTTGCTGTAGAGGACGTTTAAACTAGGAAGTTCCTCTGTTATATTTAAGTCAGCAGGATAAACTGAAAACGCAAACAACCAGAAGACTTTCTTTTCAGGTTTATGTTTTCTTTGTAGGTTTATGTAGTAATCTTAAAAAAAATATGGAAATATTTTTGAAGGGCCTAAATTAAGTGTAACTACAGACATCAAATTTGCAATCTACTTTACTATATGAAAAATCTTTCCCATAAACAAGTTGTTTAGGGGCCAGTTCCTCTTAGTTTAGAGTGTATATTTAGGTCTTTGTTCATAATGATCTTCTGTTATATCAGTAGAAAAATGTTGAGAAAGTTCATGCATCCTTAATATTGTGTAATGTCAACACAAAACAACATGCATGTGGTGTCATGACATTAATATATAAATATAGTAATTTTCACACTAGGTGCAGGTACTCTTCGTATGGTGTCTGAAAGTTGAACATCAGAGAGCAGAGCTGAGGTACAGGCTCCAAAACACTGACTCAGCAGTCGCTCCAAAAAACAACCAAATTCATGTCTGACTGGTGTTACCATAGCAACTACTGCTAGACTCCGTGAAGGCCCTACTCTAAATCTGGCCACGCTTCAGAGACCAGCTTTACATTTTGTTAACAAATATGAATATGATCCTAATGCCTCTTTTGTACCTTAGAAAAACCTACACGACAGAAGCTTGATTTTGCTGAACAGTCAGGGGCTCCAAGTATCCACAGGTTTTATGATTTGTAGTTGTTAGGCTTCACCGGGACAAGTGTCAGGGCATTTCTGATTTATCCTTGAAGATCAACTGATTTTTAAGTACTTTAAAAACTTTGAGTTTTTGTTTTTATTAGTGTTGTGAATACAATATCTTAAAGGGAGGGTATGGAGGCTGAATGAAATGAAAACATTCACAGCTTTGCCGTGATGTCCAATGTTTTTGAACTATTATTAGTAAAAATAATTTTGATTTTTGTTTGTTGTTGACTGAATGTCTGTACACAGACACTTATTACATTTGAAATAGAAATTCTGCACACCCTCCCATAAAATAGTGTTTGTTTTTTTGTTTTCTTTAAGATCCAAGATTAGATGATTGTTTATTCTCAGATAAATCCATCTTAAAATCACGATTACTCTTTGATTTATATCTGGATTATATCTTGACTCGAGATGTTGAGACACCGAAGCCGCAGCTGAAGTTAGTTTAACTTCCCTGTTCACAATCTGTCACAGATCATTAATGATGAAGGAACTTGTTTAAAGGACCACTTTCACTTAAAATAGAAAGTCACGTTCTGTTTGATTATAGCTGACGTTAAATCAATGATTTGCTAGAGACTCATTGACTGGTTAATAGAAAAAAGATCAATGAGTATGCTGGATTCACGGACTCTGCTTTTCTTATTATGTTCAATATTATTTCAAGTACATGGAGCAAATAATAGATTTGTATTATTTTTGCCTTATTTTGACACGAGACACTTATAGATTATACAGTGAGGACATGTCCTGACATGCCCTGACCCGGCCCATATAACAGACAGCCTTTGTCTGATCCTATATGAAGGGAACAATGGCTGGCTCCTGTTTCCTACTGTTAAAAGAACGTTAAACCCCAGTTGCACCAAAGCATTGACAACACCACAGACTCTACTTTCTATATTCTACCACTATGTCCAAACAAACTCTGAACCAGTTATAAACTAGAAATAAACCAGTTCTGAAAAAGCACTCTAATTTAGTGTAAATGGAGAGAAGGTGTAAGACCATGAAGCAAACTAGGATACTACGAACAGTAGTAGTTAGTAGTTCTCTTTCTACAAAAGACTGCCGGCAGTGAAGCCACCAGCACACAGTACCACAGACTCACTGTTCACTGTACTAGATGGTATATCTGTGAGTAGAAGCTTATGTACAATGCAAACATAGCATAAAATAAATATATCAAATATTTTACATATATACCAGTCCCTAGCGGCCTGTGGCCTTGCTTGTTAGAGTGCCAGAGATTACTCATTGGCAGATTAATGGATTGAGCTGACCCAGTAGCCTGGTGCATGCGGCCCTTTGTGGCACATTGTTTCACAGCTCAAACACAAGTCGTCTGTGGGGCTCTCCTGCTACTAGCAAACACAGGGAATTGTTCTCCACAAATACTACAACATCCATGTTTAGGGGCTTACAAAAACCTAAATAAAATAATTTATTTGCAAAGAAACTCACGGCATCTTTTGTCTCTCTACAGAATATTCTCCTATCTTGATGTGGTTACACTATGTAGGTGTGCCCAAGTATCTAAGGTAAGTAGAACCTTGGACGTGCCAATTTACTAACTAATCAATTTTCTTAACTTTTAGCAGAATAGTTGTCAAATTCTTCCGAAAACCCACACAGTGCCATCTGTTGGATAGCTGCTTTGCTTTAGTGCACTCTAGCTGAAAGCCATTTATGAATGAGCTTTCTGTGGATAATGACAAAGGCTTGGCACGTGAACTGTGGACTCAGAGCTGGAGAGGCCAAAATTTTACAGCAACATGGATTCCTGTTGCATAGTTATTTCACTTAAGCTTGTATTATTTTTAATATGTATTCAGGGTTACAGTTACAGCCGTCTAAAAGTTTGTGCAAGTCATGTGTTAGTGCTTGGCGTGCTCTCACTTTTTATGATAAGCGCTCCCACCTCTGCCTGACCTAGTTGTGTCTCTCTGTCCATGACCCTCTCAGGCGTGGAATGTGCTGGCCCTGGACGGCAGCAACTGGCAGAAGATCGACCTCTTCAACTTTCAGACCGACATCGAGGTGAGGCTTGACGGGGCAGGAGGGCAGATGAGGGCAGAACCATTGGGTGTGTTACAGTGTGAGCGTGTTCATTCAGTAGCATTATCTGGCCCGCAGCTTAGTGCTGGGTCAGTAGGCTTTGGTGCCGACTATGATGTCACAGTTTATCCTCTGTCCTGTGACCTAAGTCTTGTCTCTTCTTCCTCCTTTTTCTCTCTGTGCAACATTTTAGACAGTATAAGAAGTGGCAGTGTGTGTATATGATACTAGCTAGATACACTATAAGCACACGAATAAGGCAAGTTTAGTTTATGAAATTTCAACCAAATGAATCATTCATCACTGCAAATCTTTTAAAAAATACTCTTAAAATGTTAAAATCCCGCCTGTGTGTCATTCTTCTCAATATCTTCTTTCATTATCGGTTTTAATGTGTTTCTCAGGGCCGGGTGGTGGAAAACATTTCGAAGAGATGTGGGGGCTTCCTGAGGCAGCTGAGCCTCAGGGGCTGCCTGAGCGTGGGAGATGCCTCAATGAAGTAAGATTCTTATTGTCTCTCAGCCGTGAAACTGTTTATAACTGTGTGGCACCGTGTTTTCCCTCAAAATATATTTTAGTTGGTTTTATTATTACTTGCTTTTCATATAAGACAACTTTCTCTTAAATCTGGTGTGTAGATTTAATCCCTACATGGTAATTCTGCTGTACACAGTAATTGCAGTGCATCAGTAAATGTTGTGTTGGTTGTTGAATTTGTTTGACCTACATCCGTTCAGTCGGTAAGGCACTAAATTGACCTCGTAAGGCAATAAAGTTTACCTTAATTGTTGTATGTCGTGCAATATCAATGTGTTATTTATTATTAATATTTGTTTTTAATATCTGTTATTTCAAAATCTGCAGCATGTCACAACACATAAAACAGTAGAGATGATGACATTTTAAAAATTTTTTAAAATGCTCCTTATTTTTCATTACAGGACATTTGCACAGAATTGTAGAAATATAGAAGTGTTGAATTTAAATGGCTGCACCAAGATCACGGACAGCACCTGCCTCAGCCTCAGCAAGTTCTGCTCTCGACTCAAACACTTAGATCTCACGTCCTGTGTGTCCATCACCAACCACTCCCTCAAAGCTCTCAGGTAGCACACGCTGACAAACAGGGACCTCTATCATACTTATATCATGTGGTATTCATAGATTAACACTGACATGTATTTTTCAGTGATGGCTGCAGGCTCCTGGAGATGTTGAACTTGTCTTGGTGCGATCAGATCACGCGTGATGGTATTGAGGCCCTGGCACGAGGCTGTAGTGATTTAAGAGCACTGTTCCTCAGAGGTTGCACACAGGTAACACTAGAGTTTGTTTCTTCACTTTACTGCTTAACTGCTTGTCTATTTTATCATTTGCACTGTATTGCCATTTATTATTATTTTTGCTTTTAATGAGTTGAATTGCTAAAAATAATATGTAAAATATATCTCCAAGAATTCCCTTTGTGTATCAAGTCCAATACTTGTTCACTCTCTTTTGTCTTCCTTGAAACTTTCTCAGCTGGATGATGGAGCATTGAAACACCTTCAGAAACACTGCCCAAAACTCACCACCATCAACTTGCAGTCCTGCACAGTAAGACAAGCCATGTGATAATAAACGTTGTGTGTGTGTGTATTTTTACATGATTGTTTGTCTTTTCTTGCAGCAAATAACAGATGACGGCCTGGTCAGTCTTTGCAGGGGTTGTCCCAAGTTACAGATTCTTTGTGTGTCTGGGTGCAGTAACATCACTGATGCCTCTTTAACTGCATTGGGACTCAACTGTCCCAGACTAAAGTAAGAATCTTTTATTATTATATTGTTAATTTCTTATTGTTTATCCTTTTTTGTAATTCTTTATACTTGTACCTGTATTTAACACTGAAAGATAGTTTGCATACATTCCGCCACTAAGCTACTGCTGATTTTAGAGTACTTATGCATATACTATCTGTGTTTGTTTTTAGAATACTAGAAGCTGCTCGATGCTCCCATGTTACTGATGCTGGGTTCACTGTTCTTGCAAGAGTGAGTAAAAGTTTTCTGATTTGGTTTACCTTTACATGCATCATTGTTATTTCTACATATAATGTTTTAATGTCACTTGTTTTTTCTTATAGAATTGTCATGAGCTTGAAAAAATGGACTTAGAAGAATGTATTCTGGTAAGGGCTACTTTTAAGGGCTGAACATTATTTCAGAGTAAAAAATATTTGGTCCATCTTATACAATGTTTAATATGTGAATGAAGATAAGATAAAAATGAACAATTATACTATAAATTAATACCAATAAAGGCATCATAGTAAAGCATTTTTGCTTTCCACAGGTGACAGACAATACCTTGGTTCAACTGTCTATCCACTGCCCTCGCCTACAAGCATTGGTATAACATTTATCTTAACCTGTGTGACTGGCTTCTGTGCTGCATGTATTCTGATGTCTCTATTGTGGTCTAGTCCCTGTCACACTGTGAGCTGATCACAGATGATGGTATTAGAGCTCTGAGCAGCAGCACCTGTGGCCAAGAGCGCCTCACAGTGGTGGAGCTGGATAACTGCCCTCTCATCACAGACGTAACGCTGGAACACCTCAAGAGCTGCCATCGTCTGGAGCGCATAGAGCTCTACGACTGTCAGCAGGTCACACGAGCTGGCATCAAGCGCATTCGGGTGAGGGGATGTTGACCTGTAGGGCTGTTATTTCAATTTACAGTTGAATTATCAGGCTTTAAACTTTTAATATTTACTTGTTGTGCTTATTCCAAACCAAACTTGTGTGTGATACTTGTCCATTTCATATCCAGAAGTTTAGATAACATAATGTAGATTACATTGTTTGAAAAAAACATGAAGTAGAAAACTAGGTAAATGCAAATGTATGTATGTTTTATTTTAAAATCTTATTAATTGATTGGCATATACAAACGGTCAACCTCAGTCAAACAAAATCTGCACCACCCATCTCAACCTTTTCCATTTTCTTCACAGGCTCACCTCCCTGAGATCAAAGTCCACGCTTACTTTGCTCCAGTGACTCCGCCTCCCTCTGTGCACGGAGGCAGCCAACGTCTGTGCCGCTGCTGTATCATCCTCTGACAGTGGAGAGCCAGGGGGGGCCACCTCTGTCTACAGGTCCTGCTGCTCTGAAATCGGGGAAAAGGGGCTGGGATATATGTTAATGTTTGGGGCAGGGGGAGGGCTGGACCCACTCACTTCTCCTGATCAATATATTGACTGGTCGCCTCTGATTTGCGGATCAGTTGTACCTGCCCCTCCTCTCACGTCGTTACTCAGTGCTGCAGAAGCCCAAGATTTATGTTTCGGACAAATCACAGATGGATGGACTTTCTCTGCATTTTCTCATTCTCACTTCAAAAACTAAAACTGACTTTCACCATAATGCTCTGTACACTCCAGCGACCCAGGCCTTGGGTAAATAAGGCTAGAAGAGCAGACTAAGAAGTAGTGTCTGAATGAAAAAAAAAAAACTCGACAATGCATCATGTTCAAACTGAAAAATATAAGTGTCTCTTTGAGGACTATCATCTCAACCAATCACTTAACACCTCTACTCTGTGGTCACCCTGTGAATTATTCTGACCAGTAAACAACCATCATGTTGGACAAGGAGAGCTGAGAAATGCATTGACCCTCTGGAATACTGTTATACTGAAACCTCTGTGTGAGAGAGGGACACAGGAAATGGACACGCAACATACTTGTGCATCTAAAAATACTTATGTTGAGATTTTGTTATGTTTGTACAGAGAATGTTTTGCAATGATAAAAGATTACACTTACGGTAACTCACTCACAAAATAAGAGTGGGTAAAAAGATTTAGTTTTATTTTACCATTTCTTTTCAGTGCTTATTGTAATTGGTGATGCCTGTCTATCCAGATTGAAAGATCAAATGTTTTTCTTTTGGAAATAGAAGAGAAATATGATGTGGAAAAAGTGGACCTATGATTCAGAGACTTGATGTCAGAAAGCATTATGTTGAGTTTATTTGCTACTGGGATAGACTGGGCTCTCTGTACTGCGTGGTTCTGTTGGCTTGTAGGCCCTTATCAATCCTGTCAGTAGCCTGTGCACTAGCTCCTACCTGAATACTTAAGCATTTGTTTACATCCTGGGATTAGATTAGCATTACAAACATGTTTACAAGAGTAGATTTCCAGTCCCTAATTTCTTAGAGGTGACCTTAGTAATATCGATGGGGGAATTGTACCATGATTTTCAATAGAGTCAATAGAGTAATGGGTCTGCTGCCTGTATCTGGATATCAATCAAGGCTAATTTTAGTGCAACTTTGCCTCAGTGAAATTTAAAAATTGGATTCGCCTAAGACATTTAAGGTTATGTGCCAAGGCACCTCGACATAGTGACAATCATATAACCTGAAGTATTTAAAATATGTGAATTAGGTGATGATTATTGTAACATAAATACATAGACTGCATTGAATATTTCCAGCCTTTCAACCTAAAGTCCTTTCATTTTAAATATGTATGCCTAACGTCACATGTCTTGCACAGTAGTAGGTTTATGCTGTATATCATATTTTCTGGGAAAATATGATATGTACAAATTGGAGAGGCACAGACAAAGTTCAGGCAGCCATCAGTATTGATTCATCAGTCTGGGAAGTAGTGTCAGCTTGGAGAGATGCACAGGGCTCTGGAAAGAAATAAAACAATAATATCTAAACTAACTAAACAGAGCAGAAATAGTTCACCAACTGTGATACTTGCCCTCTCTCTGACTGTTTTAACAGTTTTATGTTTGGAAAAATAAATACATGGAAAAAATAAACAATAAATGCAAAAAGAAATGGTGACATGTCTGTTTTGTCACAGTTATTCACAAGTTACAGTTAATTGTAAGCCAGGGATTTCCAAACTGTGAACTGGGGCCAGATTGGGCCCTCTGACCATTTTTGCCTTGTGTCTTGAGTTTATCCTGCTAAATGCATTCATTTGAATTATTCACTGTATTGATCATCCGTCTGTGGCTCTTAATGTTTCATCTGAGTTTCAATCCAGTTTCAATATGCGGATTTTGATGAGAACAGTTTTGAACATCCCGCTTAAAACGCTACAGTCTGAACAAGCACTGCACCACAAGGTGTCAGCAAAGATCTACAACTGTAATAAACACGCCCAGTGTTTAAATGTAAAAGTTTATCTGTCACAAGTTATTTAAAACGGATTATGTGAACCGGCTAAAAGATACTTAGTTTAATAATGCATCTTGTACCGCAAATAAGCGCAAACGCGTGCCTTCAGTAACATGTTTATTTCAGATTTTACGTCCGGCATCATGTTGGACAGCTGTGCGGCGCCAAGGACCCAGCCCTGATCGGTGATCGGTTGCGCCTCTCCGCAAACTGCGGTCCCCGGCAGGTTCACTAGACAGGGTTACCTTGAATTGGCGCTTAACTGCGGATTACAGAGAAGAATCTTACTGTGTCGCTGGATCGTTTCACTTTGCTGGAAGTTTTTTGCAACTTTACCGGTCAGGCCCAGTGTCCGCGGAGCCTCTGGACATGTACAGACCGAAGTGAAGCCCGGCGCGGGGCCTCGAGCTCAGACTAGCGTTAGCTCAGCTAGCTCTTGTTTGGGTCGCTACGCTAATAACCGACCTGCTGTTTTTATTAGCAGAACAGACAGCCCAGACTGCCACTTTCTTTGGAAAATCCCAACATCTCTATACGGAAGTGCTTTTAAGTTTTATGTTAGCTCTTTGCTTGACCGTCCTAAAAACAAGGAAGGATAGCTAACCTTGCTGTGTTTAAAGTTTTATTTGTTCTGAAAGATGTTTTGTGGATGAAGTATATAACAAGAAATTTGCTCGTTAACAACATACATGTGCATCAAATTTAAGAGTTTTGTTGCCCACACCCAGAGTGCTTCTTTACGGGAGTGCGCTGCTCAGCTCGAGCCCTGACTCTGCTCCCGCTATCTGCAGTCTGCGGCCAGCTCCAGGGGCTGGCCTCACGGCAGCGAGTGCCCAATGGAGGAACATGACAATATGGACTATTTCTACCAGCAGGTAGTACAGAAGGACGTATCCCGAAGGTTACAGGTCGGCCAGGATCTAATTGATTACCTGAATGACCCACAACGCTCCCCGGACGTAGAGCAGGACAAACCCCGCTTAGACAAGACGATAGACGAGCTAACGGGATGGATCAACTCCAGCAATTTCAAGGTGAGTCTTTAGGCTTTCAGTGGACAGAAGTTAATAGTGGCTCTGCAGTAGCTTTAATCTCGGACAATAACATTTTAAGTTTTGGACTGACTCCAATGTTCCAACGATAAATGTATACACTTTTCTTATTTCATTAGATGTTTATTTCCAGGTTAAAAACTCCCTTGTTTGGGGTGAGACTGTGGATAATGCAGTACATTTCTGGGGTGTGTGGTGTTCTTTATAATGTTGACATTGCCAGTATAGTGGGCATGTGAGGAGACCCATTGTCAGAACTGTAGCCTTCTGAGCAGAGGGGGAGGGGCCTGTAGACTCCTTATTATGACATATGCCTTTTCTCCATCCTTCCCCCCTTTTTCCATCTGTCTGCTTTACCAATCATGTCTGATCTGTAATATATTGGCCCATGAGTAGTAGTCTTATTTCAGATAAGTAACGTTTTTGCCACCAAAGTCAAGACAGGCCTGAACGTGCTTACAGTTGATTACCTTTTCATAACGCCTTTGTATTTAAGTTTAGGCTGATTTAGGCCGTGGATTAGACTTGAATATCTTATTCTTTATCTTGTGTGATTTATTTACCAGTGAACTGATGTGTTTCTTCTTCTTTGTTTCTGTACATGTGTGCATCACCATACTGTGAGCCAGATGTTTTCAACACATTAGGCTAATCAAATATAAGCAGCAGCTTTCTGTTGTACCATGCCAGAGAGGAAGGCGCTGCTAGCTGTAATATGCTGAGTCAGCTCCAGAGATGAATGTCTGGACCAAGAGGTGTTGATGCATTGATGGATGAAGGGGAATGCAGCACGAGAATACAATTAAAGAAACAGACTTGGGATATTTTTTCCTGGTAAACATAATGGCACACAGAAATACACAAATTCTTTGCTTCCTGGGAAATATGATCTCATGCACTCAGTCCCATTACACATTACTTTGAGTTTTGTAATTGGCAAAAATGTATTTTGTAATCAGTTGTAGGCCGTATGAACAGTGTACGGCTAGGGGTGTGCTAAAATATCGATACACCGATATATATCGATATTATTAAAATCGATACAGTGTCGATTCTTTGTTTCCTAGTATCAATATCGATATTCCCCCCACACGTTACTCTTTACGGGTGAAGAGAAGCAAGCGAAACGAAAATGTCAGAAAAAATGTTTCAACCGCCTTCCTCCCTCTAGTTAGAAACATGCATTAATCAAAAAGCACTTCATTGTGTTTTTTAATCTTCAATAAATGGAAGATAAATGCACCATTTATTTATTTTATTTTTTTTTGTGAAAATTGGGTTGACCATTTAAGTAAGGTTGAAGGCCTTTATTTTTTTCTGAATCGTATCGTATCGATTTGAAATATATCGTATTGTATCGAAATGGCACTGTATCGAGATGCGTATCGTATCGTGGACTGTGTATCGAGGTACGTATCGTATCGGCAGCTTTTTGGTGATACCCAGCCCTATGTACAACATTTAAAAGGAACCTTGCACCATTTGTGTATAGTGATGATTCTTTCACTCAATGCATTTAGTGTCTTTGTAGACATAATAAATATTACATGGAGCTTTTAAGGACTGATGAGTCAGATCATTGGACAGGAGGCCCTGGTCCAAGATAAAGGGCACACACTTTTGTGACAGGATTTGACTTAATAGGCTTTACTTAAACAGTAAGAACATTGACAAAAGGCAAATGGGTATTTTATTTCACATTCAAAATATTATGGTGTTAATGTGGGAGGTGTTCGTGTTGACTGGAAAACCTCTCTTGAGACTGTGTGCACTGTGCGAAACAAAGGAATGATGTAGCCTCCATATGCCACCTAATTTAACATCAAATCTAAACTGATACTTGAATCCAGGTTTTTATCACCGGAGTAACATGCTTTGTACTTATACACAGAGTATAATATTGGACAGATATTGTATTGTAACAGCTGCTCTTTTCAGCTTCCCGTCTAGCTGGAAAGTACCACCCTCAAAAAGAGGATCTGGAGACACAAAAACAACTAACACACACAACAAACACAAAATATACAGTTCAAATAATAAATAAGCAAGTAAATAATTGGAGACAAACAATGTTATTACATGGAGTCCAAAGGGGTCCGAGCATGACATGACAGATTCAATATAACAGGGTCATGGCAGAAATGGAGTGAAATGTAGCAGCGCTGTATGAAAGACGCCTTTGCTCTGTGTGCTCCAGTGCCTCACTGTACACATGATGGGAGGTTGATTTGAAGGGCATGAACTTCCAATTTAAGTCCAATAAGATGCATTATTTTGGCTCGGAAATATTCATATATTTGTTATGAGAAAACAAGATAACATAGACAAAAGTTCAAAATGAATTGTTTTACACGTAAGTAGGCATTCCTCTAGATCTAAAGCAAAATATATTTTTACACGAGAAAATTGTAGCACTGGGAGCCATTAATGTTGATGTTTTTACGTAACATGCCGTGGGCCTGTCTGAAATCCAGAGTAAACCTTGTACGTGGCATGAGGCCTATTAGCAAACTAAGCCACCTTAAGTAGTAACTTCACAATGGACCATTCATTCTGGACTAGCTTACTTTCAACCCATCACAACCACCATGTTTTCATCAAGGCCATGTCCACAGAACTGTACTTTTCAATGACTATATATTGACTATGTGTGTAAACATCATACTTTCTCTATTCTTTTATCCAGTCCATTACTAGGCCTATTACGATAACAAATTTTGAAGCACATTATAATGCTACAGAGAAATACTGCCATAAACAATAATGTTGAAACTACTTTATTTCTCTGTCACAATAAAATTGAAGCAGGACTATTAAAAGGCTTGAGCTCAAACAAATAACAGAATTAAGTATTAATTAGCCTTAAAACCCTCTACAGCTCAGAGCTTATCGAATTACAACAAAAATAATAAAAATCTTATCACTATTGCAAAGAGACTGTAGACACGATAAATGTATTGTTTCAGCTTCATATATTGAAATCGATATAGTTATTATCATGACAGGCCTATCCAATACATTTATTTTCTTCAAAGTGCGCCCCCTATACCTGTTTCTGATAATGGCATATGGTTGAAGGCCCTAGCTCGTTAGGGTGCTTGGTACCGAAGGGGGAGGGGAGTCCCGTTTCTCTGGTTTCCTCTTTCTCCTGCTGTTTTCCATCTTTACTCCAAAATTAGGTCAAGAAGGAGTCATCTCATTCAACCAGCTTGTGGTGTTTTTCTCCAGGTGATTTTCTGGTGACGTTATTTGGCTTCCATGCCAGCTATTTCGCTGCATTTCCCCAGCCTTTGTATCTGATGTTACCTGGCCTGGCTCCCCTTTGTCCAAATAAGGAAAAATGCTAAAAGAGGCATTTCGATATAGGAAAGTAATGTTTGAATGTGGTTTTGAAAGCTGTTATGACCACATCTTTGCCAAGACAAGCATTCCAGTGGCACAGCACAGTGTGGGATGTGATTCTAATCAGAAACGCAGTGGAAAAGTCAGCTTTACTCTACGGAGAAAAAACATGGCTCCCTTCACAAACTCGAGTCACAAGCCAAATAGTATTTACTATGGCAAATCCCAGTGATGACAGGCTAAAGGGCTGGGAATTACATTAGGCATGCTCTTCTAAACTAGTCTATAAAACAACAATAAGTCAAATTAAATGACTTTTTCACATCATACCCGCTGTTAACACAACAATAACACTTTTGTGGTAGCTATACTAAGTGCAGGGATTAGCCCAAAAAGTTGTTGTTGCAATAAAATTAGCCATTTGATTATGTGGTGACACAACTACAAGTCTGTCTGGCAAACCACTACCACTCCAACAATAGTAACTTGTCACTTTCACCTTTGTCTTGACAGTTTTTATTCATGAGATCTAAGCAAGATGGCACCGGTTATTTGTCAAAATATATAATCTTTTGAATGGAGAAAATTCACTGTCCTCAAATCAGGAATGATTTGTTTGCCTAAAACATGAATATAATAAATATCAAAGCTTGATGCTGCATTGTATTAAAAGCAAAAGTGTTTATTTTTGTGTAATTCCTTTATAACAAATAATTTTCTGTTTTAGGTGGCACTTCTGGGGATAGACATCTGTGGCGCATTCGTGGATCGAATGGGAGAACGGTTCAAAGGATACTTAGGCACAGGTGAGAACATAACTGTATGATTGTTTTTTTTTTAAAGGTTGATTTCAAACAACGTGAAATAACCAAAGCTAAAACACAGCTGCAAATTTAAAAGGGCTGTACCAATTTTTTTATTTATTTTTTTATCCTCTGTAAACCAGGAAGTAGCACTCTGGCCTCTGAAAGTTGTGAAATGCACTTATGAACTCATCACAGATAATATTTAGGATGCTAGGAATTTGTTAAGAAAGTGAGAAATAACTGGACTGCTGCGAACAATTTAAAATGAAATGGTTCCGTTTGTCATGCTTTTTAAGGTACATGTGCCTTTCAGTCTATTTATACCTATACTGTACCTTTTATTTCTGAGTCTACTTGTATGTTGTTCCACTTCCCCTGGTGTTGTTGTTCCTTGTCCATTGTTCCCTCACCCATGATTCATCGTAGTCCTCATTTTTGTCTATTTTAGGTTGTTCAAATGTCTGGCATATTGCCGTTTAGTTCATTACACCCAAACTACGCCTAAGTCTCATATGATTTCATACACCAGATCCTGTATCAGATTTTCCTTTGTGTTTGTGAGTGGCGGTAGTGCTAGCAGCTGTCTTTGTCAACTAGACTGGCTCCTGATGCCAACAAAGTCCCACTTCTCAAGAGCGCAGCTTTGGAGCAGCTTATCGTGACGTGCAGTGCAAAGTCTGCAACCGCAAACCCACAAATATACTCAACCTTGGGCAGCTGAGTGCGTGAGCCCACCGCTGTCCTCGCTGTGTGTAATGAACTGTTTCAGGTTGACGGTAAAAACATGGATGACATTTGAAATCGTCCACCCTGTGTCTGACTTTCCTTTCTGTTTTCCTGTGCTCTCAAATTTCCACTTTGCTTCACTCCTCCTTCTCCGCGGCTCTCAGAGGGGAGGAAGATGAGATCATTGAAACTGAGCAATTGTATTGATCCAAAGCCTCTGCTCTTTCCACGCCGCTGCTCTTGTGTGTTGCATTTGTGTACATGTTGACAATACGGGCCACAGTACTCCCAGCAGTTTGTGTCATCCCATGAAAATTACAGTCTGCTGGTGATTTGATGACGTGATCTCATAATAAAAGGATAGGTGGTTTTGTCATTATTGCCCAAAACAATACAGACATTTAATATCTAAGTCTTTTTAATCTGTGTTTGATGCGGCTGGTATGACCAGTTGTTTGTTTTTAAATTCTGTGTTTCCAGTAGCAAACAGTAGCAAAGTAGCAAACAGAATCTTGTACCACAGGATGTTTTTGGTGCCATTTTGCTGACTAAATTGCTGAGGTCATTGTGGTTGTGTCCATTTAAATAGTCTACCAAATGTAGCCTAGTATTTATACACCTGAAGTAACATCTGAAAGGAAACAAAACTCCTCTTGGCATTTTAAAGGTCCGATTCTACACTAAATGGATTATTGTGAACTTTAATCCATGTTAGATGCTGTTACCTCCTCAAACACATACCTGGAACTGTGTTATGTTTCAGTGACACACGTTTGAGTAATATAATCTAATCTATTAGTCTGTCTACATCTCCAAAATTCCACCTTATGATTTCACGCTGTGGTAGTTTTCAAGTTAGCAACCTTTTACCTTCTGTTCAGTAGAGATTGGCAATTCCAGGGCTGAAATCATCCAAATGATTCTAATGAAAGTGTATGGAGTTTCAAAACACAGTGGAGCACTTCTTTTATCACCACATGACATCACAAGGTGGACAGGGTGTTTTCTGTTTGAGAGAAGGAACACAGCCTAAATATGCAGGTTTTGTGTATTTAAATATGGGTGAATGCAACAAAACATCTGTGTTTTAGATGAGGAAGCAACATTGTAACATGGACAAAAAATAGAGTAATATGAGCCCTTTAAATCTTAAAGATCCACAGCCCATGCAGTGCAACATACTACAGCATGACGCAGTCTGTGGTGACACAATGGCCCACTGTCATTTCAATGTTTGAGGGTTTTGTCTTTGTAGTCAAGGCAACCAGCTGTTATGCTAACATAATGCACGCTCATGCAAAGTAGAGAAAAAGGGCAGATGACATCACTGTGTTACTCCCTAATTGATGCTGCAGAGAAGGAATTTGGGTAGGAGTTTGTCTACTCTGACTTAGTTAAACCCCATGCTCTTAAAATGTATTTTTAAAAACGTAAATCCTAATAGGACTGAATGATTTTTAAAAATATCGTATTGCAAATGCTTAAACAAGTATTCATTCAATTGCATTTAAGAGTAGACTGAAAACTGACCTATCACATTAATAAAAAATCCCACACATTTGTAACTGAAAGAAGACATAAACATTGAAGTTACTTTTGCCAAGTAGTATACACAATAAAACCAAATGGGGATGGGACATTTTCATCATGGCTGGGTAAATCATTTCAGTTCTTTTTTTTTATTTTTTATTTTTTTTAAGTTCAGTAAGTTTATTCAGACACAAAAGAAAAGAAAATTAAATAAAGCATTATAAGTTACATGCACAAACTTAGTCAGTATGACTGAAAGGCATTGGCTGAAGCTTATTTATGCCTGCCTATTTCCACATGTGAAAAAAAGTATACATAACAAGAAAAAAAACAACAAAAAAAACAGCAATTACAAATAAATTTATAATACAGAAGAAAACAATTATTTTTATATTATAGTTACCTATTATTTATATAATTTTCGTCATGGCTGGGTAAATCATTTTAATGTTGGGAATTTTAATTGCAATTCTTTAAATTGCATTGTTTGGGGCTGAAAGATAAATCATACCAATCTTGCATGTTTCTTTGTCTTTCTTTGGCCCACGTTATGATTCACAGTTGTGGTTAATGCAGTTACAGTCACACATTTGTCTTACTGTTTGGATGTTGATGGAGCAGTTGTAAGTTTAAATGAGTGTGACATGAGTGCAGTTCATGCTCTTGACATAGTTTTAGTTACGGTCCATTTCTCATTTGTCCTCACTTCATCCTTGTCTGATCACACAGACTTGGCCCAACACACATTTCATAGGTCAATTGTTGATCTAAAAACACTACATTTTCTTCCTTGTTGTTATTCACTTTTTTTCCAATGTCCATGATTTGACCCTTTCTCTTTCTGGCCTTGTTTGTAGTGTTGCCAGCTCTTGTGGACCGACTGGGAGATGGGAAGGATCAGGTTAGAGAAAACAGCCAAGCTCTCATCCTCCACACTATGGAGCAGACTGCCTCACCCATGGTAAGACTCAAATAAACATGCTTTTTTAAGTCGGAGTATCTTGTCCTTGGTAGATAAAGCTTGTGGATTATATAAATAACAAATGCAGGTCATCCTCTGTGAATTAAATGAAACTCACATGATAATTTTTAAGCAAGATATGCAAAACTGTACTCACAATATCTTGGTTTTATATTATATTTATGGTTAGAGTTAGAAGCTACTCATGGCTATCTCTGAACCCTGTGCAATAAATCGAATTTAAAATCATGATTTCTTTACTCTCTATTCAGGTACAAAGATGATAGCCTTTATGATGGCCTTTACTTTCTCTAAAGGTCAACTTTTAGAGATAATTGTTCAAAAGCATTTAAATTAGGTGCCAAATAATTGTGATTATGATTTTGTCCATACTCAAGCAGCCCTAGTATCAATATTAAGGGAAGTATTCTGTGTTGTTTTGCAAAAGTAAAATGTGTTTTTATCCCCCTCTTCTGGACAATGTTGGAGCTGCACATGCTATGTCAACTCTGCTTTGTCTTTTCACAGACAGACTTTTGCTCTATAATCTGTTCACTCCCCTGTGACCACAGTACATTGTGTGCCTGTTTAACTGCTTCTTTTCAAGTGTATTCTATTCATTCATGTGTCTTTCTTTGTGTCTTTCTGTTCCTCAGTATGTTTGGGAAAGGCTGCTCCCTGGTTTCAAACACAAGAACTTCCGCAGTCGAGAAGGAATCTGCCTTTGTCTCAGTGCCACCATCACCACGTGAGTAGCTTCCTTTTTCACTCATGTGTACTTCCTGGTTATATTTAAAGATCAAATTATTTTTAAGTTTTCATTTTAGATGCAAATCAATCATGTAGTAAACATGTAGTATTTGTGTCACATTTGTATTCCCCATGTTGTAAGATAATGTCACATTTTCTTGAAGGATGTTTGTGCTGTGAACTCCTTTTCAAGAACCCCAGTCTCCAGGATTAATCCTCTTAAGTGTTAGTGTGACTATAAAGAAGGCACGCAAGGTCCTTTAAATTGCACCATTATGGATGTATATAGATGTGTTATTGTTATGTAATCCGCCAGACTGCACAGATTTGAGTGGTTTAAGTAAATTCAAATGTTTCTTTGTTTTTCACTACTCAGGTTTCATTGCTATTTACTGTAGTATTCATTTACTAATGAAAAGTCACACCTGTTTGATGTTTGGCTTAGCTCTATGCCAGCCCCAGTCTGCATGCTTGTATTGACCAGAATATTATTTCTTTGTAGATGTGGGTCTCATACGCTGAGCCTCAGTAAACTTGTCCCTCATCTCTGCTCTTTGACTGGAGACCAAAACCCGCAGGTATGCATACTCCAACTGTATTTCTATTAGCTGCTTGTATGGCATATTTTTTATATCTCGACCCCAGTACCTACCCATATTGACCCAATAGGTATGCTGGCTGCAAAATAATACAAATGTGAATTACACTAATAATATATGCCTGCTCATTTTAGCTCACCTTTTTATCTCTTCTCTCACCTTTGTTTTGCTAAGGTATGTGGGTAAATGAATTAAAGAGCCAAAATTTTCACCCTAATCCCCAGTACAGTTTACAACAATAAGCTTAAAATGCCTCCAGTGATATGAGTGATAGGGTCATTACAGCATTATAACAGTTTTATACACCTTTTTCTGAAGGCAATGTTGTTTCATCTCTTTAAATTCAGTTTTATAGTCATTTGTCTTGTTGGTTTCTCTTTCATTATTGCTGTCATTAGCAGGAAATGGGCTCCATAAACCCCCTTGCTGCGTTTTATTGCTGAATCATAAGCATTGCACGCACCCATCTATTAACCCACACAGCTTGAGCTTCAAATCTGCACCAAAGAAAGAGGGAGAGGTTTGGTTTAACCTCCTGTGGAGTCGCATCCCGAAACCAAAATCTGCTCCTGCCTTCTACCCAATCATTATCTGCCCACACAGCTTCTTGGCCAATCAGCACGTCCATTAGTCCCGCCCACTCTCAGCTGCAGAGATCCCCTGAACGCCGACTCATCCAATCACAACACTGCTCTTCAAGTCCCATTTCTCATTTTTAAAGCTGTGTATGGAAATTAGCATTTTCATTTTCCTCGGCCACTTTTAGACCAATAACCACAGTAGTTATGAGATAGTTTATTTATACCTGTGCATCTAAATTCATGTTTTGTCTGCACTCCTCCCTTTCATTGGCATTTAATATTTTTTTAAGTATATTTTACTCTAATATTTTGCTGTTTAAAATGTTTTATTTTTTAAGTTTATTATTTTTTCATTGCAAGTTTCTCTGAATGTGAAAATAAAAATCCTTGGCAATGTTGTGCTATGTTAATCTAAAGTGAAATTTTAGTCTATGTATTTTGTGTTTTGCTTTAAGGTTCGTGAGGCCTCCATAACAGCATTAGTGGATGTCTATCGCCACATTGGTGAGAGAGTCAGAGCTGACCTGGCAAAGAGAGGACTGCCTGCTGCGCGGTGAGTCGATGTCACCCCTAAGATTGTGCTGTGATATTCCTTCTTCTGTGTCTGTGCCCTCATCCAAATCTGGGAGGGGTGATGTGTTGAGCCTTGCTGCACTGGCGCTCAGTCTGTCCCAGGCCACACCATGCACCACTGTGCCCTTGATGCACACAGAGGAACTTTATCCAGAGCACAATGCTGGAGAGAGAGAAAGAGATGGATGGGGTACAATGGCGTTTGGTCTAATCCCTCCACCCCTACCCAAAAAATGAAGACACTGCTGTTTGTCTTTGTAGTTAGGCCTGTCACAATAACAAATATATTGCTATAGATAAATATCACAATAAACAATAAATTATTTAAGTTCATTTATACCACTGACTTATTATCCTAAAACAGGAAAAATACAATTAACCCTAATGTAATGTATAAGCTGAACACAGAAATAAAAATAAAACCGACTGAAACAGTAGTTAATCTATATAACTCACAGAAGTTACTAATTCAGCCGTCTACAGCTCAAAAATGTCCTTCTAGTGCAAAGACAATATGCACACATTTAATATTCAGCCCCAAAAATGTTCTATCATATATTGTACGATTAGTCCATATCGTAATTATTAAGACAGGCCTATTTTTAATCATATGAAAAGATCCTCTGGTGTGGTTAGTCGCTGGTCGCTGTGGTTACAGGCTTGGGTTAGGGGTTATTTTGAGCACACATATCTGCTGTGAGATTCCAGCCGTTATGTATGCTGACTGTTCAAAGTCTATGAATGCTGCTCAGGCTGTGTCATGCATTGCTCATATTATGTCGATCTCCACTGTAAACATTCTGTCCGTGACTCCATGTGGGAGAAAAGAGGGGGGAGATGGAGGAGGGGTATCTGCATTAAGTGATTACAATGATACTCAATGTAAAACTGTGTTGGGTCAAACTAATTGTATATTTTAGTGGGATTCCTTATTAAAATATGTCACATCTACAGCTAAGGGGAGATGTTTTTCTGAGGGGACATTTTTCTGATACTGGGGACAACAGATGGAGATTGGCCTTTGGCTATAAACCGGTACAATACTTCTTTTTCTTTTTTTTTTTTATTTACGCATCTAAAGACACATTTTGGCATGTTTTTGTTCAATTGGCAAAATATTTTTTGTATTATCCTTACGGGAAAAAAAAAAATCACAATATGCAATTTTTGACAATATCATCTACACTACTGTATAATGTTGTAAAGTATGTGGCTTTTACTGGTTGTGGTACAATGTACAGTGAAACAAGTGCTCAGTGGAAAGCATGACCGTGTGGGTCGATATACGATCTGCTGCACTGGATCCTGGCTGGATAACGTATCACTTCTGTTACCAACGTCACGTTTTTTGCCAAAAAATGACATAATTGCATCCTTATATAATTCAATTTGATTTATATAACACATTTAAAAACAACTTCAGCTGCCCAAAGTGCTTCACATAAAAAGTAAAAAATAAAACCCCAAATATACAGATATGATACACAGGCAAAGAACAACAAAACACCAACTTACCCTGTTTAGCTAGTATTAAATGCCAGTTCACTGGATTATATTGTGTTGTTCTGATTACATTGGTTATTGTCTTTTTAAGCACCAAAACACACTGTGCGGACCACTTGACACTAAAAGGATATGGCTTAAATCTCTTGGCACTTTTCCAAGTGCTCAGAGGAATCACAGTGGCATACTTATGTTTAGGAACTGACACTGGATTAAACTTGCACAACAGACATTTACTCTATTAGTGGCTCAATGTGGCTTAACCCTGCCTCCAAACCCTCGGGCACCTGCATGTTTTCTGAATGAAACTGAAAAACAAAAGTTAAACATGTAAAACTTTCTGTAGCAAAGGTTGTTGTGTAAAGTTGTAACTGAAAATCAAGTTTCTAGACAGACAGGTTAGAGCTGTGCAGTTAATCCAAATTTAATCAAGAGTTATTTCTAATCCTCAATGATCAGCTTCTTTTTTCCCCGGGAGGTCTACTGCTAATCCTCTAACAGTATTTCATATCGGGTGCAACTCAAAATATTATTGATAGTGTTTAAATATCTGCACTCTATGGGTCCACTTTATTTGAGGGAGTTACTGCAGCTCTGTACTCCACCCAGAGCCCTGAGGTCAGCTGACCAGCTCCTGCTGCTGTGCCCAAAGCCAGCCTCAAAACCCAGTCAGATCCTCTCAGACTTTAACGCAGTTTATACTGAAAACCCACATCTTCTCCCGTGCATTTAACACAAGCTAGACAGGATATCTTGGTGTTGTATTGTTCTTTTCCTATGTATTGTGTTCTCTGTATATTTGTTCTTTGTTGACTTGAATGTGAAGTACTTTTGGCAGCTGAAGTTGTTTTACAGAACAGTAAAGGTTTAGAGTGGAGTTTCAATATTGTATATGTTTATGGAAATTAATATTGAAAGTAATTTTGTATTTGTTTTTAAGAAGACAAAATAAAAAAATGTATTTAAAATTTTGATGATCAATATGAAGAAAAAAAATAGTAAATGTTTTGCATATCACCCAGCCCTAAGACGGGTGATAGGCTCAAGATGTGGAGGAAATGTAAAGAGGCAGAGGAGTCAATGCTTTCAATTTGCTCTCTAGCCCCTCCCCCTCAGTAGTGTCTGTGTGTGGAGCGGAGGTTATGTAAAGGGTAACTCAACCTCCCGTCCCATCACACTAACTGCCCTACTTGTCAGCCTCTCACACAGGGACAAAAAGAGACTTCCTGAGATTTACCTTCTGGTATCGCCCTGTAGTGTTGTTCTCAGGGACTGTGTGTGCTCAGCAAACGCTGCGTGTGTGACAGGAGGTGGTGGTTGTCGCATGCTCGTAGCCTGCTCGGGTCTCTTCTGTTTGGCTGCCTCTCCCCCCTCCCGCGGTGCTCCCTCCCCTTCAGAGCCACTGCACCATGTTGGATACAAAGAGCCCAGAAGAGCCGTGGACCAAGCGCTGTCACTGGCATGCAAGCTAATTCTACACTGCACAGCAACGCACCAGCCTATTAATAAGCCCACTGGGAAATACAGAGACGAATGAGACCGGCCTATTTCTGGATTTACTTATACAGAAAATGGACGTGTTGAAGATAAACTGGGAATCATGTGAAAACCTGCGCGGCTGAGCAGTCCGCTAAAGCTAAACGCCACTTATCTGGAGCTCTTAAGCAGTCTGTCGTTTGGGTTGGCATCGTGACACTTGAGACAGGCACAGACTCAGCGGTGTGTATCACTCCTCATGTTTGCATACAAGGAGACATACAGTATGTTTGGGTGCTGCTGTTTGGATCGTGGTGGGTTTGTTGTTGTTTTCATGTCACCTGTTCATAGGGGTGGACGATTTTGAGGAAAATGACAGTTCTTCCAGTAGCAATAATGTTATGATGTTTTACAATCCACTGAAAAAGTGGTTAAACGTGTCTAGGTCTTGGTTAAGGTTCAAGTCTTGCACATACGTCTTTTGGCTTTTTATTTTCTTAATATGCCTACTTCGTGTGCGTTAAAATGTGTAATGTAAACAGTATGAGTCTCTTCTATCTGTGCATGACGCAAACTTAAAATTATCAATTTTGCTACAATTGTGCAATAGATCCATGACACTTAACACCAGTGCCTCATTTTACCAATGCGTCTGAACCAGTTGAATGCTCTGTGGGGGTTTTGTTGTCAGAGTGTGTGTTGCTGAGCAGAGGTGATGTGTGATAGTGTTGTTGTATTACTGAGCAGGATGCCAAGAGATCTGCTGCCACCAAAGCCTCATGACTTTGACTGGCACAGTGGACACACCCACTGCCTGAAGCCTTACACACTTAGACAGCTGATAGTCACCACTTTCACTTTGAAGTTTCCGCTGCTCCTTCAGTGGATGCTCTTTCTATGCAGTCATGATCAAATATAGTTTGTCATTCATTATCCTGTCATTCATTATCCTGCTATGCAAGCCTGATATGTTCTTGTATTTGTGTTATTTGCAGGTTGCAGACAATATTTGCCCGGTTTGATGAAGCCCTGAATTCAGGCAACATGGCTCTCAACCCAAGTCACGGTCAGTATAAACTTAGATTTAATTAATGTGTATTAGTGATCATTTTAGTGTCTTCTGCTTTTGTGTCGTTTATTTTTTATTGCTATAGATTTTTATGAGACTGTGTAACAAGTTAAATAAACTGGTTTTATTCCATACCTTATTTTATTACATTGGATAGAAAGGTTGTGTATGTTGCAATGAAGTTGGCTGTGAGGCAGCAGTGATATAAAAGCAGCCTCTCTGAACTCATACCTCCCTCCCGGGGTTTTGGTGAGTTTTATACACTGGCATTTATCATCACAATGCAGAACTGTTAATTCATTTTTATGCTTTCATTTGCTATTGCTGCTTTACTTTGAACTTTGTGCCCTGCTGTGTGAGGGAAAGTTAGATTGGCCTTTAACCTCTATCAGTTTCTTCATTTACCTGGAGGACAATTTGGCCACATGTCGCTTGGCCTCATACCTGAAGTGAAGTGTCCAGATGCTCAGTTAACCTTAGCTCAATGAGTGTTGGCCTCTACTCTCTGTAATGTACTTACTTCCAAGCTTTTCATTTAAATGGGTGTGCATACCATTTGAGAGAATAATTGAATAACTGCCTTTTATGAATTGCTCTTTGCAACTTTTCATTTGCTCACTGCCACTTGTGACTCATGTTTTGTGCAAAGCTGCTGTCTTACAGATAGAGACCTAGTGTGTCCTTGTGCAGTATCGTTTTGGACAGTGTAGTTCAGGTGATAGGAGAGAGCCTTATATCATGAGGAGATGTAGAGAGGAGTTGAGGAGGACAGAGGGTTGTTGGAGGAAGCAGAGTCACAGAGCCGTGCCTGTCACTGCCCTACCCTGATTCACCATGACCGAGACAGAGAACAAATAACAACAGAAGCGGCAAGGACAAAGGAGCAGTCGCTGATGATGGACAGGAAGTGTCTACTGATAATTCAGCATAACTATGGCACTGGGAGAGGATGCACTTGCTAAGTGTGGTTAATCTGGCTGTGGATGTTGGCACTCAGACAAAGGCTTGTAAACATATGGTTTAAAATCAGCTTAAACTTTCACCCCACATGCTCTGGCTCAGACTGTGTGGCACATGTAAAGAGGACAACATGGACTGTCCCAAATTTATCCGGTGCTGTACAGTTTTAGCCTCTGTTTGCTAATAAACTGTAGTGGTATCATTGCTAAAGACACATGAAAATCAAAATAAACAGCACAACATTCCTTATTATAGTATATTTTGGGGCCTATTTTGATGGTTTGTGTTTATTAAAAATTAAAAATAAATATTAAAAATGAAATGATACTTGATACTTGATGGGTCTTAAAGAAAAGTTGCACACACATGAGATGTACATATTTCTGTTCATTGGCAATGCACAAGTTTCAGCCCTTGCTTTTTGCTGCATGTTGTGTGAACAATCCCACTAAAATAATGGGAAGAGACTTTATTTTGTTGAAAACTCGTCATTGGGGGCAGCGTTCCTCATATTTCTGTGTTGACACACAAATACACACTCATCGGTGTCCCGCCTCAGATGTGCTGGTTCTGCCTCAGTGCATCTTCAGCACTGCCAAGGAAACCATGACCTCATTTACAGGCCAGGCTCGTGGCCGTGGCAAAGCAGGAATTTAAATATTATAGGTTATCTGTTCAAATCCAGGAATTGGGATCCAAACAGCTGCGCTTCTCCTTTAAGAAGCTACATTTTCTTAAGTCGAGCTGAAATTGGAGCAGGCCATCTTCAATTTGAGAATCCAGCCCTAAAGCTTGTGCCTCGTTCTCTGTCCTAGAAATTTGCTTTGAAGCTTCTCAAATATCTGAGAAGCCTGTCTTGTCTTTTTTGTTTGCAAATTAATTATTGTGGTTGATATGATTGATATTTGGTGTGGTCATAGCCTGTTTGCTTGACCCAGAAAGACTGCATGAAACCCCTTTAAGACTTTTTACTGACCAATCAATCTCATAATTCTCTTAAACTGCATTTGGGAACTGTTTATGTGAGAGAGGATGTGCTGCCATCATGTGGATGCAGCTTCTTCCTTGTTGGGGATATTAACAAAATTTGTTCACTAAATAAATGCCATTAATCCACTCAGTATATTTTATATATAGCTTTATTGTGCACAAACCCCACTCAGCCAGTTTGAGCAGTTATCTCTCATTGTCTTGCATATTTTTCAGAACTGTTTCACCGAACGTGTAGCATAGAGACCAATTTTCTTCCTTGCTCACAGACTGGAATCTTCATCTATGTTTCCATAGCAACACTGTCTCCATGTGTGTTTGAGCATCCCAATTTGAAACAGTGTGTTTTATCAATCCTACTCATGCCTCTCACTCAGCTTTGTCCCTTTTCATCTTTTTTCAGTAGTATTTTCAAACTCACACATCCTGCTGTCTATATTGCGATTGCTGTGTATCATTTGTGTTATTGGTCAGCTCCGGTTGCCATAGAAACGGCATGTGTGCTCAGCGTCTCTCTGGGTGAAGGCAGAGCTAAGACACCAGAGACTTGTCCCCCTGGGCTGACAAGACAAAAGCTCAATGCTAATGATGCTAACACATATTTGTGCTTTTACTTAAATATAGTAGTTGGCAACCGTTAATACATTAGTTGTTGTTTTTTTTTATTTCTTAAAACATATTTTTGTAGTATGCTCCTGTTTATATTAATTGGGTGTGCTACTACTATCGTCAAAGCTAGCAAAAATATCTAGCTTGAAAATTTTCTTTTAAACCGTCTCCAAGGAAACTAAAATGTTAAATTTACATATGCATAATCTTTAAGGATGGGCTTCTGTAATTGATTTTAATGATGTTATAAAGATAATACCCATCACTAGTAAACATAGCTGGTGAGGTAATTTAGGTTTACTTAGATTACAATAAAGTGACTTGTTTTTGCTCGTTCCTATGATTTATATTGTGATGTGAATGGCCACATTGTGATTAACTTGACATTGACATCCCTAGTTCTCTGTAGTAATAGGTTGGGATTGACAAGAATAGTTACACAAAGACTCCCTGTTAATATTCTTCGGGTGTCCGTCCATGTTGTGTGTCCCTTTCTCTGCCCCGGCACATTCACATTCATAGAGCTGCTGCTGCCTCCGCACTGGCTGCACACTATGATGTCACCTGCACTCTGATTGGCTGAGAACAGGAGCAGAGATGCTGGCCGAGCGAGGGAGAGAGGGAGAAGAGATGTAGGAAAGAGAGAAGGAAAATGCCGGCACTTGTATGGGTGGAGGGGTATTCAGACGGTAATGTTAGAGTTGCGTAAATACACAGTCCTGCTGTGAGGATGCAGTGACGTTGGTGTGTGCGTCTTGTTTGGGGGTACACCACCTCGGAAAAGGGGGGTGCCTGTTGCCACGCCCTCCCAGAAGCATGAGACGCCTTATCTGCCAGCGCATCTGTGACTGTGAGTGTGGGGATGGACTGGTGTGCTGTCGATATCTCTGTTTTTTCAGTGAACATGTGCCATCTCTCTTTTTGTTTAGCTTTGTTCTTGTTATTGTCCAGGTGCTGTTTTGCATTAATGATAAACCTGCTGTGTTTATGTGACACATGTGTAGGTCTGATACTGTTTTTGCATTGTATGTGAAAAAGTACATTGATGTGAGTGAAGGTGTAGGGTGGTGGCCTTGGCGCATTTCATCACTGGTTGTCAGGGTGACAGCAGTATATATGCATTCCTATGCTTTAAAATAGTATTGCTAAACTACATTTTTTCATAGTTAAGCTTTTATGAAAATAACCATTTTCCTCACTTCCTCCAAGTCTCTTTTCACACTACTTGAACACTACACTACTTGAACACTACCCCTTTTAATGTGTTTGTTTTTAAATGGAGCTTATTTGCAGAATAAAGGGTTGACCTATGTAGATTTATCAGTTACCAGTTGTCTGAGTGGACATAGTAATCATTAAGTTGTAGTTTTTACTCTTTAAAATGCGATGTGGTGTGTGAGTGTGTAATTAGTATTGATTTAGTTGTTCCTGACCAAGCTCTCTGAAGGATACATCCTCTCAGTTAAATTGCCTTCTGCAAACCCTTTTGAAAGGGCAAGGTTAAAAGAAAATTAATATATACAAGTCCCTCTGAATAATGGAATAATGATTTTCTTAATATGTAAAATATTTTAAATAAATGTGTAACATTTATATCTCTCTTTCAGATCGTAGCTTTGACGATGATGACAGCGTGGATGGGAGTCGTGCTTCATCGGCTCAGGCGTTCAAAGTCCCAAAAGTTCCCAAGAAGCAAGCAGAGTCCGCAGCCGCTCGCAGGCCCAGTGCAACCGGTGGCAAGCTAGGTATTTGATTTGTATTTTATTTAAAGTTAATATGGATATAGCATAAAGATTATTGCTGTCAATGTTAAACATAGACTATTATTAATGAGACGCTATGGGATTTATTGTACAAAATAAAGGTCCCAAGAAAATTATTATTCAGATGCTGCAATCTAATTATGATCATCTCCGTTATATATTTCCATTTTAAGTATTTTAAAACACTGAGGGTCCTCCTACAGTTAAACGCCTGAGTGTAGTGTTTGCTCTTTCTTAGCTCATATCGATTTGCTCTGTTGTCATGCCAATTTAAAGCAATGTTTCTATCCCAGCGCAGTCCGCCTACCTCAGTTCCTCATCTGTCTGTGTCAGCAAAAGCATGTACATGCAACACTCTCCCTTGTTACGTCTCGTTACCTCTTCACATACATGTCAGATGCAGCAGCTGCATTTGTAACACAGAAGCGTTTTCAGTTGGAAACAAAAGATGGGGATGTCTCATGGATCATTACGGTCTTATTGATTGTGGAGAAGCAGATGTCAAGGGCATTCTGGCCACTCTTACCAATGGATATTTCAAAGATAATGCAGCTCTTTCCTTATGACTGTTGAGTTGTTTAAGACTAGTATTCTTGACAGCAGAGATTGGAGGCTTTATTGTTGGCATTTGGATGAATATGACAAGACTCCCACACACGATGGCAACACCAACCAACAGACCGAAGACCAATATTTGAGTTTCTAAGTAACTGAGAAAAATCTGCTGTAGCATGTTTCAGGAATTTGTGATATTCACCGTTCAGTAGGTTTTTTTTCCCTGAGTATATATTTTGTGTATATAAATACTTTCTGTACAGTTTTCTATTTCTGAGGAGCTTTGTTGTATCTGTATCTTTCTGAGAACAGTTTTAATATTGTAATTTATAGAGCATCGAGTCTCCAGAGAGATGTGATCGGCGTTCTTGTTACTGTCAGGAAGTCCATTAGAGACACAGTCTACCATGACAGCTGAGGGACTTGTGTTAGTTCAGTGTTTTGAATTAAATCAGAAACAATTCTAACAGGGCAGAAATACCATTAAAGCTCACACCACTGTTTCTGATTATTCTGTGATTTTTCCAGTATCCAAAGAATGTGCTGGTGCTGTTGATGAAGAGGACTTTATCAGAGCCTTTACAGATGTCCCCACTGTGCAGGTAAACAACATGCAGGTGAATTATTACAGCAGTAACTGTTTTGTATTTTTAATTCATTTTTTCTTTTATGTAGATTTATTCAGCAAGGGACCTTGAAGACAACCTTAATAAAATCCGAGAGATCTGCTCTGATGACAAACATGAATGGGACCAAAGAGCAAATGCTGTAAGTACACTTTATATGAATCAACTTTTACACACAGTATTAACTAGCTTCATCATATTTGTTTATAGCTTAAGAAAATCCGTTCACTGTTGGTTGCTGGTGCGGCCAGCTACGACTGTTTTTACCAGCACTTACGGCTCCTGGATGGAGCCTTCAAACTTTCTGCTAAAGATTTGAGATCTCAAGTGGTCAGAGAGGCCTGCATTACTGTGGCGTAAGTTTCAAATCAGTTGTTTGAAAAGAAAAAAGTTACTGTGTAATTAACTTATTCTGTGTTTTCTTAGTTACCTTTCATCGGTGCTGGGGAACAAGTTTGATCATGGAGCTGAAGCCATTGTCCCAGTCCTGTTCAACCTCATACCAAACTGTGCCAAAGTTATGGCCACCTCTGGTGTGTTGGCAATTCGCATCATCATTCGGGTAAGCTCACCTCAAATACACTTTTATTGCTCAATTAACTGATGGGTTCCCTTTGATTAATCATCTTTTTACACCCTTCAGCACACCCACGTCCCACGACTCATTCCTTTGATAACTAGTAATTGCACATCAAAGTCTGTGTCTGTCAGACGGTAAAATAAATCTTCCTAATAATATATTCGTTTTTTTTAGGCATTAATAATAAACTTTAAAATGGATTATTTTCAGGCGCTGTTATGACTTTTTAGATCTTCTTCTACAAGAATGGCAAACACACTCGCTAGAGCGGTAAGTACTTTTTCCATAAATGCAGCAAAAAAACAAATGTTTTCTTCCTGTTGTTCAGATAGTACGGCTTTGTGTCTTGTGTTTGTGCCTTAATGTAATCATGTTGTCTTGTTCCTCTCAGACACATTGCAGTTCTGGTTGAAAGCATCAAGAAGGGAATTCGAGATGCTGATTCAGAAGCCAGAGTGGAAGCTCGCAAGTAAGTTTCTCAAAATGACATCTGAAATGAAAGTGGTGCCATCCATCACGGGTTTGATGTTTTTATATTTCAATAATTTTCTGCCTAGGGCCTACTGGGGTCTCAGGAACCATTTTCCAGGGGAAGCTGATGCTCTGTACAACTCTTTGGAGCCGTCGTACCAAAGAACGCTCCAGTCCTGTTTGAAGAGCTCTGGCAGCGTTGCATCTTTGCCTCAGAGTGACCGCTCCTCCTCCTCCTCACAGGAGAGCCTCAAGTAATCACAATTAGATTTGGACTTATTAACAGCATGGTTGGAGATATTTACAAACCTTGGTAAAAGAAAAAAAAAAAAAAAAAAAAGAATAGTGTTTTGACCTACTTTTCTGTTTTCTCCACAGTCGGCCTTTATCTTCGAAGTGGTCAGCAGCTCCAGGCCGAGGTGAGTCAGAATGCAGACCAAACAAACAAGCAGACCATGATATATGTTATATTTGTACTTTGTGAAAAAACACACCAAAATATGCAGAAACTCCATTTACCCCCCACCCCCCCCTGCCTGTGACCAGTTCTTTCCCCATTTTGCTTTGTTTGTTGTACCTGTTTATATATTGTGGTGCCTGCATGTCTTGTGCTGTACATTGTATTGTATATCATCACCTTCCAAACCCCTCCTTTCCCATCAGTCACTGCGGGGTCAAAGGGCAGGTTGTCGTCAGCCGCCCTCCAGCGTTCCCGTAGCGATGTGGACGTTAACGCAGCTGCAGTGGCTAAGCAACGACACGTGGGACAGTCGGGAGGGGCGAGCCGTCTGACTGCTGGCTCCTACTCCTCTCTGGGTAAGGGCCTGGTCAGCAGTAGAGATCAGCAGATTGTCAGGGAGCGCTAGTTTCTGAATAAACACCAGCAGAAAATCAAAACAATTCTCTCTTAGACACACTGCCAGGACTGATCACGCCTCTTCCTTTTCTCACCATCTCACAGTATCCCAGTGTTTGTGCATGTTCTGTCACTAGTCTGTATTGTCATGCATGGTCTGCATGGATCTATGTAGAAAAATTCATGTACTAATAGACATGCCATTCTTCTCCTCTTTTTCTCTGTCTATCTTTTTCTTTACTTTCTGATTTTCCCTTTCTATTTTAAACTTCTCCTTTATTGTTTTGTTAAACTCTTTCCTTCATCCCTTGTTGCTATTCTTTCATGTTCTCTGCTTCTAAAGATGATGCCTCTGATAAAAAGGATGGTAAGATCATCTCTCAGCTACACAGAATAACCCTACAGTTTGTGTTTTCCTAATCTCATTTCCTTTTCAACCATGTATGCAGTATGTGGCCACAGCGCCCTCTTCTGTTAAAAATAATAATTTCATTAAAGATGTTCTATGCCCATGCAATTAAATTTATAACACTATTACCACTATCATGTTACTAAATTGCAGAATTGAGAACTAATTAACCTATATACACCAAAACTATTGACATCATACTCATTAGTTATACTGTAACTGAGGTTTACAGTAATGTTTATGATGATGAGTTATTAAAGTGTACCCCTTGATTCCTCTTCTGTTCATAGGGACCAGATCAGACAATGGTAAGACTGTAGTTAGGTAGTGCGTGTCGTGTGAACATAGGGAGTTTTGGCTGATCCTACAGCACACTCACGGATGCAAAATCGTATAAAGAAGATTGTTTATAAGACCCAATATATGATAAGTTGGACATATACACTAAACTACAAATTATAATCACACTAATAAAGTCAGTAATTTTTCAATGCCATCCCTGAGTGCATACTGTATATTAAGGTGCTTTTGGTCTAAATCAGGGGTCGGCAACCTTTAACACTCAAAGAATTTTGGACCCGGTTTGCACGGAAAAGAAAATACCGGGAGCTGTAAATAGTTTTTGACATCTAAAATGAAGATAACGCTGTATATATTGTGCTTTCTTTTGCCATTACTTTTTGTATAAACAACTATAGTGTTTCAAATTAATTAAAAAGCTGAACTTAAATTATCCATGTAGCGAACTAAAATATGACGTGAGCCGTCATCCTTATATCGCCTTTTGGCTTTCGGTGCGTGTAGCGGAACCTTTACCTGAATTTAAAAAATAAATTGGAAAAAAGCACTATGTCATAAAAAATTAATATTTGCATAAATATTTATTTTACCCAGTTAATGGGATTTCTGCTCCTGAACCTCTGCACACCGCGTCTGCAAATCCAGACTGTAGAAGTCACTTTAATCTTTACGCAGGCTGTAAACTGTCATCTGTGAGGCGTGACCAGTTTTTGTTTTTAACATAGTTCATGGTGGAGAATAGCTGCTCACATACGCATGTGAGTCTTTCATCCTTATGCCACAGCATAAGGATGAAAGACCCGCATGCGGCTGCGGAGCTGCGGGTTGCCAACCCCTGGTCTAAATGAACAATATT
Organism: Periophthalmus modestus; assembly: GCA_019594935.1. Classification (NCBI taxonomy): domain Eukaryota; kingdom Metazoa; phylum Chordata; class Actinopteri; order Gobiiformes; family Gobiidae; genus Periophthalmus; species Periophthalmus modestus. The sequence continues at coordinate 25,358,799 of JAIEZT010001318.1, forward strand.
GTGAAGGAAACCAGCTGCTTTTTATCTGTAATTTCTGAGGCTAAAACATGAAACTAGTTTCATCTACTGGCTTGGTTAGCATGAGTAAGGTTTGAAAAACGTTAAACTGATTTGTGTCATTAATATTCTTATCTGGACATTTTAGGACGTGTTCGCACCAAGCAGCCCCTGTCCACAGCGGGTAGTATGTCCAGCCAAGTGGACTCACGAGGACGGAGCCGCTCTAAGATGGTGTCACAGTCCCAACGTAAGTCATCTTCCGTCTCCCCAAATGCATGAGAACCAGGTGTGTGACACATAGGAGGGGGTGTACTGGCACGTTTGTTGGAGTTTGATCATTTGTTGCCCCGGAGGCGACAATAAGCTCCATGTAAATATTTTTGTGCCTTTAGGTTCGGACGAATCCGATTGCACACCAGGTATTTTGTCTGTGTGTGTATCTCTGTGTTCACAGTGGGATTGGGGGCCCACCTGCTATTGCTGCCATTTTGATTACAGTATTTTTAAACAGAGGTGTGGGAGTGTGTTGTAACCTTGCATGCTGTGTCACATTACTTAACTGTTTCCCACAGCTTTAGCCTGGCTCTGATTTGAACTTAATCTGAACATTTGATCTGCATCTTAGTTTAGATCTTACAAATGTGACTGAGATAAGATGGTGAGGAGTGTTGTTGTTTTTTTACCTGGAAATATTATTCATATTTAAGAGCCTGTTACATAGAACAACGCAGTCAATTTGTGTATTTACTTTTATTCGTAAGTACTGCAGATAACAGTTTCTCTTTGGAAATTAAGATTTTGTTTATTTCATATTTTTTCTACATTCTTGGCTCAGATGCACAAGCTTCATTTGATTGTGGTAATGTGCTCTTGATAGGAGGAAGTTTATTATTACTTTATTTGTTTAAGCCGAAAAGCACATGCACATTCTTTGGCCGTGTCCCAATTCGATGGTTGTACCCGGCCGACAAAGGGTACTTCTTCGCGTAGCCTCCATTGGCCGCAAAGGCCGTGCTGAATTGGGACATGCCTACGCCACGGAGCGTACTTCAACCTCTGTCTGTGCGCTTACGTTACATAGCTTACGTTACATCGCTTAGCAACCGTGATGGCTGCTGACTAATGAGCTATATGGGTGTTGACTCATGATCTAAAGTTGTAAAATGGACACTGAAAAATATAGTTTTTTTTATTTTTTTTTAATAACTAATTCTTTATTATTTCATAGAAGAAGAGTCAAGGTGTTGTCATTGCTGTTGCGTCTATTTCTGTTTAGATTGAATGAAGTAAGGAATTAATCTTTCCCTTTGAATATCAATAGGCAGATATAATGTGCTAGGTGCTATCTTGTTGCTAGTATTACATGACTTTGAGAAAATATACCTTGTTTCTCCCGTAGAAGAAGTAATGCGCGGTGAATGATGAGATATAGCAGTGCGCGAAGTGTGCTCAGATGCACGCTTCGTTCACGTCCGATCTCCATGGAAACACAGGGCACATTTGTCGGCTGCATTCGTCGGGTGCATGAAATGGGACAGGCCTTGTCGGCCGGAAATCACGTAAGTGCCTTTCAATGCACCCGACGAAGTGTGCATTTGGCGAATTGGGACACGCCCTGTGTGTATTGTTCGGACGACTGTGTGGATAATAGACCCTCTCCTCAACTGAAAACGAATTTGGTAACTGTTAGTCCTAATGCAAACATGTTCTCTATTAATCACATTTACTCCAATTAGTTGTTTTAGCCCCACTCCATACGTCCTGTGACAGATGTCCGCACATGCACTGCTTAATCATCACAGCTGGTGTAGTTTGTTTGATGTCTCATAAATTTTGCAGCTGAAGCTAATGAACATTATGCTTTCATTTGTAGTTTAAGACTCAATCACATTGTTCTGTGTTTCATGGTGCTTTTTGTGCACATAATGGTTTTAATATATCGGTTTAATCTGCTGTTCCTTCCCTGGGCTCTGCTTCCCTCGTTCATCCCATGCGCTTTATGGCTCAGGATCTCAGTCGGCTAACCCTGTTGGTGGTAAGATTAAAATGCTAAGATTTACCCACTCTCTATGGTGTATACTTTCTCTGCCCTGGTGTTCTCTCCTTTCTAGATGTGCACAAAAAGGTCACTTATTGTAATACTCCTCATTTTGGCTTGGAGCACAGTGGAGCTCTCAGAATGTGGCAGTTTCTGCTTATTGAGTTTTTTGTTTTTTCTGTTTTTAATTGGTACTTATATATATATATATAAATATATATTTAGATGCAACAAAATTATTCAGAAATATCAAAGAATTTGTACAAATATGTCATTTTTTGGCTTATTGCAAGAGTCTGTTACATTGCTTTAGATGGCTTCTGTGTTGTGTGAGTGTGGTTTGTAGTTTAGGTGCAATCTCTTCATGCTCAATTTTTATAGTTAGGTCTGTCCCCCCAGCCAAGCACAATAGGTATTTATTTTTCTCGCTCTCTTTTGTAGTTTGCTTTTGGCTGTCAGTATAATAAATTAAATATTGTCCTGAAGACTGTATTGGATAAGGCAGATGTAAGCATGAAAAGGGGGGAAGAGCGGGAAGAGACTAGGTCAATTTTCAGAGCCAGAATACTTCTCCCGACACAGAGCCTAGCGTATGTGCTGCAACCTAAACCACTGGACGAGTTAGTCATTCTAAAATGAGGCTTGATGTCTGCCAAATCCAGGTATCCTAGAGACTGTCATGGTGCACAGCTGCCAATTTACATTTTATGAAAAATGTGATTTAATATTATTTTTTTTCTTTGTAGTATCCTCTTTCTTTACCTCTATAGTTATAGCTATAGCATTCTTGTTACAACAAAGATTTGTCATCATGGTTTCAACTCTCCTCACTTTTTCCAATTGTTTTAATGAACTGTAACTCCATCTTTCTAGCCTTTCTTACAACGTCTTTACCATCTCTCTATAGCGGGCAGTCGGAGTGGCTCTCCTGGCCGTGTCCTCACTACCACGACCCTTAGTACCATGAGCTCCGGGGCACACAGGGTCCTGGGGGGAAGCACCGCAGACGGACACAGACGCAGCAGGATTCCACGCAGTCAGGGCTGTTCCCGGGACTCCTCACCCACACGTCTTTCTGTTGGTAAGAGAATACTCACAAAATATTCAACTATCAGTGATTCTCAAACTCCATGTTTGATCCTGACTGAGTGAGGGTTTGCTGATGCAACGTAGTCATCACAACCTAAAAATCGACTGCCTATATAATATTTAACATAAAGGGCTTACGTTACCATATTTTGAGAGCCACTGATATTTGACATAGTTAGAATTAGCACAAATGTCTTTATGTTCAAGGTAGAAAGATCTCATCTCTCTTTCCCTTCTCCCTCTGTGTTGTTGTGGTGTATCCGGTTCCTTCCCTGTAGCTCCCTCCAGCCTTAGTAGCTCCATCTACAACGGGGCCAGCAGAGGAGGTAAGACTCCATCCTGAAAATCACAGTCCCACCAATCCATCTAATAACACCTATAATATAACCTAAATATGTCTTCATAATGTCATTCTAACACCATCCTGACATTTAATCTCACCATGAACTCACTGCCTCGTTGAACCAGTCTCTTGTGTTTCCGTGGCTGTTGGCTGCGGACATGGGTGCCAATGATCAGCAGCATTGTCCAACCCTTCGCTGTCTCTGTGCTAACCTGTACTCCATGGCCTTTGAATGAAACTGTTGGCGGGAACGGCTAAGCTTCATCTTGGCTGTGGCGGTATGGGGGGCTGTGTGATTAACACTGATTGGAAGATGCTGGCGCTGACAAATGGAGCAATAAACAAGCGTTGATTGCGATGTCTGTGTTAAAAATGCCAATCCTTGATCCCTGTCCCTCACTGATTCATGATCTCACGATTTCATGAAGATACTTTCTCCTGTTTTGTCTGGCTCTTGTGCAAAATCTTGATTGCATGAATTTCTCTATATATATGTTAATATGTACTGCCTGGGCTTAGGTGTCCTTCTGGGTGCAGATTCATTTTTACAACATACTGTATGATCTCTAGAGATACAAATCTTGCCACAGACCCTCTAAATATGAGATTGTTGGTTAGTGAAGCTATTGGCTAGTTATTTTGAGATTATTATACAAAATGCCTTTCTAAATGAACACTATTCCCATAAAAAAGTTCTATGTTCTAAAGTTCTAAATTAATTCCATTATCATTAATATCATTTTCACCCACTTGGCCCAAGAGCCCTGCGCTTCACTGTCAGTTTTTCGTCCTTGTTCTCTTGTCTTGTCTTGATTCATTCGTCTGAGTCTCTGCTGTTGTCTGCCGACTTTGTCTCGTTTTGTCTATGTGTGTTCTCTTACTTTCGTTTTTTCCTCCTTTCCTCGCGGCCTCGACTCTGTGTGCCCGCCCCTCTTTTCCTGTGTGGCATTAGCTCGGGGAAGCCGTATCCCGCGCCCCAGTATGAGTCAGGGTTGCAGCAGAGATGCCAGCAGGGAGAGCAGTCGGGACACCAGCCCAGTACGCTCCTTCACACCTCTGGGTGAGTAGTGGGAGTGAACACGTGCCAAGCAGGGATCCAGATTGAAAAGAGGGTCAGAAAGATTCATGAAGCTGGAGGAAATCACTAAAAATCACTCTAAAGCGCAAACTACCAGCAGCTAAATCTGATTTCTACAGCGAACAGAGATCAAACAATCACAGAGCAGCAAGTCCTAGATTTGTAGTGAAAATATGTCAAGTAAAATCAAAATGGTGCATTTTTTGGGCTTCAACACAGTAATTTTGACTTGTTTTTTGCCTGGATATTTCATTTTATAATTTTTGTTTGTCCTCTCAATATTTACTTCCTCATTTCTCTCTGATGCATGCATCTAGAAGTTGGTTAAGTTTTATTTTCGGGTAACAGGCCTCTGTGTTTGATTTAAAAAAATGTGACAAACTAGATTAGAATATTTCTCTCAAAGTAGCCTCTGATTTTATCTACAGTTCTTCCTTGTTTTTCTCTTGTGCATGTGTGCGATTGTTAAAACTGCGTGTGTGTGTTTTAATCTTGGTTGCAGCTACGCGGAGTTACTCTCGCTCCACTGGGGCTCTTCACACACCTGACGCTTTCGGGGCAGCAGGTGAAGGCTGAGTACCACCCTTCTCCGTACTTTTCCCACCCAATTTCTTTTTATTCCTTTTTCGTCTCACGCATCTTTTGTCAACATGTCTCTCCCCATTTGCTTGATGGTTATTTATTGTTTGGTTTTTTTTGCTCCAGGACGCCCTCTAGTGGAAATGCATGGTTCCACACTTTGAGTTGCAGCCATTCTGTCAGTTTTACCATTTTTGCTTTATTCTTTAATATTTAGCTTTGGTTCGTGTCCATGGAGCACCAGTGTTCTATTCCAGTTTTATCCCATTCTATATCCTCAGTTGCATCTAACAGGTCATCTCATTGACTTGCACCAAAGGCTCATGGGAAATAGTTGAATACGCGCCTGGATTGGGGTGTAATATTTGTTTTTCTTGATTTAGGCTCAGGGTTTGGGATCAGCCAGTCTAGCCGCCTCTCGTCTTCAGTCAGCGCTATGCGGGTCTTGAACACTGGCTCCGACGTGGAAGAGGCCCTTGCGGATGCACTGGTATGGACAAGCACAATGTAACAAAATATTTAGTTTAATTTAGTAACCAGAGTGAGTGTGGAGTTGTGTGTGTTTGAAAATTAACCCTCACTTCTACCTCTGTTTAACGCTGTCAGCTGTTGGGAGACATGCGATCCAAGGTCAGCCTATTCTCCCGCCTCATACCTGTGTGCTTTGTGTCTTCTGTTATTGCATGTCTCTAGTCTTCACCTTTCTATAATAATCTATAGGTTGTGTTCATGACATTGTAGAATTTGATTTCATAATTTCAGATGGAGGGCAGTGCCAAATTAGCTCAAATTCATAGTTTTGAAAGAGTGAGCCACTCTGCAGGTGTTTTGTTGTCAATTTTGTTTGGACTTAGGTTCAGAGACTTTAAACTTGATTTCAGTGGTATCTTTCTGCTAATAGCAATTGTGTACCTGTGGTTGAAATACTGCCATATAAAATAACAGTATAATTTTTATGTGGCTAGGCTCGGTATTTATAGAGATATTAACCACAAATCAGGCCCTCCACCTTAATTTTAAACCATACTCATTGTCCATCAAGTGAACTCAGTGTTTTATAATTGTCATATAAACACCTTCAGTCTGTTGACCTCCTGCAGAAGAAGCCAGCGAGAAGGCGATATGAGAACTACAGCATGTATTCTGATGACGATGCAAACAGTGACGCGTCTAGTGCCTGTTCCGAGCGCTCGTACAGCTCCAGGAACGGAGGAGCCATCCCCACGTATATGAGACAGACTGAGGACGTGGCAGAGGTGAGGGACTTTCAGTGTGCTACTACAGTGAAATATTGCTTGGTTTCAAATTCTCGAATACGATGATGTCATACTCTCAAATTGTGGCAAGAGACCGTTTTCTCTTTTGATTACATTGTAAATTTGACATGAAATATCCAAATTGACAAATGTTGACCCTGACCATTTCTATTATTGACTAGACCCTCCCTATACCACAACAGAAACCTGCATTTTATCAGTATTCATTTTAGCTTTATTAAATATTATTGACCTGTAGAATTTTCTGATGTCATCACAAATGACGATAACTGATAAGCGATGGATAACTGATAAGGTTTGTCTTGACAGTAGGCCTGAGCAAAAACCGGCAAAAAAAATTATCACAAATTTTCTTACCTGATATGTATTGATCTCTTCTTGGTTACATTTTATTTATTCTAAATAAAATAGCTTTCAAAAATGCCTTTTAGTATTGATTTAATGAACATTAATTAGACAGACCTCATGATTTGAGGTTTGATTTTAAAAAACACATTAGACAATGACAATGAATCTCAGTCTTGATTAAAGTTCAATTGCCCAACCCTACCTAGCAATAACAGTACATTTAAAACAAACAAACAAAATCCAGTCATTGAGCCCTTTGTCAAAACCTGTGATTCTCATGTTTTTCTCAGGTGCTGAACCGATGTGCTAGTGCTAACTGGTCTGAGAGAAAGGAGGGTCTTTTGGGTTTACAAGCTCTGCTCAAAAACCAGCGCACCCTCAGGTCAGCCACAGACCAACAGACATTTTCTTCCTTCGTTGCTAATCTAACTTGGTTAATTTAACCCCATATTTATCTTGACAGTCGGGTGGAGTTGAAGAGACTATGTGAAATTTTCACTAGGATGTTTGCTGATCCTCATAGCAAGGTATGGCTGCATGCAACGTACTGTCTGATGCACGCATTTACATTTATTATTCCATAATCTCTTTTCCTTGTGGAGTTCACTTCACATGTTCATTCACTCCTCCTCACTTTACCGGATTCTGCCAAAACAAAAAACACACACAACCAAGAGCAACACAAAAGGACTTGCTCAGATATGAACCATAATTCAGGCATGCAGAACGTCCTGTTTCTAACGGCATGCCGCGCTGAGCGATCTCACCTCTCGCTGATCTCTGGGACTCACCGTCCACTCTTCCACGCTCGCTTCCGTTCAGGCGACGCCTTACAGACAAATGTACACAAATATACAGACACACACGTTTGGGCTGGCTCCTAACTGAAACTAACAAGCTGCGGTTCGTCTTTTCTAACACTGTTTGAGCACCGTTGCCTCACATCCGTCGTAAGGTGCGTGAGCCTCGTTTTCTTTGTTCGTTTTTTCTTTCTTTGACGATTTGATGACTTTCAGCGAGACTCCGGCAGGGCGTACGGCACGGCAGAATCCGGTATAAGCTCGGCGTCCTTCAAGGTATTTCATCTCATGGTGGACCATCAGTGCATTCTTCCCTATGCCCCACAGCATTGTGTTCTTGTGATACATAAATTTTATCATTTCAAATGTTTTAAGTGTCTACTTGAAGGTTACATCTTACACTTGAACATCAGATTTCAGGACTACAGATTTTTACAGTGTGAGAAAGCTAACGGTCGTGTCTCTCTCTTCTCCATGCAACCCAACTTTGGAACTCTCTCTAGAGAGTAAGTTTGGCCTCAGTTTGTTTGATCAAAAACTGTTTTGTAATCAATTAATAACAAGTTACCAATCAGCTCCTTAACACTTACATACTAACCTGATTTCGTGCTTGAATTGACATTATCTTTTAAATAAAATTACCGTTTGATATTATGAAGTCAGACATTTTGTTATGCTCTAATTCATTGTAAGTAATCAAAGATGCATTTTTGGTGACTGGGTTTGACGGTATTGGTTGCTGTTGAAAATGAATGAATAACCACTAACTGCTTGTTCACTTGATCAGCTGCAGTGCCTGGTGTGTCCGTGTGCCGTGTGAGTTGTGCTGTGGTGAATCTGCTGCCTCTAACACCCAGTGTGTTTTACGTGTTCAGGTTTTCAGTATGTTCCTGGAGACTCTGGTAGATTTCATCCAGGTGCATAAAGAAGACCTGCAGGACTGGCTCTTTGTCCTACTCACTCAGCTGCTCAAGAAGATGGGAGCTGACCTCCTCGGCTCTGTACAGGCCAAAGTTCAAAGGGCACTAGATGTCACACGGTTAGTTTGTGATGTGTGATGGAATAACTGCTTTAGAATGGGTTGTCAGTTGTGTTAGTATTTATTTTTATTTTGTTATGTAATTTGCTTCCGTAGATGTAGGTGGATATTTTCAGCTTTGTGCTCATGTGAAATATTCCTTTTCCAGAGAGTGTTTTCCCAATGATCTCCAGTTTACTATACTCATGCGGTTCACTGTGGACCAGACACAGACTCCAAACCTCAAGGTAAAATCTACTCTTTTACATTTACAGAAGCAGAGATGGCTGTATTGGTTACTATGGAAACTGCTCAAACTAAATTGGTGCTGTTGCTGCTGAGCCCCAAAACCCCACTCCCTGACTCCTGGGCTGTGATTGGTTAGACGCTACTATGACCTCGGGCTGTCCAGTTTGATTCTTTGCTTTTTCTTCATGTCCTTCATCTTTGTCCTGGTCACGTTTGCTAAAATTATCTTCCCTGTCACCCCCTTTATTACTCCATTTAGTGTCCTCCCTCTTGTCCCATTGAACTTATGCATTAATTTCACTGAGCACAATATGTTTACTGCCCTTGGTTATTTATTAATGGCAATCAACACTTCCTGCACATAAATATTTTGTTGTTGTCTTGACAGTGTTTTTTTTTTTTTTCTTTTTTACTGATAAAACAAATTTAAATTTTAAGCCTACATCCCATTTAACCCTTTTAATTCCCTCTAACCTGGCTGCACCTACCCTCTGACAGTTGCACTTGGCCATAGGTCTGTCTATCTTGGCGTTGATTGACACAGTGCTTCTCCTCTCTCTCTCTGAAGCCTGGGCAGAGCTCGTGTTGCGGGCGTGGCAGGGGAGGGGCCAGGGTAAAATTGTTTCCCCCCAGAGCGCGGCGCCACGCCTGCTCTCTAGACGAGCAGGCCGCAGCCTGGAGCCAGTCCTCCCAGGTCAGTGCGCTCCGGGGGGAGCAATTTGTGCCACGGTGGCACAATGCAGCTCAGTGATTTGGAGAACACTCAGAGGGGTCTTTGTAGTCAAACATCAAACCGTTAAATGAAGGAAATGTACAGTTCAGGAGTCATCTGTGGAGTTTTGGAGCCTGCTGTGTCTGTGTGCAATCATTGGTTATTTTGCTCTCATTTCTCATTTCTTCTGCTTCTGATCAGTAATTGACTTTTGCTAAGCATGAACACTCTGCAGTCTTTTATTGTTCCATCCATGTGACAGATGCACATTTGGCTGTGTGGACCAGACATATTTCATGTGTTTGTTTACGGGTCATTATTAGGACTATTATAGAGGGCTCACCCTGATGGTCCTATTACATGCTTGGTTACAGGTTAAGGTGGCTATTCTGAAGTACATAGAGACGCTGACATTACAGATGGAAGCTCCCGACTTTGTGAACTCCAGTGAGACGAGGCTGGCAGTGTCCAGGCTCATTACCTGGACCACTGATCCCAAGAGCGCAGAAGTCCGAAAGGTAAGTCCAAACCTAGAACCTAGATGGTTTCCTCTTTGATTGAAAACTTAACATAATGTTTCTTGTGTGTTCAGGCTGCTCAGGCAGTGCTGATTGCCCTGTTCCAACTCAATACCCCTGAGTTCACCAAGCTGCTGGCTGCTCTGCCCAAAACATTTCAGGACGGAGCCACAAAACTGCTCCATAATCATCTAAAGAACACCGGCAATGCAGCTCAGGTAAAAACTATACAAGACAGAGGGGCAGTGTATCTCATACAATAAAGAGATTGTGGCATGATTAAGTAATTGACTCCTGCCATAGACTCTTAATAAGGCATACAATATCACAGTAATGCATTGGTTTGGTTATAGATTTTTTTTTTCTTTTTTAAGTCTTCGTTAACCCCCCAAACAATTTGTTTACGGCCCAGCTAAACACAAACAGGTCATGTCTACACCATGGAAAACTACAACAATTTTTTTTGTCTGAAAGGAAGCTTAACAAAAATGTGTTTCCACCATTGATACCAGGACAAATGGAGCAGTTGGTAATATCTTGGATTTTTTTCCCTTTCAGGCACAAATTGGCAGCCCCCTGACTCGCCATACACCCAGATCTCCTGCCAGTTGGTCTAGTCCGGTCACGTCGCCCACAAACACCTCCCAAAACACCCCTTCACCAAGGTACTTTGCTGTAGGTCTTCACTTAAAGCAGACCTATTCTGCAAAATAGACTTTTCAGAGCTTTTACCCATGTTATAGTTGTTTCCCCTTCTCTCAAAGTTGTTTTTAGATTGATGTGTGCATGTTTGAGCAATGCCTAACCGTTTCACCGCCACTGGCATATACTTACAGCCCTGTACTCACGTCATTCTCCCATTTTAATTTCCTAATCGGTGATACACATAGGATTCGGCAGTTTAACATAGTCATTTTGGTACAAATGAAAAAAAATCTGCTGCTCACTATCGTGATGTGCAACTTCACAGCTCTTTTATATGGTGACATGCACGGTAATGTCAGCTCTCACTGGACAGTGCAGTTTTCTAACGCAGAAGTCAGCTGACTTGTTTTTTTATTACATTGCTTTAGATGAATATTGAGATTTAAAATGTGCTAATTATAACACAATGATCCACGGGTGTCAAAGATTATAATTATAGAGCTGGCTCAAGTACAATATATCTTCTTTAACGGATAAGATGAAAAAGAAATTACCAAGGATGTACTCTTTTTGTGTTTAGTGCATTTGACTATGACACCGAAAATATGAACTCTGAGGACATCTACAGCTCACTTCGAGGAGTTACTGAAGCAATTCAGAACTTTAGTGTTCGTAGCCAAGAAGACATGAATGATCCAGTCCAGCGAGATGAAGTAAGTTAAAAAAACTTTACTTACTTACTTTCTGAGAGTATGTGACATAATATGCAAGTATTTCATTTGGCTTAGTAAAGAATGGACTTGGATTACCCATTATCCAATTAGTCAATAAACAGTCCACATCTGGATGGTATCTGAAATATTCAGTTTTTTTAAACTAGTTCCCCCACTTCTTTACCTTAGAGCCTAGGTCCCGAACCTTTTTTGCACCACAGACCGGAATAATGTAGGTTTTATTTTCACGGACTGATTTTATTTTCACGGACCGGCCTTCTACGCACGGTTGATAATTATGGCAAAAATAAGTGCATAAAAAATACAACTCACTATAACCACAACACTACAGCTTTCCCCGCGTATTACACAGAGCAGACGTGAGAGTGCGAGAGTCACCTGTAGTGACAAAGTCATATTTTAAAAAAAGTCATATTTTAAAGTCATATTTTAAATGGCTGGTGTTGTCTGTTAAATTTAGCTTTATTTTTCTTGGAGGTCATAGGCTCCTCTTCTGGCTTCTCCATTGACCTTTTGCATTTGCAAAAATCTCTCCAAAGACTTTTGTTTTGGCTCATTTTCACTCACTTGTGGGTCTATTTTTGGGTGACATGTCTGATGCGTTATACGCGGAGGACAAGAGCAGATCTAGCATACATATAATATACCTGCCATTATATCAAATGGATTTCTGTGCCGATTTCCTATCAGGATTTTCATTATATATCTACAGGAAAACTTATATGCGTGTCATGACGGATGGACAAAAGTAGCGTCAGAGATGATGCGAATGCTGATAAATTATTTACTGTTTTTGTGCGGCCCGGTAGCAAATGTGTAATGGACCGGTACTGGTCCCTGGCCCAGTGGTTGGGGACCACTCCCTTAGAGTCCAACAGTCCAAATTTATGTTCTTGGGCCTCATGTCAGGTCCTATTGCAGTGCCTCCCATCACCCCGAGCCCCTTTTAAGGACATGGTGCACTATAGTACAGAGATGTAACCTTTTGACATTTTCCCCACGAGAAGCATTTGAAATTTAAGCCATCTGCATGTCCTCATCCTGTCAGTTGGAGTTCACCTGATGGAGCAAACTAGTATCACACTACTAGTAGTCTCATAAACAACTGAACAAAATATGTTCAAAATTTTCTCTGTATTAACTGTTAGAGACCGATGGGCACATTGGTCACATTTTTATATAGCGCTTTGCCACCTTCAAGGCACTCAAAGAGTTTTACATTAAGGAACCACTCAGCATTACTAATTCATGCACTTTCTTGTAACTTGTAGCTTCAGTCACAAGTATGTTTAATGGAAATTATGCATACTTTGACTGTGACTGCAGCATCCATTCATCTATTGTAACATGGGGTGATTTTAGGGCAGTGGTGACTGCAGAGCGTCTGATGCAGTGGAAGGAGGACGCATGGCCCTAGACAACAAAACATCTCTCCTCAACACTCCTCTGCTTTCGTCGAGCCCAAGAGGGGGACGAGAACACTTCTCTGACTCCCCGATCAAGCATAGCCGCAAACATACCAGCCTGGATGACTCTGAGCTACTCACAGATGGTACACTCCCTGCACTCCTCAAATACCCCACCATTGTTTACATTTTTAGGAAACTACTAATATAATATATTATATCTAAATTATATTATTATTCTATTCAGAGAGCAGTTTGGATCAATCTGAACTAGTTGCAGATCTGCTGAAAGAGCTCTCGAATCACAATGAGCGGATAGAGGAGAGGAAAGCAGCACTATGTGAACTGCTGAAGCTCATTCGTGACAATACACTACAGGTGTGGGACGAACATTTCAAAACCATCCTGCTGCTTCTGCTTGAGACTATGGGTGACAGAGAGGTAAACAAATCACCCCTAACAACAATGTCTAGACTCTGATGCCAAATGAAACTATTCACCTTTGCTTACCTTGCCACTTCTTGTGTTCCCTTTTAGCATTTGATACGAACACTAGCTCTACGAGTTCTGAGCGAGATTCTCAACAAGCAGCCCTGGAGGTTCAAAAACTATGCAGAGCTCACCATTATGAAAGCCCTGGAGGCACACAAAGACCCACACAAGGAGGTAAAGTTTTAAGATAAGAGAACCTTCAGTTGCTAATTTAAAACTATTTAAATGAAAATAAATCAAACCAATGTAACTAAAATATTAGGAATACATTGAATAGAGATACAAACAGTTTTAAATATGATAAAATGCAACATTGTGCAAGTAGAGTAAAAATGAGGGCTGCGTATGGGGCTGCAGATCTTGCCAGCAAATCAGTTGTTGCAGTGTTGATTTGTTGGTGCACAGAAACATTGAACATTTTACACAAACCAACCTACTTTATATCCGAGTTTAGCAACACAACTTTTCCCAAATTCTCCATAGAAATGAATCGAATTCGCTCTTAACCAGAAGTAGCAGCATAAATAAATCGTGGTTTAGTAGCATTTACAACAATAGTGGGCAGAATAAGGTCAATAAATACATGCAGTAGGTGGCTATATGTTAATAAATGTAGACTTTTTTTAAATGAAGCACTGTTTGATACTGATACCGATGAATACTGTGTGTCTGTAGGTGGTGAAGGCCGCAGAAGAGACAGCAGCGATGTTGGCTCAGTCTATTAGTCCAGACCAATGTATCAAGGTGTTGTGTCCCATAATTCAGTCTGCTGATTACCCCATCAATTTAGCTGCCATCAAGATGCAGACCAAGGTAGTTGAAAGGATTCCTAGAGAGGGCCTGATATCGATGCTGCCAGAGATAGTGCCAGGACTCATACAGGTGACGTGTAACTTTTATGTGAGGCTTTGCACATGTTATTGTCATGTCATGTCTGTGTAAATGTGTAATTTCTTCATTGTTTAACTGGTTACATCTGATCAAATAGGGTTATGACAACTCGGAGAGCAGCGTAAGGAAAGCGTGTGTGTTCTGCTTAGTGGCAATTTATGCAGTGATCGGTGAGGACCTCAAACCTCACCTCAGTCAACTCTCCAGCAGCAAGGTATGGTTCATTAAGCTGAAGTACTGCAGTTGTTACATGAGCTATTTCCCTTAATGGTCAGTGTAGATATGACTCTTCAATAATATTTCTGTTAACTGTTTTCAGCTGAAGTTGTTGAATCTTTACATCAAACGCGCCCAGTCTGGTTCCAGCGGCAGTGAACCCACGTCAGAAGGCCTATAGGTGACACAGCATCCTCCGCAGGGCAATCACAGAACTGCATCTCTGCCCACCAAACATGAATATTATTTCCTCACACAGACTGAGCAAACTGCTTCATCCACCATGCTCTGTAGGTACATCCAGTCCAAATACATTTCCTATCACAGAGTGGGAGCCGAGGATCTCTCCTGATTTCAAAGACTGAAAGTTTTGGAGTAAAAAGCCTTTGTCTTTCCTTTCCTTAAAGAAATGTACATCTTCTCTGCCTTTCTGATTTTCAAGAGCATCTTCTTCAACAGGAAGTGGGGCATGGTTATCTTTCATCTGAAGAGTGGTGGGCTGAAACAACTCAAACAGTATTGGATTTGTTTCTTTGTTGAACAATGCATATGTGGGGCCATGTAGACCAGAATGTAAATTTAGATTGCGTCATAGTTGAATTATTTTAACATTGAGGTTCTGCTGCAGCAGTTTTAGAATCTTGTCTCTTAGCATACACTCAATTTTTCTTTTTTTTCCAAAGGTGCTGATGAGCCTAAACGGTACGACCAGTTCTTCATAGCACTAATGCAGTGACATTGGTTCATGCCTGCTCATAGCATTTACAGTACATGGGCAAAGGTAGACATTATGTGCTTGGCTATGCATGAGACAAAGTCTTTTTTTTTTTTTTTTTTTTTTTTTTTAATGGATACTATTGAAAATTATGGCAGGTTTAAATTATTGTGAACAGTGCCCTTTTCAGAATAATATGTGGTCCCCCATTACTCCCAGCTCATCAAGTCTGTCCATTTTTTTTTTTTTTTTTGCAAGACTTGAAAAAAAAAAAAAATGGGTGCGTGCAGCTTATTACATGAAGTTTGTCAAAACATGGCTTATTATCACAAAACAGATATGTATCTATATATGATATTGAAAAGGAATATCCAATAACAGTGTCACTCATTTTGTCTCTTGGGGAGTGTATGCACACCTATTCCCATTCTTGCTTTTATTTTTCATTCTGATGTGTGTGCTGTTGTCTCACGCTTTATTTGTAGAAATGTATCATTTACAGCTCTGAAACTCACTGTCATCATCATCCTTTCTCTCCTTTCCTTGTAACATTCTAGTTTTTACTGTTGTTTCTTCTGTGCATTTACAAAGCAATGCTTACAATAAACTAAGAACTTGTACAGACAACAAGGCATGATGGATCATTTTTCAATATTTGCATGATCATGCGTATCAAGAGATTTTGAAATGCATTCACCCCTTACTCTCCAGAAGTCAGTTGGTTTTCCAGGAGGGAAAGTCGGGGGGGGGGGGGGCAATTTTGTTTTGCTCAAAGCTTGGATGGACCACTTGCTTAATATAGTCTGACCTGCCCTATGGTGTAGACTGCAGAGTGCTCTCTCAAGTAAACTATGAAATGGGGGAAGGACCTGTTGGAAAGGCAGGCAGTTGGGTAAAAAATAACATTTTCACCTTATGCAACAGTTATTTCAGATCCAGGTGCTAAATTTCATGTATGCATCTGTTGACTGGGCTTTAAATTTAGCTGCAGCTGAAGATAGTCCCAGATACACTTTGTACAAGAGACAGCCTGAAGACCCACTGCACTAATGTTCCTCTAGGTATTTATGTCCCAAAAACAATCAGATATGCCGCATTTGATTTTGAATGCTGGCTTCAAATGTAATAAATACACTATTTATCTGTGCAATCATTTGCGTGTGCATGTATTGAAATGTCAAAAGCGGCATGCGGTGGTAATGAAGTCATGAGGCGGGTCTAGTGGGCCAAAATAGCGTGTGTGCGCAAAGAGCTTGAAAAACACGCAGAGAGAGGGAGCAGTTCAGGGTACGAGAAATGCAAGATAATCATTGACCAGAGTGTAGTGGACACGTCTTGCATAATATACTCCTGTTGTTGAAGTCAAAATGGCAATAATGGTGTTTTTAGTGGGTCTGGAGCTTCTTGGCACCGGTTTGGGTCGACTCCACTGGACTGCGGCGTGAAGCACAGCTGTTGTGGTACACAAGATGTTGTTCTGGCAACCTTACACGGAACATTTTCGTCCTTCCGCAGAAAAATATGGAGACAGTAGCTACACTAGGTATGTGCCGTTATCAATTATGTAAAGTTAAGAGTTTGCTTGGACTCAGTATCTCATAAAGAGCAGTAACACTTGTACTAGCGCAGCACCTGTGTATATAATGTCTTGACAAATGCTGTAAAAGGGACAACCATTACCAGCTTAAGTGAAGTGGAAGTGCTTGCGTTAGTAACTGAGTTTGTTGATAAGATTCTGTGTATTTTCTGGGAGGTAGAGTGTTGAACACAATGACGGAAGCTCGGAGGCCGCTGATTGGCTAAAAATGTCGAGCTTGGCACAAGGGGCGCGCTGTGATTGGCTGAGCGCCTGGCGTCCTTCCTGAGGCTGGTGGTGGTGGCAGCCGCAGGCTTCACAGACCGTCCGTGTGAATTACAGGAGGCCATGTTGATGGTTTTGTGCTATTTGGGCGGATGAAGGATGTCGTCTTTGTGAGCTAAAGGCTTTATGGCGGTCGCAGCGTCGCGATGAGAAGAAGAGTGCAGATGGGGATGGTTCACGGAGCGACAGAAGGAAGCTGCTCCTAAGCGGACATCACCGCGGATTCAAAGCAAGTGAAGTTGGTGCTAGTTAGCCGCATAGCTACATCGATAGCAACAGCCGTGGACACTGCGTGGATTCACTGTAGATGACAGCTACACTTCTAACCACATAATTCCTGTCTTTTGTATTTTGTTGAGCTAACATCGCTCCTCACCGCTCAGTGAGAGAAATGCGGGCGGCTGTGTACTTGCGATAACCTGCATGTTGTCGTTGTATGCTAGCTAGCAGTTAGATAACATTAGCATCAGCTCATCTTTAGTCACGACTAACAATTGTTGCTGAGTGAATTCTTACTTATGGTTATTTCCAGACTTTCTACCAGTTGGGGAACCGCGTCTTGAGTGTCAGAAGTCCAAAAGTTCCCCTTATTGGAGATATGGCGTTAAGCAAAGTGCACAGTTTCCCCTGTCCAGTCTGTGCAGGAGCAGCTAACGGGTTAGCTGCGTAGCTTTCCTCCCACAGCGTCTCCCTGAAAGCTGCAGAGCCACTTCCTTCTTTGGCGACATCTCATACCTGAGGCAAGCTGGCGGCCCTACAAGTAGAAGCCGACGACAAAGAGCTGGGGCCCATGACCTGGGTGCTGAAGATGGAGGACGCCACCATCGAGTCGGGGCTTGTGCACGACTTTGATGCCAGTCTGTCCGGGATCGGACAGGAGCTGGGAGCTGGAGCCTACAGCATGAGGTTAGAGATGGCCACCCCGACATCGGCGTCTTTTAGTTATCCAGAGAAAAGCACACACATGTCTGGCATTATTATTACAGCATCGTTTGTGGGTCAGCCTTTGTTTTGCTGTGTGTCCTGGGCAGGGACACAGGTTCTTGAAAAACATTGATGAAAAATGTGGTTTGAGATAGTATCGCTTCAGTACAGCATTCCCAGATAACAGAAGAGTGAACAGAAAAGACCTTTGGGTCTGGTGTCAGGGAACAAAAGACTGGATACAGTTCTACAGCTTTTCATGCAACACAACAATGTATGTTTCCCATTAAATAAGAAACTAACGAGCTAATCGCGCAAGGATGCCTGCGTAAACAATACCTAAAGCTTGTTTATCTAACGTGATTAAACCCATGAACTAAAGTAGTTGCCAAGTCTATACACATGTACTTGACCTATCTACTATAGGTCTTGTGATAAAATGTCATGGGTGTTTGTCTTATAAGCAAGAAATGTTCTTTTGTCAGCCCATATCCTGTTGTCGGCTGAGCTAATGTCATACATCCATTCCTTAATTATGTGGGACTGAATACTGTGGTAGTACTTCTTAATCCTATAACTTAAACAAAATGATGCAAGGAAACAATGTATTGTTTGTGCTCTAAGGTGGTATGTAGCTATCTAACTGCTCTTCCACTTGCCTTTAACACATTTGTGTTTGTGATGTAAGAAGCATGTTCTTTAATGTGAGTACGGTTTACTAATGCTGGAGTGATGTGTGTGTATTTGCGAAAATGGAGTGTGTGGCTTTAGGGTCACCAGTGTCAGTGCCACACTATCTGGGCGGGTACATGGTTGGATTCAGCAGCTGGTAGGAACAGAATGTCTCAGTTTGTTTGCAACGGCCTCGTCAGGTTTCAGGAAGCAGGTGATTTCCACGTTCAGATAGATACAAGCAGCCATACCTAGGATGGCATGATACTGGTACACTTAACAGGAAGTGATCAAAAATGTAATTTAAAGGTATGCTCTGTGAGTAAGAGATGATTGTGTAATAATTGGCATTGTGGTGTTAGTTTGATTGTGGTTTGAGTGGCGGGCAGAAATTTTGTGATTAAATAAAAACAAACATTTAATTTAGATGTCATCCAGACAGGATCACACCCCTCTTCTAATGTGTACCCAGTGACACTCCTGCACTTGGCAGGGTGAGCTGAGGACGGCCGGTTTGTCTAGTGTGACTGCCAAATGTGAGATAATATGTGATCATTTATCCTGCACTGATCTCACACATGTATTATACAGCAGTCAGTTAGTCAGTTGAGATGTTAACTTGTACTAAAATAGATCTCCTTCAACAATGTAATGTTAAATATGGCTCTCTCACGTTTTGAGATGTAAATAATTGTAACACAACCAACCGTATATTAAAACATTTTGGAGATCATTGCCTAAACCATGATGAAAGAAATGCTGTTTAAGCATTCACGGAGGTGATGCTCACATTTTTTTCCTCCCAACTGTCTGTCTCTCTCTCTCCTCACTGTTTTGACTGCTCCCCAGTGATGTGCTGGCGCTGCCCATCTTCAAGCAGGAGGACTCCAGTCTTCCTCCTGAAAGTGAGACCAAAAATCCCCCATTCCAGTATGTGCTGTGCGCCGCCACCTCTCCAGCTGTCAAGCTGCATGACGAGACACTTACATACTTGAACCAAGGTAAGTGCTTGTCTGCAATAGAACTATGTGGATCTGACCCTAAAATACACTTTTGTAATCATTATGTTTAATGTAGGGCTGTTTGACTTTGGAAAAATAAAATTCTGATCACACGCTTTTCTTCACAGGTCAGTCTTACGAGGTGCGCATGTTGGACAACAGAAACCCTGGGGAGTTACCTGAGCTTAACAACAAACTGGTGAAGGTGAGGCTTTAGTGATTTATGCGCCAGGCGAGGGGATGGTGTGCTAATAGCTTTTCCTTGTAGAGCACTGTACGAGTGGTGTTTCATGATCGACGGCTGCAGTACACAGAGCACCAGCAGCTGGAGGGCTGGAAGTGGAATCGTCCTGGTGACCGGCTCCTTGACATCGGTATAGGTTCAAGTTGAAAGATGTTCGCGCAAACTTAATTGATCAAAACATTAAATTTGTGTGTTTATGTGATGCAGACATCCCCATGTCAGTGGGCATCGTGGAGCCAAAGACTCACCCTTCTCAGCTTAACGCAGCCGAGTTCCTCTGGGACTTGAACAAAAGGACCTCTGTTTTTGTGCAGGTAGAGCCCCATTTTATCTACAGCTTTTGTTGGTCAGTCTTGCATTACTGGCTCATACTGTAACTGTGCACTTTTGACTGTTGTAGGTACACTGTATCAGCACAGAGTTCACTCCGAGGAAACATGGCGGCGAGAAGGGCGTCCCCTTTCGGATCCAGATCGACACGTTCACACAAGGAGACAGTGGAGAGTACACAGAGCACCTCCACTCAGCCTCCTGCCAAATCAAAGTCTTCAAGGTTCAGTTTTTAAATGACTAATATTACTAATGTTTTCATTCTTCATTAACTGATATACAAATGTTTTTGGTGGTTTAGCCAAAGGGTGCAGACCGTAAACAAAAGACAGACAGGGAAAAAATGGAGAAACGAACTGCGCAAGAGAAGGAGAAGTACCAGCCTTCTTATGATACCACTATCCTTTCAGAGGTCAGTTTCTAGTGGATCTTTGCTTAAAACTATTAATACATCACCCGGAGATTGGGTTTTGCCCATGCATGTAATTTATTTGCCATCTTCATTTAGTGTTGCTCAGATATGTGACCAGAATGTTGTCTGCAATTGATGTATTAGTGATTGGTTGACTTTTTTGCTGTGTCTGTGTAGACAAGGCTTGAGCCCATCATAGAGGATGCAGGCGACCATGAGCTGAAAAAGTCCAGTAAACGGACACTTCCCGCTGACTGTGGCGACTCCCTGGCCAAGAGAGGCAGTGTAAGCTCTTCCTCCTTTTCCTACAGTGATTTAACTCTAATATAATTCTTTAAACCACCTGGTTTTATCCAAGTGCTTTAGTTCAGATGATTCTTGTTTGTTGTCATCAAGTAATAGTGCAGAGATTCAGCGTGAATCTTCAGTAATGGCATACGTTTTAGTTTGCCAAACAAAAAAAGAACATCAAAATGAGTCATAAAGAAAAACAAAAAAGAAACAAAAACAACTTCAAACGCAGTTTTAAAATGAATGTAGTAAAGCTCATTTTCATAGGTCTCTACTAGTTTTTGACATAATCAAACTGCTTCCCTTTTCAGTGTTCCCCATGGCCAGACAACGCTTATGTCAGCACCAATCAGGCAGCTACTCCCTCCTTTGCCTCCACACCTCTGTCCACTTACACAACATCCTCCATACCTGACAGGTAGCTTGTTTGTATTCACCATCATCACAATATTGAATATTTACGTTCTCACTATTTAACTTTTTCCCCTTTAGTGAGTCGTCCTCTCCTAATCACCAGGCAGATCCAGGCAGCTATGGAAATTCAGAGGTTTGTGTTAAAATGTGCAATGATTTTCTGTACATTGTAACATCAGTAAATAAGTACTATTACTACTATTGGTTCAAATGTGTCACATGTTTTGTTTTGTTTTGTTTTTTTGTTCCGGGTCACTGAAAGTGTGCTTTCCTGCAGCAGTTAAGCCCCACTGCCTCAATACAGGATGCCCAGAAATGGCTTTTGAAGAACCGTTTCAACTCTTATACCAGACTCTTTTCTCACTTCTCAGGTACAGTTTATTACACCTGTGTGATCATCTTTTTTAAACTAATAAAGTAAACTAATGCATGTTTATTTTTGTAGGTTCTGATTTGTTGAAGCTAACTCGCGATGACCTAGTCCAGATTTGTGGTCCAGCAGATGGCATCAGACTTTTTAATGCACTTAAATCAAGGTGTGTGTACAACATTTATGTTGTTTGTGTGTTAAAGGGTCAATATTCACTAAAGACGTGTCTTTTTGTAGATCTGTGCGACCTAGGCTGACAGTGTACGTCTGTCAGGAGTCGCCTCGGGAGAGCCCCCTGCTGGAAAGACATAGTAATACTGAGAATGGAGAACACAGTGTCCCCTCTAGTTTACATGGTAATAATTAATAAGGCTCCATGTACATTGACAACCAACTTAAACATGGAATAAAAGATCAAAGAAAACAGATATTTTATTTGATCATATTCTGTGTCTGATCTTTGCAGTGTATCATGCTTTGTACTTAGAGGAGCTGACAGCAGCTGAACTTATCCGCAAGATGGCAGCCGTGTGCAGCCTTCCACTGGAAAGAATTCACCATGTGTACCGACAGGGGCCCACAGGCATACACATCCTGCTCAGTGACCAGGTAATGGCCACTCTCATTAACTCCTGTGAGGGACTTGTAGTTTAATTGAAAAGTCATTGTTTAATAAAAGACAGTTTTGCTCATCATTACTTATTCATCTTCATCCCTGTCCATTTTAGATGGTTTACAACTTGACAGATGAGAGCTGTTTTTTGATCAGCACTGTCAAAGGTAAGTTTGTATATACTTATATCTATGTATATATATCTATATATACATACATATTTCTGATTAATGTTTAGTAATAGACTTGCTTGCTGTCCATTTCAGATGAAACTGGTGAAGGACTCCATCTCATCCTGAAGTAGTGCTTGGGACAAATGGCATCTCTAATACTCCATCCTTTGTCTTGGAGGAGAAGAACCTCTTTGTCCCCTTCTGTGCGCCTCTACTCTCCCTTCACACCCCTCCCTCCTCCCTTTTTAACTGGGTGCTTGACTGAAAGCAGGGACTGACCTAAAGCCATGTAAAATGTTAGAATCTGACATGGGAGTGTCCATTGTTTCATATTGAAAACACTATTAACAGAAGGATTTAGTTAAAGAGGAGAGGCAGAGGGTGTAGGGGGAAAGATACTGCTTGATGTATTTTATTTTATGTTTTTGTCTTTTTTATATTGTCTTGTGTGAAAAAAGGGAGATGAGAGGCTCCAGGAGATGGAGGAGAGGGTTATTATATGTAGAAAGAAAGCAGTTTCCTTATTGCTCGTTGCCCTTCCTGCACAACGCACACAACCAGCACTAGGCCAGTATTTGATATTTGTACAGCAAAACAGCATGCAAAATGGAGCATACTAACTTGCTTTTCTGAGTTACCATACATCTTAACTCTGCTTGCTAAACATTCTCAAGGGGTTGTCTTAAAAAACAAACTCTTACAAATCGAAATGTTGGTTACCCCTGACAAATTGACTCTTCAGCAAATTTGTTGAAGTTGTCATTTTCGTGTTATATTCTCAACATTTATTTTTCAAATGAACTAATTTTCATGTAGATTTCACATAGTGGAAGATTATGTGAATTTTTTAGTACCCCAGCCTTACCCCACATGCTACTTTGACAACTATATTTCTTGTAATGGTATGTCTTTTTCAGCTTAAGCTTTTACTATTTTAGTTGAGTATTTATGTGTATGTAGCTGTCGCTTTCATTTCACTTGTTTCTGGTGCCATACTGGCTTTTCATTCATGTCAGCATTATTTTGTTTATTTAATTCACACAATCAAACCCCCCCCCTCACATACATACAGCTGGTACAGGACTCCTATACCGCCTTTGCTGATTACCTTAAAGGGTACTAAGCCACAAATGTACAAAAACAATTAATACCTATAGAAGAACCTACTTTTATGTGGACCAAATGGGATTTCGATTTCGATTTTAATAGGTATTTGTCCAATAACAGCAGTGGCCCTTGCATAACTGTTAGATTGCAGGACAGCTCTGATCGTTGGGTGCTTAGCATATTTTTAAATAAACTACTGGAACTACATTGGAAAAGACATGAATTACTTTTGCCTGATTTACTCATCTACTTCTGTTTTATAAGTTAAGAGAACATGAATATGTTTTTATTGTACATTCATAATTTGACCTCGGATGAGTCATGGAAGTCTCCCATTTTATTTAGCCAACCCCCTTTTTCCTTTTTTGGTACAGCATCTGACAAAGTTGAGTTGCACATGGTGTGTTTGTGCGTGAACTGCACGTCTCTTAAGTGTCCGAATGTTTGCTTGCATGTGTATCATTTTATTTTTTATTTTTCTGTTTGTTTTTTTGTTTTTTTTGCAAAGAAGGCTTGTCTGTAGTTGTCATATTACCTGGTGTATGATAACGTGTTAGCTTGTTTAGAAAAGAGCATGTGGAATATGTTAAAAGAGAGGAAGGGGGTAAATTGTTTCTGGGGTCAATTGTGAACCCTCTGTATGTTCCAAATATTAAGAGACCAAGCCTGCACTGAAAACACAGAACTAGCTCGGTGTGTAGTCTGTAGTTTTTACCACCACGCACCTTTGTACCTGCCTCTGGCTCTGAAAAGTAAACGAATGTGGAGTTTTGGTCTCATTTCACACGAGCCAGCATTGTAGCTCTGTGGTGTTTACAAAGATAATGTTCACAAAGTCAGTAGACTGTAAATCCAGATAAGATCTATGAAAAACCTCTTGAGCAGCAGCTGTAGTCCCTGACGGCCTGATCATAGTCTGTGTCTGTGTGAGAGTGAGCAAGAGAGTTGACCACTGTTCATGTACAGCCTAATGTCAAAGCTTCTCATGTGCACAGTATCGTATGCTGGACATGTATACAACCATGTGCTGGGAATAAATGACTACATAACTTTTCTCTGACTCTCCTGTCTTTCTATTACATGTGTGTATTACATTTTTGTCAGTAAAAATTAACAAGTTGCCAATTATAGGGTAAATTTATAAAAAATATATAAAAATAAATACATTCAATGGTGAACTCTATCCAGTTGTAATTTAATATTTCCATCAGGGATATATATTGCTAAGAAAATGTTAATTAAGCAGAATGTAGCCTTAGTTAAACGTAGCAGAAAAATGTGCACTTAGTTTAAACGCAGAGGATACCATTTCTTCTGGTTATATAAAAGAATAATACTGTCATTGGTTATCTTTTCTTCTATTTATATAAAAGAATAATACTGTCTTTGATCATCTTTTCTTCTGGTTATATAAAAGAATAATACTGTCATTGGTGATCATATGATTTAATCCCTGTACGTCCAGACTGAGCGCCACGCCGTTCCCATGACGTCATCTGACGGCTCCGGACAGAAACCAGGAAGTGGGAGCGCTGTTTGTTTTTTGTGGTCTCTATTCGACACGCTTTTTTCTGTTTTGAGCTGTCGTTTCTGCGGGCCGAAATGGCAACGTTTATTTCTGTCCCGTTGAAGAAATCGTCCGAGGTGGATCTAGTGAAACCGCTGTCGAAATTTGTCACAACTACATATAAAGGATCCGAGGAGCAGGCGGAGTATCATCGCGCAGTGGAAGAGCTCAACAAGCTACGCAAAAACGCTTTAGGAAGGCCGCTCGACAAACACGACAGCTCACTTGAGATTCTACTTAGGTAATTGCAATGTATTTTTTGTCTTATAACTCTATGATTACTATTGAAAAGCCTGACCGTCACCTTGTTACCTGTTCATTTTCTCTCTGCCGCACCCAGATGAGTTAGCTTACTGGCTAAAGGCTAAATGCTACCATGAGATTTTTTTACTGACTCATATGTTATTCATCGTTAGATGTCAAGTCCTGACAACTTAACTTTGTATCTTGTGGATTTAGCGATAACAATTTGTTTTATTTTTACAATTAAAATAAGTAATCACCGTTGTTTTAAGCTCAGCACAAACGCAAATTAATTATCATAAACGCCAGAAATAACAGAAAACGTCACATATTGTAGTCTTACTTTTGTACTAAACCCGTGATTTTATGTTTAATAACCACAAAATAGCAGGACCACATTTTAACTGTAAGGGATCTCTCAGGATCATGCATTATGTAATGAGAATGTCACACAGGTGTTCATCCATATAATATGACTTCATTTTATGCAGTGTTCATCTTTTCAAAAATAGATGAGTTTTGTGTCGTAACCTTTTACATAATATTGTTAGAGTTTCTTTAATTTGATATCTGATCCACCCCCATCACAGTCATTCAGACTTTGCTCTCTGTGATATAGCTGCTTTTGTTCTCAATGACTCACCGTTTATTTTTTGCGCTGGGTATGCCCAGGCTACCTGCATAGCCAAGTGTGCCGTCACTATGTGAGGCCCCAGCCCCACCTTTTACTTCAGTGAAAATGGCAGCTTGGCCATTACATTGTTGGCAGGTGCACAGCAGAATTTTAGAGGATTTCCAGAGCTCCCAGTGCATTTCAATTACTTTGTCACTTCAAAGTTCAAAGTAAGCCATGTTTTATCTTCTGGAGATGTTGTCTTCAGTGATATACAGATGGAATGTGAATTTAAAATTTTTAAATTTCAGTGAAATTTAGATTTTGACAGAAGTTTTGTGTCTGATTAGTTTCTTTGAAAACTCCAGGTATTGTTACTGCTCAGCATTTTACCGCTTGTCCGTTGACCATGTGCCAGATGGCCCTAGCGACCAGCTTTTCTCTCCAATCAGATTCAGTGCTTCAGTGTTGCCATGGCAGTCTTTTTGTTTTCTTACCACACAGCACATGCATCTCAGCTTTCACTGATGTGTGTGAACTACAAAGCTTGGATATCATTGTTATACAATGGTATAAGTGCAAAAAGATGACTTTATGTACAAAACTGTGTGTAGCTCAAACAGGAGAAGGGAATTCCCATTGTCCGTTATTGCTAATAATAGACACTTGCCACACCAGTGACCTCATGTTTTAAGCTGTACAATGGTGCGTGTGTCTGCAATGCAGTAAGTTCTTTTGGTCTTATTTTTCCCTGAGTCATTGTCACATGTTGCTTATTCAGCACAGATACAAACCTTCACAAATCAATCATTTGGAGTATAGTTTTCTATCCACATTTATTAAAGTAATTTATTATATTTCTTTACAGATATTACGACCAACTTTGTGCTGTTGAGCCAAAGTTCCCCTTCTCTGACAACCAGGTAATTGCATTATCCCTCAGCAGCGCGCATGACTGTAGATTTGAACAGAATGGCTACAATACAAAGTCCCTCTCTGTCTCAACAGCTTTGCTTAACCTTCACATGGAAGGATGCCTTTGATAAAGGATCTCTATTTGGTGGCTCAGTCAAGCTTGGTAAGTCACAACTGCTCAATACATAATAGCTGTAATAATTGTTAGTGGAGTGTTTTACCTCAGATATGTTTTTTAAATACAGTATGTATAATATTTATTTCAAATGTAATAAACTTGCCCTGTCCTTAGATTGGGATCTAATCAAATATTTAAATAAAATATTGCTTTTACTTAAAAAAAAAAATGTATAAAATGTAATGTTCATTTTCTGAATAACAAAATTAAATTGGTCATGTGGACCACGTTATTTTATGTTTCTGTTTTGGTTCTCAAGGCGATTATCCAATCAGAAAGCTGAATGATCCTCACATGAGTCTCTTATTTGGGTTCACAGTTTCTACGGCTAAGGTTGTTTTCACACATTAGTGGCTGTGTGGACGAACCCCATTGCACACTAGATTTAGTTCTGTTTACTATTTCATTTTTTGTCGGTCTTGTTCACATAAACCCCGTATCACTCACCCCAAATGCCACATTATGAGCCACGTGAAAGTCCATCAGCTGATCGCCGAACTGACTTCTATGACAGCGTGCTTCAAGTAGACAAAGCCCATGAATATGCACGCACACGCTCACTTCCCTGGTGCTGTACGCTGTGTTTTTTTTTCTTTCACCTGTGGTTTCAATATACTGTGAGGACTATGTGTGCTTTTGACAAAAGAGAAAATGGCTTAGCTGCGCAGATAAAGGCTGAAGGAGTCGTGTCAATGATATTAAGTTGATCCAAACTGTCTCATCAGGCGAATGTGTCAAACAGTAGGTCTGCAGCACCCATTCATACAAATATACATGATTAGACCACTTTGTATGCAGTTCCAAGCACTTCTACTTGCAGCGTGGACTACATATGCTGGCCTGAGGTCAACTGCGTTCACACCACACTCGCCCCGCTCCAAAGTGCAGGTGGAGCTACTCCGAGCCCCCCTGTTTCAAGCGCTCTCAGACTGTTTAGTGGCATTTAATTGCATTTAATGGCATTTAATGCGATTCAGAATGCCATTGTCATGTCCACACCAGCCCAAGTGCACTGCTCTCGGAGTGAATGCTCTTTTACATCAAACACTAGTGGCTGTGTGAGAACAATCTGAAACCAATTGGAAATAAATCCAAGATGACTTTCTGTGATCTGAATCTTCACTATGTAAACACCACGCACATGCAGCTTATCATTAATCACTAGCAGCCCAGTAAGTGAATTCTAAAGGTGCTGTCTTTCACTAGAGACCTGGCAATATATAATAGAATGAGAAAAAAAAAAGTATGTATCCTCTATATGTATGTTAGGCACTGGCAACCCATGTTCAGTTGTGATTGTAGTGTGTGTGTGTGTGTGTGTGTATATATATATATATATATATATATATATGTATGTATGTATGTATGTATGTATGTATGTGTGTATATATGTGTGTATATATATGTATATATATATATATATATATTTTTTTTTTTTTTTTTTTTTTTAACCAATGAGGATAAGAAAAATTCATGATCTTGTACACTGCCTGGCCAAAAAAAAAAGTCGCCACCTGGATTTAACTAGGCAAATAGGTACGAGCCTCCTCTAGTTGGTCAGGTCTAGGTTCAGCAAAGAATGAGGTCAGCTGACTACCTGAATATACTGAATGACCAGGTTATTCCATCAATGGATTTGTTCTTCCGTGACGGCACGGGTATATTCCAAGATGCCAGGATTCATCGGGCTCAAATTGTGAAAAGTGGTTCAGGGAGCATGAGACATAATTTTCACACATGGATTGGCCCCCACAGAGTCCAGACCTTAACCCCATTGAGAATCTTTGGGATGTGCTGGAGAAGGCTTTGTGCAGTGGTCAGACTCGACCATCATCATTGCAAGATTGTGGTGAAAAATTGATGCAACATTGGATGGAAATAAATGTTGTGACATTGCAGAAGCTTATCGAAACAATGCCACAGTGAATGCTTGCTGTAATCAAAGCTTAAGGCGAAATATTAGAGTGTGTGACCTTTTTTTTGGTGGTGACTTTTTTTTGGCCAGACAATGTATATTAAATAGACCTGGGGGGAATAGAGTATTCTCCGCTGCTGCCTCCACCCTCTGGAACTCCCTATCCAAACACACCAGAGACTCATCCACACTTACCATCTTGAAAAATCTCTGAAAACCCACCTCATCCAAAACGTCTTTTAATAATCTGTCTCCTTTTATAAAGCGTCCTGAGAAGCACAATGCAGGTGTTATGTTTACTTCAAGGCCTGTTGATTTCCTCCATGGAATAAAACAGGGAAATATTGACTAATCTAACAGTGGAAAGAGTTTAGGCCTCTTCTTGCGTTCATGTTGTCACAGTTTTGTAACAACTTCTTCTATGGTTATTGTTTTAGCTCTGGCCAGTTTGGGCTATGAAAAAACCTGTGTGCTGTTCAACTCTGCTGCTCTGGCCAGTCAGATTGCTGCAGAGCAAAACCTGGACAGTGATGAGGGGCTGAAGTCTGCTGCAAAATACTACCAGGTAAGAAGGACTTTATTTGCATAAATTTGCCTACCACTACCAGCACAATGTAGGTTCTGTGTGGATTTCAAGTCTCTTCAACAATGGACATAGAAAACGGGAACCTTTTAAGCACTGACCAGACTGGTTTTTAGCACAGTAAAGATGACTGCTTAATAAT